>VYXH01009141.1:0-55035 GCA_013397275.1 Burhinus bistriatus | reverse complement strand
TTTTTTTTTTTTTTTGAGATCCAGATAGGTCATATCCCACTATAATGCAATCATAGCATCAGCTGAAATAGCACGTAGTAAATATATTGGCAACTTGCAGTAATGTTTCTGGATAGAGAAACACCACTTGGTATTTTATGCTGAAACCTTTTTTCTGTTGTATTGCCGGTTCTCATCTGTTCAGTTTCTTTGAGACATTTGCATTCTTAAATAACTTTCATAAGTGTGTTATTTTACAGACCTGAACTTATACTATATTTATACTTTCCCGAAGTGTATTTGATCTTCTGGATTTAGAAATTTCAACCTCCTTTGAAGTTTTTAGCTCAAGATGCAGTTTTTGATACAGCTTTTCTTTAAAGGGTAGGCAGAGGAAAAAATAAATTATGGGATCAAGGCACACATTTGCAGCAGACAGTAGAAGAGTAAATTCCTTTGTGTAGAACAGAGTTTTTTTTGACTGGCAGTTGAATTGTGAGCTAGTTTGACTTAGAGTGTATGGTATTCTGCAGAGGTGATAGGGTACAAAGCATATGACAAATACAAACATGATACTGAATATGTTGCGGCTGGTTTTTCTCTTGGTCGCGTCTGAGTTCCTTCTGAATTTTTTATAAGAGCTATATATTTTTTTTGATATAGAAGTGTAAAAAATGATTAGCAGAAGAAAAACAATCCAGAAAATCCCTGTGCAAATATAACTTGATGCCTTGTGCCACTGTTTGCCAAGCTCACTTTTAAGACCTATACATTGTCTGGAGTAATTTTCCTTAGTGATTTCATTAGTTAAAATCATATTTGGAAGTGATATAAGCGTTAACAACAACCATATGATTATAGAGATCACCTTACTGTAGTTAACTGTGTGAACAAAGGAGGTGAATAAAGGCTTTACAATTTTGTAGTATCTGTCAAAACCTATAAGGCCAAAAAACGTTATCCCGATGTACATGTTTGTATAAAAAACAACAGCAGAGTATCTGCACACAAACGTGTTGAGCTGTGGAGGTACAATTTCTGAATCGGCAAGAATTTTGAAAGGAAATGTCAAGCTCATTAGGAGATCGGCAACAACTATGTTTTTGAGATAGACAATAAAGCTCTTTTTGCTAGACACATACAGAAAGATCCATGCTGCTACACCGTTCAGCAAGAGTCCTATTATGAAAATTAAACAGTAGACCAGGGGAATGACTGTCTTAGTTATTACTGTGCTGTGACTGCAGTTGTTTCCCGAGGAGTTTGTGCTGAAGTTGAACATCTTACAATATCTTTGTTCCTAGAAGCAGAGAAAGATTATCTCAGTAAGATAAAATGGTGCTAGGCTTTCCATTAATTAGTTTAAGATTTCTACTCTTACTTCAAAATAGACTTGGCATACTTCTCAGCAATCACCACATTTCCTCACAGTATTATTTCCAGCAGGGATGCGTAGTTAGTGTTTGCCAAGTGGTGCCATCTCACTTTTTGATGATGTTCAGGGGCATACCGCTGTTTTGAACAGAGAATCCGTTTGCTTCTGCATGTGACTTTAATCCATTGTCTTCAAGCCCTGTGCTGCCCCTTTTCTGCAGGTATGGTCCTACATGCTGCGAACTAGGAGGGGGACTGAGCCACAGTGATTTCATGACTCTAAATACATCTCATTAACCCTTAATGACCAGTATGGATTTTTAGCGCTGGTTTACCAGGAAGCATGTGAGGGATATGAGTATGCCTTGTACAAGTGTTCTGTTTTGCATACAGGCATAAAAAACACTCTTCTTTTTGTCAAGCGTGCAAAAATCTAGTGTATGCCAATGTTTTCTAACGTTCACTTGAAAGAAAGCCTTATGTGCAGCTAGCACAGTTTGCTTTAAACTTTTACTTTTGGTAGCATGATACACAGGAGCCTGTCTGTGTGTTGGCATAATGTAGAAGCTAGAGTTGTCCTCTCAAGTCATTCAGATTTAAATTTTAGAGGATCTCCAAGAAGAAACCACATCTGCTGTCTGCTTTTCTTTGACAGAATGTTTATGGGGGTGGATTATCCTCTGTAGGGAGGGTAGAATAGATATAGATACAATGCTGCTGTATTTGGCAAATGAAAACCTAGGCAACTGGAAAACACATGCCATGGAGCTGGGAAAAAAATCCCACCCAGTCTTTTAGAAAATAAAGAATTTCCTTATTGCCACAATTCAGAGTCAGTAGCTGATGCCTCTGTGTAGCAGATTGGAAGCTGAATGCAACCTTGCAATAACTAGAAATGGAAATTTTCTTTGGAATAGGTAAAATTGTTTCCTGTGGTATGTTGTTTTCTGTATCTCTTTTGTAGACACTGTAAAGGCTGACCAGCTTAGGTGCCATTCTGGAACGTGCATGGATAAGGGGGGCAATGGAGCAGGTGTTGCCCATGTTCGCGTCCAAAGGCTGCAGTTATTCTCTTCCTGGTAGTTCTCCCATAGGAGTACCTGCCCATCCTGTCTTTATGTTTAAATGCTAGTCATCAAGGCATTTGGGTTAGTTTGGTTATTTCTTAAAGGAAAAAGATGGTGTGGAGAGTGGGTGTTTGCTACCATGTGAATAGGTGTGTTAGGATTAGGAGGTAATAATGGGTAAAGTTTGGGGTGATACTGCTAACACTAGGAGGATCTCCCCTTTTCCCTCTTTATCCTTCAACCTTCCACTCAAACAACTGGAAAGCACCAATAACAAATGGCATTTTTATTTAAGATGGTAACACACTGTATTTAAAAACTGTTTTCTTCCCACTGCTATCTGCTGTGTACATGTTCTCTTCCTCCTGGCAGGCTGTCTAAGCAGGACCCTCTCTCTGCATATGGTGTGTTTAGGAGTTGTTCCTTTTCTGTAGGGTTTCCTAAAACAAAGTACTTGGAGGTGGGTCTTTCTACACTTGGACTTAGTAGCAGATATTAAATGGCTTACAAAGTTCATGAAGTGTTTCTTGCGCAGAGGCATCATACAGGAAAAGATTATTTCAGAGGTGCATGATTAGAGATGTGGATATTAAAACTTTGTAAAGTATATTGTGTCTGTGCAGCATAGAAGACACCCTAGACAAATTTTACATTTGATACCAGCAGATTTATCGACGGTCTGTGGTTGAGAAAGAGGCTAAAGTCCAAGCTAGACTCCGTAAATCTTTCAGTATCAATGGCATGCCCCCTTACCTTTCTTGATTTGATTGCTGTGGTGCTTCTTGTTAAGGGTCTAGAGTGCCTTCCATTCTCGGGCACAGGGCCTCTTCTCTTGCTGGGAGACCTTTGTGAGAGACAGGAAAATACAGTTGTTAGAGTTGTGTATCATAACACAGGACAGTGTAATTCTGTGGTGCTGAGGGGCTCCCACAGTGCAATGCCTGTTTAGACCGTCTAATGATCAGTACTGCAGACAAGTCTTCAGATCTTTCAGGAGGACTTCAAAATTGGTTAGGGACAGTCGTAGAGCAGTCATGTTCAACCTCAAGCCCATCACTGCATGGGTAAGGCTAGAGGCTTTTAGGCCCTCCCTGCCATGCATCACATCGTTTGTGTTCATGATAAATTTTATCTGGTTTTTTTGTCACCTAGTCACACACTCAGCTCTTTCTGAAAGGCCGTATCCCTACTGCTCTGAATAATTCAGCATTGATTCAACACTGTCACCTCACCAGCCTGTTCCCTCCATCAGTCGTGAGTCCCAGTGTGGATCCTGTAGCAGCTATGGAGATGTGGTACCACAAGGTGTAACTCCTGAGCTCTGGTAAAGAATCAGACTAGTGGAGTGGCCTTCATGGAACTGCTTGGTGCTTCTGAATCCTCATAACCACAGCCACCGCAATGGCTGCACTCCTCTGCTGATTTCGTGGATTGCAGAGATGGGTTGCATGGAGTTGGCAGAAGGCATGCTTCCACTTTATAGAGGAGCTGCACTTTCATGCTTTTTCTGGTTGCATTCTTGTTCAAGCATCCCTTAAACCTTTATAATGAGAACATCCTCTTCTCTCGTGAGAACTTGCAATGGCTCCACCAAGTGATATGCAGCTTGAAATGAGCATAGGTACTCACCCCTCATTCCACGTTGGGGTTCATCTGGAAACTGAATACTCCTCATTTGATGTTAATTGGTGGGTCAATTTTAGGACCTTTTTATCCAAGTGCTGCTTGAGGTGATGACTAAGCTAGAGGATTCTTTTCTTTTTTTTTTTCTTTTTTTCCCTTTTCCCCAGTTCTTAAAACATTGCTGGTTTGTTTTTTTTTTTTCTTTCCCCTGCTGCATAACTGCTGCTATTTGCTGGCACGTGTTGGAGGATATGTATTAGCACCCAGCAATTAGTGGTTTGTATGTGAGAACAGCCTTTCATACCTCAGCAGCTTTTCATGTTCAAATGCCTCGTCCAGCATAAAGTATATTTATTCTATGTAAATAATATCAACTAGTTGTGCAAAACCAACAAACTTGATTCACCAAATTAATAAGATTGATTTGGTGAAATATATAAAAGTTTTGAACTTGCTCAGTCTGCAAATCATGTTGTCTTGGCAAAATACATGAAAGGAAAGTTGCATAAACCATTAAAAATGCCTAGTTCCTTCTGTATTCAAACTCTTATGCTATCATTTGTAACCCTTCCAATATCATTAAGGCATTTTTTCTTGACTTCTGTAACTTGGCTGTCAAATTTCAAAGCTCATGAGTGCTTTACTGAACATAATACTTACACGTTTGTATTTTATTTTTTTTTTACCCTGGATATAATGAAGGTTCTGTAGTACTGAGTGCATGTTTTAGGCTACTTATGGAAATTAATGCAGCTGCTTGACAAGTAACTATGCAATGCAATTACTGGGTCAGGGATTGTTGACAGTGGTCACTGTCCCCAGAAACCATTTTTGAACTGTAAAATGGAGTTTATCAGGGAAGAAGATCACACCGAATGTTATCTCTGATGTTATGAGATATCTAGAGAAAGAGGAAGCGCAATACACAAAACACAGCAATTGCGAATTGCTCTGAGTTGTGCTAAAAGAAGAATATATTTTCTTTTTTTTTTTTTTAATTTTTAAGTTTTTTTTTCCTAATGTGTTAGGAATATTGGTGGTGGTCTGAACTTGCAGTCCTGGCCGTGCTGGTGTGATCCAGTCGGAAGGCAGCCCCCAGTTTGGACATGTGTCCCCGGCCACCACGGTGCGAGCTGCCTGCCCCGCTCCCTGGAGCTCCTGCTGTGAGCAGGGTGTGTGGGTGGCCGCTAGCTGGAAGCATCAGGGCAGGCTGCCGTGGGTCTCCTGCGGGGCTGAGAAGGCTGGTCATGCTCACGTGCTCGTTGGGAGCTGGACCAGGAGAGGGAAATAAAAGCAGGGCCTGCTAGCTGTGGTTAGCGGGTGGTGGGATCCTGTCCCTCCATTCTCCAGGTATCTGAAGGTGCTCCGCTGGGTGGGAACTGGCAGGGGCAGGCAGGGGCTGTCCAAGGAAAAGCCCTCTCCTCCGGCTGCCTGGGCATTTCTCAGCCGGTGCATGCTCAGGGCTGGCTGCTCCTTCCCGCATCTCCATGAAGGTGCCCGACCTGGCAGGCAGTGGGGTAGGTGCCAGGGTGGAGATGTTCAGGGTCTGTGGTTGTAACTGCTGGTCTCCTTTGGAAGGCATTTTTTGCAGTGATTGTGGAGATATGTTGGTACGTTTGACTTCTTGTGAGTTTGCCAAGAGACTAAGATTTCATTATTTTTCTGTTCTTATTATAACATTTGTCATTAGGCAATGTCTGGATTTTAATACTTAAGAGAATAAAAGTATGCAGAATACACTACGTACTATTTCAGCCCTTTAAAATGGTGTATTGGGTGCTAGTTGTTCTTGTTTGTCATAGATGCGTAGAACGTGGAGGAAAATGGGATGAATAGTTGGATTAGGATGACAGAGAAAAATTAAACAGCATTCCTGTTGCAGGAAGTAGTAAGCGAGTAACTGTGAGATAGCATCATGCGTGGTGGTGCTCAGCACACGCTTCCTCTGGCGTGGCTCAGAGAAAAGGGGGGCCGATAAGTGTGGCAGTAACGTCTCGGGGGTCTCGGCTCCTTCCTGCTGTGCCTTCCAGCTCTTGCTTTCAAGACCGCTCACGTCTGGTGTGAGAGAACAGAGGACTGAGCGAGCCATGTTTCATCTCAGGCTGCTCCTCAGGGTGCCGGTGAGAGTAGCGTCCCCTGGGGAGGGGCTGAGAGAGGCCGGCTGTCCCGTGAAGGTTGCTGCTGCTGTGTCCCAGGAGTAGCAGTGGCTCCCACCGACCCAGGCGAGCCTTGGTGATGCTGTGGGTATGTCCTGTCTGCTGCTATGGTTAGCAAGGGGAAGAATAGAAGTGTAAACAACTCTTAACATCTTAATGGTACTTCTCACTTTTGATCCAAAAAGGCAAAATTCAGGATTTTCTAGGGAGGTAGCAGTCGGTGATGGAGGCAAGCATTTTTTCATGCTATGCTGTTTTATTTACAAACTCTTGACTTCCTGAACACGGGAGGAGTCAAACAAAAAGCTGGACTGGGAATGCTGTCCTTGGGGGTTTTCTTAGGATGGTGTGCCTGTCCTGATGGTGCTGTCGGGCCGTGTGAACGGTCTGCCTTGTGTACTTTTTCCTCCTGTGAGCATCTCATCCGCAAGTCCTACACAGTTGCCCCTTCTGCCAGTGTCCCCGCTTAGCATCACTAATGCCTGTGCAGGGACCCCATGTCACCTAGCGGGGTGGCAGCCCCCTGACCACCTCTGCATCCCTCTGCAGCCCTTTGCTTTGCTCTGGGCAGCTGGAGTGTCTTTTCTTCCTCATCTCTTAACTGAAGGGAGCAGTTGACTTGCTCGGTTTGGAAGAAAATTGCTATATCATCTAACCTGTAAAATGTTGTTTTAACAAAAAACATGGAATAAAGCCTTGACATCTTTTGTGACGTCTGCTGGGACTATATTTGCCCCGGCTGCCTGTATTCTTTGGGTTGCTTGTGTGATTCCTGGGGGGGTGGTGTGAGTAAAGATTTGGACTTCTCTGTGTAACACAGCCAATATTCATAAACCCTTATGAATGAGTGATCATATCTGTGTTTCTCATTCCTTATATTTGCAAAACCAATTCCCAAGCGTGTAAGTTCAGTGCCTTACAAACATTTCCTGCCGGTGATTGGGCAGAGAGAAGTCCCGTTAACACCTTTCAGAAGTACACAGTGTTGCAGTAGAAAGTCTTGACTTTTTCACAATTGTGAATGAATTCTCATTTCCAGTTGGATATAAAACATCTGTTTCTAAAACTGATGCAGATCCAAGTACTGAGCTTTTGTTGTGCTTGCTCCCCTCCTTCCTTCCTCTCCTCCCCATCTGCTTACCCTTGAAAAAAATGTTGCAAGCTGACATTTTCAGGCAATCCAGCGATAAGGAAAATATGCGTTTTCATCCTCAGGTTCGGTCCCAGCAGTGCAGTGTGCTGCGCCGCCCCGGCAGGAGGCAGGGGTGCGGGGAGGTGCGGAGCCCCAGCAGCCCCCTGCCTTCCCGCCGGTCCCCTCTACGGGGTGGCGGGGTGTCCGCCTGCGCCCGCGGCCACACGCCCACTCCACCAGCGCAGCTCCAGTGAAAGGCTTCCTGCTGTTACCTTGGCAGGAGAACGCGTGCCACGTGAAGTGGCACCAGTCAGGGCAGACAGCATTTAGCATTGACAGCATTTTATAACAGATTTTTCTGACCAAAGTTACTGCAGACAGTTAGATCATACATGATCTTTTCTTGGCGTGTATGACTCATTTCTGGTGTTCTGAAGGACAAAGCGAGTGAGGAGAGCCCACAGGTATAAAGAACAGCTGTAGATAAGACTGTTTATTTCTTGTTAAAATAGCAGGCTCTTTGAAGGGCACTGTGAGCTCGTTTGGTGTCAGTGTGAGGACAACTCAAGGGTAGAATTTTATTTCTGTCTCACAAAACCCACCAGTAATTGTTTCATTTCTTCTTATTGTCCAGGAGTCCCTATGCTACTTTTGAAATTGGAAATTCAACAGCCTAATTTTCCTGATAAGTTAAATTTTTAATTCTATTTTTCTTTCTGATTTTTAGACAAGGGCGTAAATTACTCTAAACCCACAGCCTTTTAGCATTAAAAGATTAGAGCCTATGAAGTATCTCTGTAAACCCTGATGTTCACACTGAAAGTGGGCAATGTTTCGAGCTGTTTGCATGTAGGCTCATTTTCAGATCTAACCCAAATATTCCAGTTTTTTAATGAAGCCTCAACACCCCCACCCCCACCCCCCGAGAACCTTCCTATCTCCCACCAGTTATAGTATTGGAATTAGGGAGTAGTGGATGTAAGAGGAAAAGTTAGGACCAGCATATTAGGAGTGGTCAGTTTATGATTTGGTATTAAAGGATTAAACAGACCAGCTTTTAGAAGCAACTGTCCTGTCGTATTTGTAATTATTCTAGTATGAATATGTCAATAAAACATTTTAATGATTAGTAGTTTTATTGTCTGAAAACTAGGTCTTTAAGAGAAGTAAAATGTCGCTGAAATAAAGACATTGTTCCCTTTAATATTCTATTTTAATAGTAACATTTGTAATTTAAATATTTGATTTTTAATTCTATTTTCCGATGTTTTAAACTATGAGTTTTATGTAGTTGTGTTTCCTCAGCCAGAAATTAAAACAAAATTAGTTGCTTAAGAAAAATATCTTTTGCTAAGGGGCATAATACGGAGCAATCCTTACCTGTAGATCGGCAGTCTTTGGTGGCGCAGCTTGAGGCTGTTCCATGTCTCGGACTAATAGGTGTGGGAGTTTGTCTGCCTTGGTTTTCTGCATTTATTTACAGTTATGACTGCTCATTTGTGTTCTAAGTCATTTGTTTGTGGTTTGCATAACGCATGGATGATTTCCTTTTCACCTTACTTGTCAATTTAAAAAAAAAACACCAACATTCTAGTGCTAGTTATTTAAAAATTAAAAGAGAATGTTTGAGAGCATTGGTAAGGTACGGAAACATGTAATGAAAAGGCAGAGTCTTTCACCTGGAAGGAAGTATAAAATTGCATGTGTGGTCCCTCTTCAGCTATGAAACAGATTTACAGAATAAGCCCTTTACAACTGCCTTATAATGCCGAACACTCTGAACAACTGTGTAAGCTACAGCAGATTCTGTTACTTACTGGCTGGAGTGCAGTCTTCTCTCTGCTCTGCTTTACCCATTTGCTGCTCCTTCACAGCTGGATCGGCTTTAGTTCTTTCAGCAAATGCTTTGCAGTATTATCTTCACTATCTGCTTTGGTAGTGATAGTGGTTCAGCGTGTGCTGTATCTCCCCAGGCAGAAAGTCGAAGAGCTGGTGAGTCGTGCCTTGCCGCTTGGCCAAATGTGGTCGAGATCTCAAGTGCTGCAGATGGTCAGTGCTATTTTTGTGTGCTTATATGTACTTCCACAAAGATCAGCGTTGAACTGGTTTCAAGAAAGTCACATTTGTGCAGTTGGCAAAGCAGTAAGTGAACTTAAGTTAAGGGCTGGTGTTTTCTTTCCTTGAAGTGTTCCCAGGCCTAGCTGTGACCTTTTCTGTCAAGTTTACTACTCTGATAGCTTCTGCTTTTGTTACTGGGAGTGTTCTGAACTGGAGCGCATGGGGTTATGCTGGGCTTGCTCAGGGCGTGCTCAAAGGCTGAGAGATATATTCTTGGAATAAGCGGTGAATCTTTGGTGTATGGCTTTTTTCTTTTTCTTTTTCTTTTTCTTTTTTTTTCTTTTTCTTTTTTTTTTTTAACCTTAATCACCTGTCTGTCTTTCTCCCTTCCTGTTCTTCCCATGTATTTACTAGGAGGCTTTGAAATCAAGCACAAAATTAGTAGAAATGTATGGTAATGAAAAAGCTATTATCTCTTCTATGCATCTGGCAAAGTATTATATTTTGAGAGAGGTCTGAGGTTTGGGGAGAGAAATTGAGATTTATATGTTTATTTTTAAAAAAGTGAAATATATAAGTTGCGTACATTAGTGTTAATAAGCATTCAGTACATGACTTGAGCTCTGCTTTACAGTGTATAACCCAAACCCTCGGTTAAATACACAATTTCCTCATGGACTTTCCTTCTATGAGTGTTTATCATCTTACAAGAAGGGGCCCAAAGGACAAATGAATGTACCTTCTGCTAATACATTGCTGCCATGTATGCATCCTTTACTCAGAGTCAGTGTGTGTTAACCGGACCCTGTAGTCGCTTCCTTCCCCTAAATTTCATTGAATCTCTCTCAATGCAATAAGGGGGTATCTTCCGAGACAAAATTGTCTTTACATTATTGTGGGTATTCTTGCCCCTTTCTTCTTTCTGAGACTCACAGATCAAAGCCATAATAGTCAATTACTCATTGCTTTTGGGTGATGAGTTTGGACTGTCATTTGGAGTTTTTATACCTGCCTTATATTCTGTTTCTGCAGCAGTGTGAGCATTCAGCCTTTCTGGGAATCTGAATCCCAGCTCTTTGGGTCTGATAGGCAGGTGCTGTGATGTAAAAATTTCGTTTCGGTTGCTTCCTTGGGTGTCAGAGGCAGGGGCACGCTCTGGTCCCCTCTCAGCTGCCTGGCACTGGGCTCCCTCCTCTTTGGGCAGTCTCCTCGAGCTGCGGCAGCTCCTGCTGCTGACAGCCTGCTTCGCTAGCAGCCTGCTTTGCTGCCACCGCTTCTGTGGGCCTCGTTGCACTGCATCTGCCCCGTGGGCTGTAGCATTAGCATTCATGTCCCATGGACTTTGTGTGTTGCACCTCATACTGTCAGCCTTCAGTTTCAAGCGAATTGAAGGAAATCCATCTGCCCTAAAGAGTCATAGCTCTTCATGTGCCTCAGGAGAAGAGAGGGTTAAACTTGTAACTTAGGAAGAAGTGATGAGTGCCAGAGGTTGCAAATTTTAACCCTCCTCATGAGGGACAGGGACATGCACCCAGTGTCCAGGGAGGGCTTACAGGAGCACTTGCATGTCCCTTTATTCTTTTCCCCCTGCCCTGCACCCGTCTCGGGAGCGTAACCCTTCCAGCATGCCTGCCCAGTGCGACCTGCCCTGCTTCATTCCCAGTGCCAGCTGCTCCCCTTGCGTGTGTGTGCACACGCCTGTGCACGTCCAGCGTCCTTGTGTGCCTACACCCCTCTCTCCTGGGGAAGGCTTGATGGAGACCATCTTCCTGCTCTGCTCCGGAGCTGGCACAGGGGTGAGCATCCGGGAGGAGCCCTGTTGCTTTGAGCACTTTCCCAGACTGAGGGGGTTTTGCTGGGGATGGCGGGGGGCCGTTGAACTGCTGTTGCTGGGATATGTTCCCTTAATGAGGCTCAATGCATTGATGAGGATTTCAGGAAGGGCAGGGGCACCGGATAAGCCTGTTCCTTCTCCTCTTGGTCGTGGGGTATTATTTTTAACTGGAGCGCATTTTGGAAACATGTGGATTCTGTTTCTGTTCTCTTGTTCCGAATGTGGAGATCAGCTAGAGAAGAATCATGCCTGTGAGCTAGGAGCCCAGTTTCACACCATGAGACATGAGTTGGTGGCAGCATAAACTATTTCTTCTTTACAGCTGGGCTGCAGTCCCATGGTGACGGACCTGGGCTTTGTGCAGGTTGGAGGTAGCCCAGGCTGTCGTCTGTGCGACAAAAACGTGGCTCCGCAAGGGAAGCAACGCCGTTCCCAGCCTGCGCTCAGGTGGGTGTCCTGCTCCGCTCCTGCTGGGACATGGGTGCCATCATCTCAAGAGCTGCCATGTCGAGGGCTGCCCATGCTGGTGCATTGAGGCCTGTTCCCTGGGAAGTCCCGCTGGAGCCGGCTGCTCTGGGCTGGGCTGCGGAGCAAGGAGGCTTCTTGTCCGAGGGCAGGGCTGCCCCATCTGCCTCTCTCTGGCTGACCTTCTGCAGCAGAGGCAGGATCAGGCAGGACGATGCACAAGGCTTTTCAGGTGCTCCCCAGAAGGCATCCAGCCAAACTTCTCATCTCTTTCCATCCACCCTGTTGTTGTTTTTTGAAGCAAGGAGGAGAGGAATGGGTCAGATAAGGCTTTTGTCTGATCACAAATGGTTTAAAAACCTCTGGCCTTCTGAGACGGTGTTTGTCATTCATTCTAAAAAAACCCTATCCTCCTTTTTTTGTTTTTCCTCTCCCCAGAAACAGCAGCAGAAGCCTCAATATCCCTTTTGGGACCAAGGTCAACTTTCAGAGTGTGACCCACAACAAACTTTTTCCAATAGCTTCCTCATCTAAGCCTAAAATTAAAATAAGCAGTGTTCCGTTTGTGTCCAGATGAAATCCTTACAGAAGAGGAAGAAAAGTGCAGTCTGCCAAGACAAGTGAGTTTGAAAGAGAAACATAAAATAAAGGATAAGAGGAACTTCTTGGCAAAGCAAAATTGTTCATCAGCCTCAGTTAAATCTCTCCCTCCCAAGGGCAGTTCTCACTTTATGTGCAGCTCCCCAAACTTTCTGTTCAAGGAGACCATTGTTCAAAGACCTAGCAAAAGGGAAAATTTCAGCAGTGAGAAAATAGCTTAAACATTCAAAAGTTTTTCCCATTGTTTCAAGTGACTATTTAGCAAAGAGCTGAATAATCTTTTTTGTCGATTCATCAGAAGATCAGGACTTGAGCCGGCAGCCAACAATTTGGATTGGACTACCAACCTTTGTGTGACAGAAATAGTCTTTTCTATGGGCTAATGTGGCAAATTTGTCACTGAAGGACTGGGCTCTGGTAGAGTAAAATTCCATGCAACAAAACTAAGATTCTTCGAGCGTCTCAAAGCAAACTGTCAGCGAAGTCCAGAGCAGAGCCCAGGCTGGTATCCAGCTTCTCCAGGTTTCTTTCAGCTCTAATTACCAATGCAGAATGGGTAGCTTTTTTCTACTTTCTTCTGCACACCCTCCCGCCCGGCTGTTTTCCAAAGGCACCAGCACACAGGCTGCTTTCCCCAGTCTTCTGTGAATGGCAGTAACAGAAGCAGGCCTTTTACCCTCTGTTTGTGCTTGAAAAGAAGCCGAGAAGGTGGTGACAAAGCAGATCTAAGAAGACATCAGGGTTTCCAAGGGAGACTGCAAGCCCGTTACCACAACACACTTGTTGCAAAGTAGTCGAAGGTGTTACGCTGCGGCAGTCCCTGCTGCTGCAGTTACGCTGCAGGGGCCTTTTGTTTCGTAGGCAAATGGGGAGGAAGGACTGTTGTTTAGTATGTTATTTCTGCCCCCAAATTTCTTATTTTCCAGTTTCCCCAAAGTGGCCCAAAACCACCTACGAGCTTTCCATCAGCAGCAGAGGTGACTGTGCACCATGTTGAACCTGAAGGTAGTGATGGTGTGGAAGTGGGACTCCCGCCAGGAGACTTGCTTGATTTTCTGGAGATGGCTCTTCTGCTTCAGCACTTCCAGGGCTCCTTAATGTTACTTCTATGTGTGTGAGAACAGAATTCTCTTCTGCAAGATCTACATTACCAGTGTTAGAGCGTCTCAGGCTTACTGCGGGTGTGCTCAGGCCAGGCCAGGAGATGCAGATACACTGAGCCGTGCCCTGCTCCTGGGTACAGAAAGCTTGCGTTAGATTTAGCTCTTCTCTACAGTGCAGAGCAGTATCTCTTTTATGTTTTTCTGAAGCGTAATATTCCTTCTTGGGCTGGTTAGCTGATATACAGTCCAATCATAGGCTTCCATCCCTGAATGACTCAGTAACTTGTTATTTTTAGATCTATAAAGTAGACCTCTTCTAGCTAACTAAGGTGGATGTGAGCACAGGGAAGTGGTCTGGAGCGCTTACGCTGACCTCGCAGTACTCCTGCCTCAGGGCAGCCAGGGCTCAGACCCGACGGTCCAGTCCCACCACCCGTGAGCTCCCTGGTTCTGCAGAGCAGGAACTGCCCTTTTCCTCTGCATGGTCCTGTCCTGGGACTGATTTTCTGTGCAGTCTCGCTGCTGTGGTCAGAGGGAGAAATGTGTCACATCTTTATCTGAGCATGAAAGAGAGATCTCGGTTTTCTCTGGGATGCTATTGGTGAATAAGCATTCCTCAAGGTAATAACCAAATGACCATTAGGAAACAGACACATTTGAGTTCTGTACATAGTTGCGTGTTGTCTTTCCTTTTCGATAGAAGTAGCTACGGAAACTTTCAGTCATGGGATTCTGTTGTCCTTTTATTATAAATAAGAACAGCAAACTTCCTCCATGCTTTGCCTGCAAATTTCCTTTTTAGAGTCATAAAATCCACAGACCCAGACCCTGTGCTCGGCAGCGTCTTAATTGGAAAGTCCATGAAGTTATCTGTTGGCACTCAAGAGCTGTTGTGAATTAAAGATCTTGGGCCATCAGGGGATTCACCTGTTAGGTTTACACTTTAATTTTCTTTACTAACTAGAGGTTTCCTGGAAATGTCACATCTGGCAATCATCTCAGCAGTGCAGTGTCATCTTCCTGCCATCTGCCCTAACACACTGACTAACTGATCCTGTAAGCCTCTGAGTCTGCACAGGCGTGAAATGACCAGTGCTGTGGATGCGCATCTTACTCTTCCGAGAAAAGTGTTTCTTCATGGAGAAACCTCCTGGTTTTTACCTGTGGCAGACTGCTAGTGTCTGGCTTTGCTGCAAGCGGGAGCATAGGTACAAGTGAAATCCCTGCAGCCATACGAAGATCAGGCTCTGGGACTGCGAGGCTGAAAATGGGAACTACTTAAAAGATTTGCCAATTCCACACGTACAAAGCAATAAGTCTTACGCAGCTGTCATGTCCAGTTATGAATGTTGTCATCAGTCACGAGGTGTTCACTTGTCAGTGGGACAGAACTTGTGTTTTAGATACTTTTGGCTCCTCATGAAAGCACATGGACGAAGTGTGACCAGTACACACGGCTGCCAGGGCAGGCAGAGCTGAAGCAGAGAGCTGGAGCTGATCTCCAGTACGAGGCAAATTGTACGACAGTTTTGATTGCATGCTTGTGGCATGTTTGGGTTTTGATTGCAGGTTTATTATTCCCTGTTTGAAAGGCTTGATTTGAATTGAGAGTCTGACTTGAAAAATTCCAGCTTTCTAACACTCAGTTCCTTTTCTGTGGTCTTAGATCATGAGACGCTCTCGTGCAGCCTAGAAATGGGGCTTTGATGTTGTAAAGTAGGTATTTTACTTAGTTTGGATCACAGTTGTTTGGATCTCTTTTCCCATCCCTCCCCTTGCTGCTGCCCCCCCACCTCCCCATTAAAAGAAAGATGAAAAGAGAGCTGTCTTGTGTAATGTGCACATGGCAGGGCTGGCTGTTACTTCTCAGCTGAGTGTCAAGATACATTGAACACCACGTGCGTTGCAAATTACTGCTGCCTGTCCTTATTTTTCAGCCTTCCGTAATGGAGTTCTGGAAGTAAGCACTTCTGGGTTTGATGCTGGGTGAGTGAATGTTCAACAAACTGTAGTTTTGTACTGACTTCGTTTCTCTGAAGAAAACAATACTAGCACCATATTTATGACTAGTGTAGAATATTAGGTAAATCATTTATACTGAGTAACTCAGAGTAACGACTTAAGCAGATTGATGCTGCAGTTGATTTCCACCAGTTGCACTGATGGGGGTCCAGGTTTGCTTTTGGAAGACTGATGGGGTTTTTAGTGACGTAGTGACGACCGGAGCCCGATACTCCAAGGAACATCGCACGCCTGCTCTCTGCGCGGGCAGGCTTTGTGTTAATCCCTAGTCGCTCTTCCTAGTCCCATGACTTTTCAGAGCAATACCCACTGAAACTTAATGAAATGTTTTTAGAACAATTTTTGTTTGGCTGTGCTTATGTAATGTATCTGCATCGCCAGAATGAGAGTACGGAAAAGTTGTTAAACACAGCTTCCTTTGAACAGAGTCTTAAATTCCTTATTTCTAGGTGGGAAATCTCTTTAGGTTGAAGTAAAAAGTTGCCATTTAGTTCTTGCAAAGTCAAGGGTTGTTTTCTGTGCTTTGCAAAATATTTCTGGGGAGTTGAACCCAAAGTATTTTAAAGTAAATTGAGTGGGATCTTCAGATGGGCAGTGTGACCCTGCTGCTCAGGCTTGCAGTTTAATGCTGTAACTCAGTAACTTTATTGCCCGGAAGGAAATAAAGATAACAGTGTTTGCCTTTAATAGTGAGTGAAGACCACAATTTTGTATGTGTGTTTAATATATTGAGGTAAAGGAGGAAAAGCTTAAAAACAACCCTCAAAATGCACCTTTTCCTGTTAAATGTTCAAAGCTGTTCCAGTGGCTTTAAATAGCCATCCTGTGTTCAGTCTGGTTAGTAACATCTCCTTTCTCCCACTGACTTCCCTTTTATCTCTTGTATTATTTTTCCTCTTTGTTTATTGTTTGGGGCTTCTGATGACTGTCACTGTACTCAAAACACAATACAAACTGAACAAAACATTTCACATATCAAGTTTGTTGCTTAATTTGAACAAAGTGTTTCTGCTGTATAGTTCTAGCAGACTGTTGGCAGTGGAGCTTATCAAAAGGCTCTGTGTGTGAGTAGTTTTACATGGATGTAGTGGTAAAACAGACATACATGTTTAGGATGCTCACACGCTCTTTTTGTCTAAGATCTGATCTCTTGATTATTTAGAACTTGATCATATTCTGATAGAAACATAAAATGGCTGAACTAACTCAAACCAGTATACTAATTAACTCAGAAATTTTTGCAAAGCTTGTTACCTTCTTCAACAGGAACAGGGAAGACAAAATGAAACATGTAAGCCCCTGTGAACAAGCCAGTGCTAATACGTATACCTTGAAAATTGCTTATAATGGAAATAGTTACCAAGACTTCAGTTGGGGGTAGAATTTTAATTTAAAGCATTCCACAATGCAGATACAAGCCCACGTTAAGAGAATGCTCATTCCCGTTTAGCTGACCCTTGGGAAGGCCGTACCTGGTGTGCTGGGAGCGGCTGCGTCTCTCCCGCGGCTGGGCTGGAGGGCTGTGCCGGCCGTGGGCCTCGGTGCGGCTCCCGTGCAGAGCCACTGCAGCGCTTTTGAGCGATGGAAGCAGAACACCACTTGCTGGGGGACCAGAAGTTAAGTGTCACTGGTCTTCCTGTCTGAAGATCACGAGTAGCCAGTGTATATTGGAAAAGGAAGTCAGTTCTAAGCAGGCAAAGTCATCCTGAATGCCAGTTGAAGTGCTAAAATGTGTGGATGCTGTGGGGTTTCTCTCTGAAAAGTTGTGAAAAGATGCAGCGGACAGTTCAAGCTTCATAGCCATCGGTATGGAATTGTTTTAAAGATGGTAATATGCTGAAAGGTAACAGGATCCAAGGATAAACAACTTTGGGAATGCCTTTTTCATACTTTATATTTTGAAATTACATCATTGTAGGATTGCCTAATGGCATGGCTGTACTTTTTGGTTTGAAATGTCATTCTTGGTTAAAACTTGTCAGAATTGTTAAACTAGAACTAAGCATGTCAGTTACAATGCTGCCTCTGGTAAAAGATTGAAGTGTGCAGCTCTCCACGAGTATGTCAAGTCCCAAACAAAGGAGAAATGCAATGTTTTCAAGTGCAAGCTGCCATTCTGTGGTGGATTAAATGTTGCAGCACAGATAATTTTTTTGCATGCTTCAAACAGAAGTAAGCAGTTGTCCGGGGAAGAGGATTAAGAGCTTAATGGGCGGGTAGGATGTCTCAGCTCTGCGTACAGTTTCACCCCATTGGAATGACTCTAGAGAGCAGGGCAAACTGAAGGGTCGCTTTGTTATGCAAACATGGATATTTTTCCAAAATGCCAGCCAAATTTAATATTTAAACATCTAAAGATACAGCTGTGATTTCCAGAGGGTTAGAAAGCAAGCAGTGAGCATGATTGCCAGAAGACCCCTGCTGTATATTGTATAGTTTTGGTGGCTTAAGAACAAACTGATAATGTGTTTTATCTTTGGCCATACAAGTCTTCACTCAAAATCCAAAATTCACTTCTGCTGGTCTAGCCATCATTTTATTAAGAAAATAATTTGAACTTTTTGTCTGAGCTCAGTACCTATGAAAGGAAACCTTTTTTTGTGGTCCTGCTAATGGATTCTGTATCAGAACCGGAGAACATGGATTCATAGACAGCGATGGGAGAAAACCGATGGCGTATCAGAGCACATCTGGTGACAAAAAGGGCTGGTGGTGGTGGTGATCTGGTTCTTCATGTGTCTGATGGCAGAAGTGCAAGTTGGGGTGGTGGCTCTAAAGCCTTTGATAACAGGAATGGGTTTGATGGGTTCAGACTTGTTTTTTTTTTCTATAGGAAGGATTTTATGCCACCAAACTGTTGCCATATATAAGCAATATGTCTGACTACTAACCTTCTTACAGGTCTGTGCCCTGTTGTCAAAACCTTCTAATGATCAGTCAGTGCTTCCAACCCTGCTAAATGTGAAAACACATAGCTTGTATTGTATCTGTGGCCAAGCTCTGTGAATTCATAAAAGCAGGATGAACAAGATAAATATTTTTATAGACTAATCCCACTAGAAGGCATTCTAATTACAGAAGTATTGCAGGACTTCTGGATTTTGTTTTTTACCCTATCAAAGTTGCCAGCAAATACTTCCTGCCTAGTTTTGCTTTGCTGGCGGGTAGATGTCTGTGCATCATTGTTGAATGGCCTTCAGAGGCCTTACAAGGCTCTGTCTGAAACTTAGTCATCAGGTCTTTGGCCGCATTCCGATGGCACCACTGCCGCTCACAGTGCAAACGCTTTGCCTTACAGGGTGGCACAGGGTCCAGTGCTGAGCACTGGGGCTGACGCGGGTTTGAATAAGCCCAGTCGCGGCTGTGCTAGTTACACAATTACGGTTGCTTAATTCATGAGGTTCTGGTGTGCGTCAATACAAAGATACGTTTTTAGAACTTCTGAGGTTTTGGTTGCCTTTTTTAAGATGCCTAGGAAGCTGCACTGGTGGAAAGCCACAGTAAAGGTTATTGCCAGAGAAACCTCAGAAGGACATAGTACACACAGTGACAAAAATCTCACACAGGTCACAGTCTGGAGCTGTCTCTAAACGTTCAAATAACGTCTCTTCCACAATAACCCCATAGCGTGGAGAGTTCTGGCTGGGCTACTCAGTCACAATGTAATGCAAAGCTTCCTAAATGGAAAAAGAAATCACAAATGTTCACGAATTGTGTGCTCCTTGCATTCTTGGGTCTGATCTGCTGTCATGCCTCCACCTGCAAAACCATGTTTCAATATAAAAAACGGGAGTCTCAGACTACAGAAGCAAAATTTACATATGCTTCTGTCCTGATATGGTTCTCTGAAATGGCAGTGATAGATCAGGGCCTGAGACTTTTCCTACGATCTTTCTCATACCTTTTTCTTTCAAGAAAAGCTTCTAAGGACCAAAATTCCATGTCAAATCCATACAAATTAAATATAGTTATTTGATATTTGGGGATTAAGATATTGTTTTATAATTCATTTTTTAGCCCTGGGAAAATATTTCACAAACAGCATCTTCAAAGAATTGTTGTATATGTAAGCGTGTGTTTAAACCAGTGATAAAGGATTATCACAGATACATCCTGTCAAGATAAAGTAAACGTATTTTGGGGGTGATTTTGCAGTGGAATGTTGTATGCATCCAAGCCGTCAGGCTTCAGAGCAGAGTCTTGTCCTGGCTGTTCTGTGTGCTGGGAGAGCGTGGCTGTGTCTTCCCTTCCCAGTGCGGGATTTCATACGCATGTCCCACTGATCCCTTGTGGGACCGCACTTTCCAGAAACTGCTGGTTGCTTTATCTCTCTGGTCCCCTGGAAAGGGTATCTTCAGGCCATTCTTTGAAGGGCATCACCCCGGGTGCAATTGCTGTGGGTGATAGATTTTTTTGGTATAAAATTCCTACTAGGGAACAGCAGTACTGTTTCTCCTAGCAGGAAATCCTACGTAAATGCAGGCTTTAGTTAAAAAAGAAGTGGGTAGTGAGAAAGCGTAGTATGTGTGCATGCACATCCTGTAAGGAGAGCATGCAGCCTGCTAGAAGAGATGCAGGTGGCTGTCTGGTCATGTTTTCAGCCGTCACTGAGCTTCATCATTTGGTGTGCAGGCTCCATTGTTGTGCGAGGCGAGAATTCTGAATCCTGTATGCCTGGTCTGCAATCTCCTCACCTGTCCTTTGTGTCCCTGGTTAGGGACAAACAGGGATGCTTCCACTGAAGTAGCTCTTTCGGCTTTGCTGGAGCTGGGTAAGAAGTCCACCATCCACCTGGAAAAAGGTTATGATTCTAAGAGGGGTTCAAACTTTCTTGCTCTGCATATATATGATGAATCCTATAGAGTGTGTGTGTGTATGTGTACATACATTATCTATAGAAATACTCTGCTATATATAGAAATACTCTGCTATAATATATATTTAAAATATTGTCTAGTAGTCAGGATATTTGAATTTAATCTTAGGAGGTGGGTGCCTGTTCTGTGATCTGCTCCTGATAGGAGTGAGCTCAGCGAAGCACGTGGGGCACAGTCCGCTGTCTGCTGTTTCTGGTAAGGAGGAGCTGGAGCACTGCTGAGAATGGAAGAACCTGGGTGAAACCAGGCGTCAGGGAGCCTGGTGGAAACGTGTAGCCTGGCTGTGGTCAAGCAGCCTTAAGGCTAGCAGGCTCACAAGCATCGGTTCCAACACTGCAAGTGGTGACGGCTTCTGAGCAGTAGTAGGCAATGAAGATGGGATGAGCCATCTTCATGCGTAGCACAGTTACTCTGCAAATAGTCTATCCGCTAGTAATGGGCTTGGCTGTAGTTCTGTCTGGTAAGGGATGCAGTCGTTCACAGTTTGCCTGCAGAGCCTAGCATCTCTCTCCAAGCAGATGTAAAACCTGCCATAATGGGTCTGCGTGCCTTCTTGCAAGACAAAAGATGGTTTTGGGTAAATCAAGACAGGCTTTATAGTACACAGGAAAATTCAGCTGAAAACATTAATACTGGAGAAGGCTATAAGAAAGTAAAAATACGATGATACCCATCTATCTTGCATGCTGAGCTCATGGAGCACGAGGGAACGTGCAGTAGCATGAGCCACTTGCCTTAGCCTTGCGGCGGGGTAATGCGCACATGCAGCGGAGGGCACAAAGTGGGGTCGAAAAAGTTGCAGCCTGATAAATGAATGATCCTGTTATTGGAAGATTTTGTGTGGCAGTCTCCTGCAGTGGAAATGACAAGCTGCGTGTACCTGCTTGTTCCTGTGGGTGTTGCAAAGGGGAATAGCTGCAAAGCAGAGACCGGGGGTGGTGGGGTGTGTGTATGAATTTAACATGGCAATTATTGAGCGCGATTTAACAAGCCGTAAACCCTTCTGTGATTTACTGTTACTTGCATCATAAAAGGGCGACCAGAAGCACTCGGTCTTGGTTTTCTTTAACCATGTAAGACCTAGTGAGAGAGTCCTTGGTTATTAATGTCTGTGTGTACCTAACTGATCTTCCAGTCCTAAATATTACCATTTCACAAAACCAGCCCAGTACGCTGTTTCATTTAATTTGGTGCTCATGAGAATTTAAACTATGCAACCCAGTCCCAAAAATGGTTCTCTTAAAATGGTTTTGTATGTGCATAGACTCCTAAGATCAAAATGGCAAATTTGATCCCAGAACTAGTCTTTGAGGTTGTGTGTGAACACAGTTTTCTACAGAGCTGATTGGAAAACATTGGTTTATTCTGTGGTATTTTAGCTATTTAAAGTATTTTTATTTAAAGTAGGATAAATATCCAAATTATCCTGGCTTCCTTTCCAGAAATGATCTCCCCTGAACAGTGTAAGTAGCTTTATAATACTTGCATTAATCCAAATATTACAATACTTATGTTTCAACTTTTTAATTATGTGTAACACAGAATCTAAAACTAAACTAGCCATGCTAAAAAAAAAAAAAAAAGAAAAAAAAGAAAAAAACCCAAAAAACCAAACCCCTTGTTTCAGGAGAAAACTTCATCAAAGGTGTTCTCGTGCAGTATTTTATCTTACTATTTGAATGCTGCATTTTCAGGATTTTCTTGTCAAACCATTTTTTTCTATATTCAAAGGAAAGTCCTTATATGAATAAGGCACTTGATAATGGACTGTTGCCATCTTCTGTTTCTTCAGTTGCACTACATTGCATAAGATACGTATAAAAATTAATTGCTCAAAACAAGCGTCAGCTCCTTACAATCTGCATTTTTTAAGTTGGCTGTTTATTTTAGAGCAGTTTTTACTCTAAACAAATCTGATTTAATTCCTGGTGAAGTACAGGACAAAACGCTTCATGTAAACACTGTTCCGTTTACAGGATTAAATACAAACACATCCTTGTAGCCTTGAGTGGCCAAATATATCCTCCCTGCGGCTTTCTACGGGTGCGCTGAGGATGTTTGGGGGGCTTGCAGAGCGAGGGAGGAGGTGTTTGCCCGGGGCCGCCTGTGCTCTGCTCGCCAGGTGAGTCGCATGCCCAGGCTGCTCTTGAACCCCTGTGAATTCAGGGTGGTCTCTGCTGGCTGAAGGTGACTGAATTCACGCTCCTGGGGGACGGTTCCCCACCTCCCCGCCCCTCTGCAAGCCCTTCTCCCAGCTCTGGGAGAGCTCGTCCTTGGGGAGCTGGGCCCTGGCTGAGCCGCTCCGAGCTCCCCAGGGAGTGTGGAGGCAGCCGGGACACACACCCGAGCCACTTGGTGGGAGATGGCCACCATCAAAGGAGGAAGAACTTGTCTTTCCGCCTCTGCCTTACCCTGAGAGGTGCCCACACCACCTGCTGGTGCGGAGGAGCTGCTGGAGCAGCCTCGGACCCTGTTGTGGCTCTTGCCGCTCTGTTGGTGTGGGTGCCCTGGCCAGCTCGGCCACCTGCCCTGCTCCACAAGGACGAGCTGGTGCAAAACCAGCTTGGGAATGTTTGTACAAGTGGTTGTGACAAGTGGTTTTGGTTTCTTCTGCCTTTGTTATAAACGAATCTGGAGTGCCGTCGACTGCTCGTGTGATGCGAAGCCTGCCAGAATCTCATTGAAATGACTTGCGCTGTCCCAGTCAATATTAGCTCTGATGGGTACTCTCCAGGACTTGGTTTCTTCTTTCAAATAATGCAGTTGTTAGTCAACACTTTCTCATGCAGCAGCTGCTGTGTTGGTCTTCTATTATTCCTTTCTTCTTGCCTTGATTTTGGATGTTCTCCTTTAATATCTCCTCTGCTCTGGTTGCATGTACCACAGTGTACGATAGTACCCTGAAGGTGTTGCCTGAACTGTTCTCCCAAAATTATTTTGCCTGCTTATTGCACATGATCATTGTTTCCAAGAGTTGAAAGCAGCTGAAGTTATAAATAATTTTGAACAAAATTTTCTAATGCTTTAAGTCTTATTCCTGTTGTATTAAGCAGGCACAGAAAGTGCTGGGAAGTGGAATTTTCAGCTTGATGTTGATTGCTCAGTCTTGTCACATGCCAGTCTGTCAAGGGACACTTTTTGTTGTGTCCTCACTTAGAATGAGATCATTGGGAATTAAAAGCTGTCTTAACAGTCTTTTTCTTTGGTGGTTTGTTTTGGTTTGGTTTTGTTTGTTTTTGGTTTTTTTTTTGAGAAGAGACTTAAACTAGGGTTGTGTTTGAATTTTTTTATGTTTGATATTTTGGAAGGGGTGCGATATTTTGGAAGGGGTGCGAAGCACTTTGGTAGGATTGATCTGTGGACAAGACGGTCCTGCTAGCACCACAAATGCCCGAGAGGAAAAGCCGTCGGCAAAGTGCTGTTTCTGCAGACTGAGCCCCGGGGCTGCCCCGTCCCAGCAGCCGCCTGCCCGTGGGTGCACCGAGGGGTCTCCGTAGGAGCAGGTACCACCTCCTCCCCTCTCCTTCACCTGCCACAAGCCCTTCAGTGGCCATCTGCTGGACCCAGGGGATGTTGACTCATGTCGTTGGATCCCTCTCCGAGGCCAGAGCTTGTCCGTCTCGGCTGGAGCCTCCTGGAGCTCCAGGTTGCTTTCTGAGCTTGAGGCATCCTTAGCTTCTGTTGGCCTTAAAAAAACCCAAAAAACAAAAAAACCCTCAAAAAACCAACACCAAAAAAACCCCAAAACCAAATCAAACCAAAAAAAACAAAAAACCAACTAACTGACCAAAACAACCCACAAAACCCATCTGAAGTGAACCTGATCTCTGTGTGGATTTAAGCTTTTGAATTTTGAGATGGATGTTAGTAAGCTGAAACAGAAAAGCTGTACATGTCTGCACGTTCCTTAATGAACTTCCATGGTCAGATACTCAAAGATACGTTTTATTTACATGATATACAAACATTCTCACAAATTAGCAAAAGTCTCTGTGCGGGTGACTTCAGACATCAGTGTATTCATGGTATATACGGACTTCTGATCTTCTCACACTCTGAAGTGATCTAATACTCTCACTCCTAGTTCTCATATTTGATTTTCTGAACAGCCTTCGTGAGAATGATCTACACATGAAAAAGTAAATTATTGGATCCAGACAGACATTACATGCAGACAGGAACAGCGTCATTTCCTTACAATAATACAAGATTTTATGTGCAGAGTCATCTAAAATTTTATCTAGATGGCTAAAAGTAAAGGGTATTCTGCACAAATGATATGGCAGAAAGCAAGTGAAAAATACAGCCACTACAACCCTTATACTTTGATTATGCTTTCGCTTTCTGCTTGATGAGCTAATAAATTGTTTGCTTGATTTATAAATGTATCTGGATATTGCAATGTAACATCCTATCAGTACTATCAGCACCACTACAAACATGCAGGTGTTGATGTAAATGACAGCTGTGTGCCACTTGATGCCCAAGGGAGACTTCAGCTTTATGCAGTCGTCTATGTTTTTCTTTGTCGGGTAGCCATTGGTGAGAATCAGGTTTGGTAACGCTAGGAAAGCCATTACAACCCAAACGCAGGCAGATAAGATCTTGGTGAAGGTGATGCTGTACATCCTGGAGTCTCCAAAAGGCTTCACTACTTTCAGGTAGCGGTCGATGCTGATGAGTCCGAGGAACACAATCGTGGTGTACATGTTTGCGTAAAACAGAACCGTGGTGTATCGGCACAGGAAGGAGTTGAAGTGCCACGGTCCCAGCTGCGAGTCCTGGATGATCTTGAATGGGAACGTCAGTGTCATGAGAAGGTCTGCAACCACGATGTTTTTGAGGTAAAATATAAAACTCGTTTTATTTCTGATGTGGAAAAAAATCCACACTGCTAGGCCATTCAGCAGGATGCTTGCCAGGAAAATGATGAGGTAAAGCACAGGCAAGATGATGGTGGTGAATTCGTTGTGTGTGGAGTTCCCGAGTAAGCCTGCTGTGGAGTTGGGTGAGGTGCTGTTGTCTTGGCTCACGTGATCATCTGTGGGAATGAGGGAAAACAACAAGTTTAAAGTATGTTTCTAGTGTTTTACAAACGGGGCCCTTTTAGAACTGTCCTCTAGAAAATGTCCTATCTCTGGGCAATTCTGGAGGCTGCTGGAATTAACCAGCCTGGAAAACCTGAGTTTACAACAGTGCTCCTCAGTATGGCATGTGTCAAAATAAATGTGCTTATGGCTTGCTAGCCTCTGAGCACAATGTCTGTGTTTCTTGTTGAAATATAAAGGTGTTTCTGCAAATAGTCTGACAGGGAAAAATCTGCGGCGTGTAAATGCACGTATATCCCTGAGGTTCCCACGCTGCTGGCGAGCTCCCTGCTGGGCCTTGCTGCTGCCCTGCGGCTGGGGAGCCCGGCTCGGTGGGGCCAGTGCGGCAGAGCGGTGGGCAGCAGCACAGCCGGGTGGGGCAAGTCAACATTTTTGCAGTATTTGAAGAAGGTAAATAGCCTGGAAACTCTCTGTAGAGAGAACCAGTGAATCCAGTTAGTGAAATGTGAGAAGGATTTGAGTTCCCTTAATCTGCCCGCTGTCCAAGCGGAGCTGGGTGCTCCCCACATTGCAGGCTGCGGTCTTGCAGTGCCCGGCACTGGGTTTGTGTAGGGGGGTGGGCAAATGCAGCTGCATACCAGCATGTTGGGAACAAATTATTAATGAAAATTACAGGTGTCAGCTCTTTGGCTGTCTTGACAGAATGCAACTTGTGAGTTGAGACGGTCTATTTATCGAGAGATAGGATGCTGGAGAGACTCTTTGGACCTATTAAAACACTAATTTAAAACTTAGCTTACTTTTAAAAATCACAGCCTCTGGGGATTTTAAGACTTCATGTGTAAATGTTCGTGAAAAAACTTCAGACTTATAAATTCTCTCATAAAACTATAACACATATTATTTCCTATTGTTTATACTCTGAACTTGGCTGCTGTGGCAAACCAGGACTGACACCCACAGGGGCAGCACTTGGCAGTATTTAGACAGCTTTTTCTGAAATGACTTATTTCTTTAATATGTTAGTAGGAACTGATGATAGTAATACAATAAACGCATCTCAATCATTTACATTTCCCAACATTGTTTTACCTGGCAGTTTTCCATAGGACAAATTGTACCCCATCGTTTCCATTGCTGTAGGTTTTCAGCTGAAATGCTTTTCAGGAGTCCCACTGGCAGCTGTAGATCCAGGATGTGGCATAGGCTGTGCCAGCATTATGTTCTGGGGAAACTAAAATGGAATTAAAACCAAAGCAAACCAGAAGACCCCACCTTCCTCTCCCCAGCACGGAGAGGAGTTTTGTGAAATGAGCATCCTCTAGAATTCCTGATGAAAGGGCTGATCTCTGGACACTGCACAGCTGTTCTGCTATCAAGGTCTTCATTGCCACATCTTCACTTACAGCTGGGCATCCACTGCATCATTGCAGGCCATCCTGCCACGTTAGTTTTTGTAAGCCTATCAATTTCACTGTTAAAACTATTTCCCTTCCTCCACCTCACTAACAAAGCTGTGCTGGAGCCTTATTGCTATAATATTTAGTGACATTATTCTAACTTCCAGCCTGAACGTCTCTGTGGCCACTTTCTGTCTCATGTTTTTTTGCACCAGTGCCTTTCATTTAAAGAACCCATCTCCATGTCTGATACTTAGTCCTCTGTGTATGTTTCTTGCTCCACTTACCATGATGAAGCAAGCCCAAACCCTGCAAGACATGAAGAAATCTGTAAGACTTGAAGATACCAGTCCTTCTCTGTATCTGCTCCAGTTAAGATAATCTTCCTTGAATACCATTGACAAATATTGTGTTCTGTTTTACAAATGAGGTTTAAGAAAAGGTTGTTTCATGGTGGTTAGGTTCCTTGTCGCCTCATCTAACATCTTCTGGGATCTCACTTCCTCAGGTCCTCCTTACGTCTGCACCAGGTAGGTGGCAAACGGCTGGGCTGGGATCCGCTCTAATGCGCTTTTTGTCCCCAAGGTGCTTCACAGGGGTCGGTGCCAGTGTGTAGCTCACTTTTTTTATTGTCCTTAGCTGCATGATCTTGCTTGTTTTGTTTTTGTTTTTTGTTTTTTGTCCCAGCAAACTTCAGTTCAAGTTTGTTAACTTCTGTAAAAATATGTTGGATTTCAACTCTTTAAAACTTGTCTTATTTTGATTTCTTTCAAAAAAATTGGATTAAACCTTTGCAAAAGCCTGGACCATGACTAGTGAGCCTCCAACAGCTGGCCAAGAATGTTCTTTTCTTAAATTGGTACTGGATTTGATAGTCTCCGGGTGGGTATTTCTACACCACCCTTCTCAGCTTTAAAAATAGGTTAGCGTACAAGTATTGCAAACATACTACCCCAGTTACTGCAGTAGTTGAAGTTTGTCTCCTAACTGCCAGAACACGCTGGTTTAATGGCTTTGTGCCTTTGTTACGATCTGCCGCTACAGCTGGTTTCTTACGCCTTGGTAAAGGCTCTTGACCTTATTCCAACATCTATTGCTTGGATGTCATGTTTCTTTATTTTCAGTCTTGGGCATTTCAGTGACAGATGCCTGAGAGTGGAATTTTTTTTAAAGTTTATCATCTCTCACTTCTTGAAGTAAAAAAGTTTCATATGTAACTACAAGATATGCGTGTTTAACTTTATAATGTATCCAGCAAATTGGGGTGGAAACTGTAAGTTCCTGTTCCTTTCTCATGGTTTTGAATGAAGTGCTTCGGAAGCCAGCCTACAGGGAATACTGAAAAACTGCAGAATCTAATTTATGCTATGATGGCTTTATAGTGTTTTGACATTGTTCAAAGAAAATTTGACAATACCGATTCGTAAGACTACATTCTAGATTATTGCTTTACTCTTGCGGTATGCAAATGCATTAATTTTTTCATGCTTCACTTTCTGTTTACAAGTTTTGATAGGAAAACTAGCAAAGTAGTTCAGATCTCAGCCATTACACTAGACCTGACTGCCTCTCATATGGGAATGAATAGATGACAAAATTACTGAAGCCCTTTTGCAGATCAAAACTTGTTTTATGTGATTGTCACTGTTATGAACTGCGTTGAATTGTCACTAGATGGCAGTATAGCAAATCATTACATTTTAAAGCGTCAGTAAAAGTTTTAATTCTGATATTTTAAGCTTTTTAATCGGTTTGACTTCTTGTCTGGCATTGTTTGTTCTGATAATAACTGCGGACCATAATGAAATTGTCAGGGGTGTTTTAGATATTTTGTTTTCTCTTGGTCTGAGAAGCAGTAACCAGCTGCTTTTTTGCTGTTGTTCATAATTTGCAGTGATCCTTTTTTGCCCAGGAGGCACCGAGATCAAAAGAATATGTGATTTTATGAAAAGATGCATATCTATCTTCTTAGGCAAATATGATGCTTATTGCCCTGCTTTTCAGAGTTCCTTTTAAGTCTGTATAATTCTTGGTCCTGGTCCCTGGAAATCTCCCTGCTCTTGGGCTCTTCAGGCAAGTGCTCTCCCAGATCCTCACTCCAGGGACTTAGTAAAGCATCGGTTGTCTTGCCTGAGATTTGAGGCAGTGCGACTGCTGACTCCCGTGTTCCCATGCTGTAACCCTGGGAAATGCTGCAGGGTTTGCTGGAGCTGGGGATCAGATCTGTGCTAAAAGTTTCTCATGTACTGTTAGCTGCTCTAGGTCCCAAAGGGATTTGCTCTAAATCCTGTCAAAAAAGGCTCCTTCCTTTTTCCACCTCTGCATCCATCCTTTTAGGTGGATTTTGTCACTAAGAGACCATAAAAGTCTAACACCAGGTAGTAAATCTAACACCCCCAACAGCACAAGGACATGGACCTGCTGGAGCGGGGCCAGAGGAGGCCACCGAGATGATGTGAGGTCTGGAGCCCCTCTGCTGTGAGGACAGGCTGGGAGAGTTGGGGGTGTTCAACCTGGAGAACAGAAGCCTCCGGGGAGACCTTAGAGCCCCTTCGAGTCCCTAGAGGGGCTCCAGGAAAGCTGGGGAGGGACTCTGGATCAGGGAATGGGAGCCAGAGGATGAGGGGGAACGGTTTTACACTGAAAGAGGGCAGATTTAGATGAGATATTAGGCAGAAATTCTTGACTGTGAGGGTGGTGAGACCCTGGCCCAGGCTGGCCAGAGGAGCTGTGGCTGCCCCATCCCTGGAGGTGTTCAAGGCCAGGTTGGACGGGGCTTGGAGCAACCTGGTCTAGTGGGAGGTGTCCCTGCCCATGGCAGGGGGGGGAACTAGATGGTCTTCAAGGTCCCTTCCAACTCAAACCATTCCATGATTCTAGTATCTGTGAATGCCTCTTCATGTACAGACAACCCCTACACTCTCCACAGATTCTGTCTCTTGTTTTACATCAGAAAACCGGTGGATGTTTTCTGACACTGGTGAGAAAACTCCTTTGCTGCAGGAGATCTCTGCTTAGCTGTCCTCTGGCCTCTCCCTCTAGCTTGCACTGTTTGCGTTCCTGTCTGCATCCTGTGCTTTACTGTCAGCAGAGGCGGGCCATGCACAACATCCTTAAGACTCTGAAGCTCCTATTCAATATGGATCAAAATCCAGTTTCCTTCCTCCCTGTGGGTAGTGTCTTGTTTCTTGGCTGCTGTTCTTTGAATCCACTGGGCTGTTAGTCTGAGTCTTGAGCCCGTCGTTTTAGAGCTGAAATCTACTGCAGAGGATGGACTGCAATCACTTGGACCAGAAATGGCTAAACCGCTGTGACAGAACGCTCTCCCTGGACAGGCATGCTGCCTACCACCCCAGGGACTGTGTCACAGTCCCCAGTCTCTGACGGGCTCACCGGTACCTCTTGGGGTCTGATAGCATCAGCACTGCTCCCGTGCTTGCCCGGCAGCTTGTCCGCTCAGGTGCAGTCTGCTGATCTCCCCAGCCTATGCAAAGCCCGTGCTTGCCGAAGCAGCCTGGCTGTGCGGTTGTCGGGCTCTGTTGTCCCTTCCAGACGCAGCACAGGAAGGCGCTGCATGGGTGACAGCAGCGGCAGCAGCATCCCATCTCTTACGCTTTACAAGTCAGCGCTGCTTACTTTCAGCAAATCCCACATGGGCTTGCTGATTCCTGCCCAGACTACTGACTGGGGGGGGGTCTGTGCCACACACATCTTCCTGGCCAGTGACAATGTGACCACGCTCTAATTGCCCAGGGAAATCCAGGTCACCCGGAAGCCATACTGGGAGCTTGCTCCTTGTTCCAGCAGACCAATTAGGACCAAGCCTCTGAAAGGATATCTGTGTCCTCTTATTCCCGATGCTTTTAATGTTAATATGTTCCAAAAATATTCCAACACCATATGGATTGGAAAAACAAAGCAGCAAACTCTCCACAAATGTAAACCGTGACAGCTGAGCTCCATGAGCAGCGTTCTGGATCCTGCCTTGCTGGCACAGCTGAGCTCAGCAGGGAGGCTTTGGGGCATGCATGGGGTGGAGGTTAGAGACAACACCTACCCATGGCTGCCCTAATTATGTGCTAAAGACTTTCCCTTATGCTGCTGTAGTCTGAAGCTTTAAAGTCTTAAACAGGTTTGTGCAGAGCAGCAGAGAAGTGCAGGCACAATGGTGCGCAGAGCTGGTCAGGTGACAAAATTTTGGGATACACAGAGGTGATCCTGCTTACACTCACCAGTCCGAAGGTGTTTCCATATTCTCCTACCTAAGTCTATCAGGCTGAGGGGTACTGTGGTAGGGCACTTGGAGTAGTGTGGCTTCATTATTTACATGCTAGGGTGGGTGAGCAAGGCTCATTTGAGTCAGGTCTGGTGTATCCCTGTACTCCAGAAGCTTCATTTTTTCTGATAAAGACCACTATATTGCAGACTCCAGGAGCAGGAAGAAAGTTATCACGTATGGAGAACTGACCCTTTTGCATGTGTTGTCTTGGGATGAGAGATGAAGACTGCCTTCTCTTCAACAGTATTTTAAGATGTAATTTTTCACTGACTATGCGCTCTGATAGTGGCTTTTTTACTTGTTTTGAATATGGTATTTCTGTGCTGGGCGAGATAGGTTTTCCACTCCTTGTCCAGTTTGCTGGACACTTTTCTTCTGACCAATTTTGTCTTAGCCATCTGTCTCCTTCTTCCATGTAAATTTATTCTGCTTGGATGGTTTTGAAGATGCACTAGAAGCTGCTCCTTTATTCAAGGAGCTTTTTAAACCAGAATACTTTTTACTTCTTGTAGTTTATGCACTTGGTTGGTTGTTGGGGTGTTTTTCCTGTCATTCCCCTAAAGGCTGTCAACTGCATTAAATATAAGTTAAGTACATTCTGTTTCACAGATGAGGTAATCTTTTACTGCTAATGTTGATAGACTGGTTTACGTGCATGACTGATACAACCTCAGATGAGAAATTAAATAATAGGCGGCATGGCAGACTGCAGTGTCATAGGGGCAGGGAATGACTGTATGGTTTTTCTAATGACTAGGGCTTTACGTTGCCTCACTGTGTAAAGAAATTCTATATCCTCAAATCTAATTGCTCTTTCTTCATCTTATTTACAACTTTTTAAAAATTAGGAAATTCTCTTTGGGAACTAGACTAGATATTCTAGGTCATAGGGCTGTAGAGTTTTAAGTGATGTTTTTTTAATTTGAGCACATAACTTCTTGTTATGTGGCTTCTTGCCAGTCAATCTGCATTCATCACCATAAAGTTTGGTGAATGACAGAGTTAATGTAAACAATAGAAATCTGAGGCAGTTTATTAAATTTGCTGTTGGCTGGCTGCACTTATGTTCTTTTCTGTTGCCCATCACTGACTTAACTGTAAAGATCTAGGGGTAAAAAGCATTGGTGTAGGCTGTAAGTGTGTGTGCATAAAGCTTCTGCAAGCAGACGAGTGGAGCCTGCGTCCCTGCTCTCTTCTTGGTTTCAGTCCACTCCTACACCGCACCACCCGAGCAAGCCTTAGTGTTCTGTTTTCCCTGCTTGCACCTGTTTATCTTCCTTAGTGCTTTTCCTTGTTCACTGAAAGACAGCCCAATCCCAGTAATTAGGACACTACCACCTTTTCCTTCCTTGGAGGCCTCTGTTAAAAATCGTCCATCTCCCTTTTGGTAAAAGTGTATGTTTATGTACTGTTGATGCATAGTGGAATAACTTGGTATTCCTGTTGGAATTCGAACCTACAGTGAGTGAGCATGTGCCTCTTACTCTCTTGGGCTTTGCACGCTTTCTTATTTTTTGCATTTTTCTACCTGTCACATCCCCATCCTTGGAACTGTGCTTCTGTGCCAGTGGTGCCACGAGATGCTACGCTGTTGGCAGCAGCGCAAGCGGTGACAAGAACTAGCGTAACGCCAGGGTTTGTGTTAGTCACAGGCTCCTGCGCACTGCAGGACCACAGCCACTTGTGCTCAGATGTAATCACGTACCAAGTCTAGTGTGTTCCGTCTGCGGAGGGGCTGGGAGACCTGAGGTGGTTCAGCCTGGGCCAGAGCAGGCTCAGGGGCCTGACGGTCTGCATGGCTCCCTGGCGGGGGGAGCCTGGCTGTGTCTTCTCAGTGGCACCCACTGACCGGGCAGGAGGCAGTGGGCACAAACTGAGACTCAGGGAAATACATCTGAGCACACGAAAACTCTTTTTTACTGTGCGGGTGGTCAAACACGGGTGCAGGTTGCTCATGGAGGCTGTGGATCTCCACCCTGGGAGATGGGCACGGCCCCACAGCATAGTGTCGCTGGCCCTGCCTGGGGTGGGCTGGGGGCTGCAGGGGTGCCCCTGCCTCAGCCACTTTCTGCATCACTGGTAGCATCCCCGAGTGCCCACTCCTGTGTGTCTGCCAAAGGCTGGCTGAGCTAAATGGTGGTGTCCACCACTCTGCATGTCTGACTCAGCCAGCTGGCACGTGTTGGCCACTTCAAACCAGGAACTGCTTCAACGTGGGGTGGCTGGGGAGAGGGTGGAAATAGCCCTCTGTGGGGCTTTGTGCCCTCGGCTCCCGGTCCCTGCCTTCCTAGGAGAGTGGTGGCGGAGGGGCGTGCAGACAGTATGTGCTAGTTCCCTGTAACGCAGTAATGCTGCCATGCTCAATTGCAGAGAGGCTGAAAAATAAGAACTAGGGTATAACTGTCTTCAGCTGTGGCTTACGGTGCTTGCCTGCTTAGTCATATCCAGAAACAGGAACCACTGGCTCTTCTCAGAGAGCTTCTTGTCTGCTTCAGTATCTAGTAAAAAAAAACCCTTTTTGGTTTTCGGGTTCCTTCTTGAACTTCCCTCTCAATTCCAGCCTAACTTTTCTCTCGCGTGTCTCTGAACAGCACAGCGTCCTGGCCCCGGGCAAGCTGCAGTGCAACTGCTTCTATCTGCTGGTGGAGCAGCTTCTTTTGTCTCTAGGATCCTATCCTGTCCCTGCCCTATTCTATCAATTTGTCTTCAACAGAAGACACATGAGGCAGTGGCTAGGGAGCGTACCTCCCCGTGGAAGCCTTTGCCGAACACTGAGCTGACATCTGTGTCGGAATGCACGTGGGAGCGGCAGTCCCTCCACATCCGCATTGAGACATGCTGCTCACAGAGACTTCCTTCCCCGCGGTCATTTTGCCCAAGAGGTGTCTCCGAGAAAAATTATCTGTACACCATTCCTGTAAACTATAGAGCTTCCCGCATGCAGTCACTTACTGGAATTTGGGGTTTAGTCTTTCTTGGTCCTTTGTATATGACAGCTAAAAGTACCATGCATATTTCCAGTGCCTGTGCTAGGTTTACCTTGCATCTGATAAGCAGCTAAATGTGCTCATTTACACTTTCTCCATCAGTCTCTACCCATGCTTTACTGCAGGTATTGCCTGAAATCTCACATTCAGTTTGCACCTAGAACTCAGCTGTTTTACAGTTGCGATAGAGTCTGAACTGGGTGTAGCAGTAAGCATTAAGTAATACTGTTTAATACGCAAAGTTCTCAATTTTGGGGGAGTATGCCCTTAGGATAATATGACTTCCTCACTTAAAAAACCAATAAATAAATCAGACGTATCTAATTTTCTCAGTCACTTTTGGAATACTGTCTTCAAATGTAGCCATTAATTTTTTTCTCGTTTCAAGTGCACAATTATGAACTCCTATTTTCCCCTGTGTGGGATAGTTCTGACCTTTTTGGGATGCTGCCTCAACTATCAAGGTCTCCCTTTTTTCTGTCTTTTGAACTGTTCCTTATTAAAAGTTCATGGATTAATACTACTTAATTAATGTTACTTATTTTGAATCAGATTTTTCTATGCAGAGGTTAGAAAATCTAGTAAGTGATGTTAATCATTACTGTAAGGCTGTTTATTTCTTAAACTTATTTGCAGAACCTAAAGATGCATGAATTCTATTTCCCCTTGAATATGCACTGTTGTTCGTAAGTGACGTTGAAGAAATGCTTTCCAGTCCTTTGTTGCATTAATGACAAGCATGTGCATTTTTCATGACCAAAAAGGAGAAACTACTGCCACGTGTTTATTGTGGGCACTGGGCTTGTGCCTTGTGCTTGCTCTGGGCAGGCTGACCGCAGCAGTTGCCTGTATGCCGGCTGCTCTTTTCTGTAGCAGAGGCCAGCACTTCGACTGCCGTTTCCAAAGCAGCGTAGTGGTAACGTACATCTCCTTCAGGCTGCAACTGCTTCTACATGAAGAGTTAGGAGACAACTGCCAACAGAAAGGCTATCCCATTGGGCAGCAGGTAAATGACCGTTGTTGGTGGAAGAGGAGTGATGTGTTGCAATTGCTTGCCTTTTTTTCCCCTTTTTTTTTAAAAAAAAACCAAAACAAACAAACAAAAAAAACAAACCAAAGAGAAGCGAGCACAGTGCACTGGTTGGCAGAGTTGGGATCATTAGTGTTTTCTCAGTATGGCAGCCTCTAATGAGAAGGGGGGAAAGGCTTAACTCTGGAATGTTTCCTTTGCTTCTTTCTAGAAAATCCTGCTGATGGTTGTTTCTGGTTGCACAAAACCTACTGATAGTGGAAGCCATGTTGTAGCCCTATAGAGTTGCTTTCTTTGAACCCTCACTAAGAGTATTCCATACAAGATGCAGCTTCCATGTGCAGTGCTCTCAGCAGGGTTAGGTGTAGGTGGCAGCCCCAAAGTTCTGAGCGGTGTGGTCCTGGCCTCCCCTCGGCACCACTGCCCGCTCGCGGCTGCCCAGTTAGCCTCCACCTGCAGTCTTTTCAACTCCTTCCTGATGCTGTCTTTTGCGGTTGCTCATCAGCTCCAACTCCCTGCTTAGAGCAGCATCGGCTGCAGCTGGCTGACCAGGACCTTGTCTGGTCAGGTGGTGAGCATCTCTGAGGATGGAGACTCCACAACCTTTCTGGGAAACTTATTCCAGGGCTTGAACACCCTCACAAGAATTAAAAAAAAAAAAAAGACCAAAACACCGCTACCGACAAAAAAACCTTGTGTTCAGATGGAGGCTCCTGGGTGTCAGCTTGTGCCCATTGCCTCCCGTCCCGTCCCTGGGCACCACTGACAGGAGCCTGGCTCCATCCTCTTTGCACCCTCCCTGCAGGTATTTGTACACATTCATAAGATGCTCCCGAGCCGCCTCTTTTCCCAGCTGAACAGTTCCAGATCTCTCAGCCTCCCAGTACATCAGATGCTCCGGTACGTTACTCATCTTTGGGGCCCTGTGCTGGGCTCCAGTATGTCCATGTCTCTTGTACTGGGGACCCCGGAGCTGGTCCCAGAACTGCAGGTGTGGCCTCGCAGTGCTGAGCCGGGTNAAAAAAAAAAAAAGACCAAAACACCGCTACCGACAAAAAAACCTTGTGTTCAGATGGAGGCTCCTGGGTGTCAGCTTGTGCCCATTGCCTCCCGTCCCGTCCCTGGGCACCACTGACAGGAGCCTGGCTCCATCCTCTTTGCCCCCTCCCTGCAGGCATTTNTCCCTGCAGGTATTTGTACACATTCATAAGATGCTCCCGAGCCGCCTCTTTTCCCAGCTGAACAGTTCCAGATCTCTCAGCCTCCCAGTACATCAGATGCTCCGGTACGTTACTCATCTTTGGGGCCCTGTGCTGGGCTCCAGTATGTCCATGTCTCTTGTACTGGGGACCCCGGAGCTGGTCCCAGAACTGCAGGTGTGGCCTCGCAGTGCTGAGCCGGGTGGAAGGATCCCTCCCTCGACCTGCTGGCCATGCTTTGCCTAACGCAGCCTGGGAGGCTGCTGGTCTGCTTTGCTGCAAGGGCAGGCTGCTGGCTCACGTTCAGCTTGTCCACTAGGTCTTTCCCTGCGGAGCTGCTTTCCAGCCAGTGCCCCAGCATGTCCTGGTGCAGGGGGCTGTCCCTCCCCAGGGGCAGGACTTTGCACTTCTCCTTGCTGAACTGCATGAGGTTCCTGTCGGCCCAGTTCTCCAGCCTGTCGAGGTCCCTCTGGATGGCAGCATGACCCTCTGGGGTATCACACAGTTTGGTGTCATTTGCAAACTTTGTCCCCGTTGCATCCCACTGGATTGCAGTTCTTTTGCTGCTTGGAAGACACAGTTTTAATCTCTCACCAGGTCACGTTTCTAGACTTCCCTTCCAAGGGGGAGGCCAGAAGCAGGTTCACATTTACATGTATTTCTCCAGAATGACTACAACTTTTTCCTCTTTTAATCTCTTCACAAGCTTCTCTCCCAGCCTTTCTGTTCCTGTCCTGCTTGTGTTTTTGTGGGCGCTGTTCTTGGCACAATGGGCAGCATGGAAATCTTTGTCAAATAATCACCCTTCAATTCCATAGGCTGTTCCTTACTTATCCAGTGTGCTTCATTATCCAGAAGTCCTAGTCTTTTACATTTTAAAAAAGTTTTATAAACATAATAGTTTGGGCAAAAAGCAAAATCTGGTTAGTCAGTTTCAGCATGTGGTGCTTGGGTGGTCTTGAGCTCCTTCCAGAGGACCTGGCTTCTGTCCAGGCATGCCGGCAGCCGGCTGCTCCGCTCGGCGCTGCCGCAGAGTCCGGTGCCACGCAGCCACTCCCCGGGTCGCTCTGCAGCCGAGACCTCCCCCGAGCCTCCGCTCTGCAGCGCGCCTGCGAGGTGAAGACTCTCTTGGGTGTCAGGCTAGATGTGCTGGAGCTTTTTGCTGAAAACAGTAGCTTCTAGGTTTGATTATTGGTATTATGCAATGAAAAATATTAAGTTAAAATGCTTGTAATGAAACTTCAAAACCAGTCAAGATGTTGTCTGGGTCACAAAGGAAAAAGAAGAAGGTATGTGATTGATCGCATTACACCTTCAGTAGATCTGGCTATTGTGCATCTGTCACATCTCTGAAATGCTACAGGGGATACTGTGAAAAAATACCTCACGGGAAAAAAAGTATTATTGGTACATGCACGTAGATGGTGCCATTTAAACTTTTAAGTAATCCCAGTCTCACTTTTTTAGGTGTTTTACTTTGCATTGAAACAATTCCTATTGAGTTTTTTATATGCAATTCTAATTCACATTGCAAAAGGACAAAAAAAATCCTCATCTGCTGTTGTCAGCTGGGTTTTTTTGTGCTTCAGTATCTATTGCTGCGACACAATTAACCACATTAACTACTTGCAGCAACACCACTGTTTCAAAGAGGAAGGAGAAGGACATGGGGATTTTGGGATATGGTCGGGAGAAGTTCAGCCTGGTGCAACCCCGAGTTTTCATGAGCAGCCTGGAGAGTCCCCACTCTGTCTGCTGTTCTCAGGGACAGACAGCAGATCCTGGGTGGGGTTTCAGGATGCCTGCTGCAGGGAGCTGCGGCTCTGCCTCCGGCCCAACTGCTTTGCCAGCTCTTGGCTGTTCCTTGGATAGTGGCAGAAGCTGCTACTGCAGTGAAGGTGATACAAGCCGGATTTTTACTGCTCATCATCAATTGTCACTTTGATATCTCACTGACATTTTCCCGAGGAAAAACAAGAAGTAGTGGTTATTGTAGTATCTCATGTGAGGTTCAGTGTTGGTCAGATGTGGAAACCTACTTTTCATAATTGAGGGTGCTAGGGTTTTTTTGTTTGGTTTTTTTTGTTGTTTGTTTGTTTGTTTTTTTGAAGAAGGTACTCTAACTTTTTATGTTGGGAAGGGTTAAGACTGCTGAAATGTAGGAATTAATATCGCTGACTTCCTCTAGTGCTTTCTTGGCAGCACTGGGGTTAGTGTCTCTTGCAGCCTGGTTTCCTACGGAGCCCCGACAGCTGACACCAGTATGGCGGGTCTGTAGCTCGTGGTTTATGTCAGGCGCGTTGTCACTTAGTTTCAAACTTTTAATAAATATTGCACACTTCAGGTTTAATGCTACGGTCTTACTGCAGATGTCTTGACTGGCTTTTCGTAGTGCTCACTTGGTCAGACAGGAGGTCCTTCTGAACTTGGCTGTGTGAAGGTGAGCAAGTGACTTGTCCTGAAAAGGGGAGAAGGAGCTTCTTCCTTCAGTTGTTCCTGGATACATCTCATCTTGGGCTACGTGCAGCGAGTGGACTGGGCTTCCCAGTTGAGAAGGAGCCTCTGAAGGGCTGCTGCGGTGTTGCACAAACTCTGGACTGTGACTTGCCGCCTCCCTCCCAGTGTGTGTTCCCTGTCCGGCCGCCCTGCCTGGGTGTCTTCCCAGCTCAGCCGTGCTCCTGAGATCTGTGTGGCCAGGCAGCTCCCGACACCCCCGTGCCCTGGGAGCTCTGGTGCTCCAGCACCCGGCGCGGGTGCGTGCTAGCACACGACGGGCCGTGGGGTGCAGGTGCCGGGAGAGCTGGTCTCCCCGCTCCCGCCCTGCCCGGGGGGGACCCCGGCAGCTAGGGAGGGGAGCCGAGGGTGAGACAGCAGGGCTGAGCTGGGACAGGCAACCCTCCGCGGGCAGGGAGGAGGAACCAGTGGCTGGTGCTGTTGAAAATGTGCTGCTTTTTTCTCACACAGCCCTACTGCAAACAGATGCTTTCTGTTTCTGAGGTCCCTGCATGCTCTTCGGCCTCTCTCCCCGCCTCTGCTCCCCTGCTCTCCTCTCCCTCCTGCAAGAGCTGGCCCACCTGCTCTGCTGCTCCGGGGGTTGTCCCCAGGCACTGCTGGCTCCCCCTGCCCATGGAGTGGGGAGGGAGGAGAAGGGGAAGGTCTGGCAGTGCCCGGGAGCTGGTTGCCTACCCAAAGGGTAGGGTGCCCACCACAGTGGGCTCATAACCAGAGAAATGCTGGTGGCTTTCGTGTGATCCGGGGCCTGTACTTCTGGGAGCGAATCTGTGACTTCAGCTGAATGCTTGCCCGAGTTTCCTCGTTTCCCTTTTTAAAAGAAGATTGTAGAATCTTCTTTAAAAAGATGGAAAAAAGTGTGAAACGCTGCCAGAGTTTCCAGACCAAGCATATGTAATGAGAAGACAGATGTCTCTACAGCCCCTATAATGCACAAATGGCAAGTCATTTTTTAACAAAACTCTTAATTGCACTGCTACTTTCAGTTCTTCGTAACTAAGAATAAGCTTTTCAATCTAAAATACTCCTGAAATGACAGAGGTTTTTGAAAGTGCCTCATATATTTCCCAAACTTTGAGACTAGTCAGACATTTAGTTTGCAAGTTGCTTGTTCGGAGCTATGTGGTTTTTCCAGTGAACCCAACAAGTTTTAACATGATCTGAGCGAAGCATGAAGGAAGAGAACCTTTATTCTGTATAATATAATTAAGAGAATTCAAGTATGCTTTCCTTTACTGAAAGAGGTGAAAAGGAATATGGTACAAACCTTTTATAGCAAATTCAGATGTTATAGTTACTGAATCTTACTTAAGATGAATTAAGCTCTGTCAGGAAGTAAGTTATTGAAACCATGAACCCTCCTGCACTTTGATTCATATCTTAGAAGGAATGGTTAGTACAAAACCATTTTTTTGCCATTGGGAAAAAGATAACGAGTAATGTTCAATGAATGAATAAAAGGTTAGTAAAGTCACGCTATTTTGAGAACTTTTCACACTTTTAATTGATCTGATATTCAGTTTATGTTTCCGAGTCTGGTTTTCTGCAACTGTATCTTAATTCCCGTTTTCTTTTCACTTGAGGGTGATTAAGAGCAAGAAGATTCACGGAACAACTTATCAAACACTTTTCAGATGCTCAAAGATCACTTACCTGTCACCATTGTCGTCTTCCGCTTGTCTCTGAGCTGCATCTCGAAAGTGCCTTAGACTCCTCCAAAATGCATCTCGCAACTACAGTAGGCATCAGAGTATTTCTTGCAGTAAGGTAGTTAAACAAACCATTTCTAGAAGTAAGCTTTTTTGCTTCCGATGGCTTTTTTTGCGATACCTGATCAGAGAGTCAAAATTCCCCTGGCCAGGAGCAACTGGAGCAACTGGCTTTCTCATTCCTGGGAATGACTCACATGCCAGGGTAGGTGAGCGGCGCACTCCCGCTCACTTCCTGGCTCCGGAGCAGCTGGGGCGCCCAGGACGCAGACGGTGATTCACCTGAGAGGTGGGTTAGTGCCTGTTAAAGGCAGCAACCTTCCTGCAGGGAGACGTTGCAAACAGGCTGAAGTCGTGTTTTACAGCAACCTGTGCAACCGTGCCCGTGCCTTTCGGTTAATACAGTTTTGTCTGCAGGGTGAATACGAATTTAATGCGTTACTGAAAAATCCTGTGCCAGAGAGATGCAAATATCTGCTAATCGAGATTATCATGTCAATTATCAATTTGATTATATTTAGATGCCTTTAATGTGCTTTTGACAGATCCTCTCTTCTAAATAGCGTGTAGGATGAAAGCAAAATGTTAAGTCTGTAACTAAATATTTCATCTAAAATGTTTATTTACTGCACAGTTTTTACTGGCATGGTGTTCTTTAAGACTGACTGTGAGCCCACTGACTCTTGCAGTCCTGCTGTCAGTGATCCTGGGCGTACACACATTTAGAGTAAGATAATTTAGTGCCATAAGAGTATTGAAATAATTGTGGCAGTAGTAATATTAGGACAAAATTTTGCTTCGTGTTAGTGGAGGATGAGGTGGTTAATTTCCCATTTCTGCCGCCTTCTGAAAAAGAAAGGAATATATGTTGCCCTCATTAAATCTTCAGGAGAAAAGAAAAAATAGTCTTAATGCTGCCAAGTCACTTTTCTCCGACTGCTCTGTCTGTTCTGTCTATTTCTTTTTTCCCCAAAGATCTGAGGGACTGAATCCCCAGCTCCCCTCTTCTGAGACTGGATAGCCTTCTGCATACGTGTCCTCGGCAGCTGCGTGGAGCCCTGTGAGGAGCTGGAGCGGAGCAGGTCCTACCAGCTCCCTCCCCGCAGTGGGGAACAGCTTCCCCTGGCCGTGTGTCCAGGGGGGCCTCTGCTAATTTCCACATTTCTGCTGGTGGGCAGACTGTAAAGGTCTCACTTGCCGCAGGACCTGTCCCTTGAATCAGGTACAGTCCCTGATTGTAGGAGATTTCTGCCACGGCTCATCTTTGAAGATCGGCTTTTGCAAGGCAAAACAGATAATGCAGACGAGGCCAGCAGGAACACGTGTTATACTTCTGTCATATGTTTTCAGGTCTATTACTACAAGCTGCCAAACTGATCTCAGGAGCTGGATATTCTGACATTAAGTGATGGTCCCTGTTGCATGCATGGGGTAGAGTGCATACATCACATCACCTGAGGATGGCAAAGGCTTTTTCTACAGTTAGGGAGAGGAGAATTGGTGAAGTCTGCCTCTCTCAGACCTTGCACATGGCTGTGCAGGACAGTGTGTGCCAGCCACCATTTCACCTCTTTCAGCTGTCTCTTATGCTCTAGTGTTTAGCAGCTGCTTCTCTTTTGTTCCTCTCCCAACTGCTTGTCCTGTTTCTAGATTAATGGTACCTTCTGTTTTTCCTTCCAATCTTTCGTTCACCTCCGTGGCTTTCAGTCATTTTCCACCCTAACGTCACTTGTGGTGATCCAGTTCTCTGTTCTCAGTGGAGCCTGTGTAACACAGGAGCATGTGCCTGACTGATGGTCTTGTAGGCTGCTCCTTTGAGCTGAGAAGTTATCCTGCGGAGAGGGCAGTGAGAGCTGCCCTGGGATACGGTGGTAAGTGCTGTCATCAGCACAGCTCAGGTGCGGTATGGCTCACTGCATAGCCATGCAAACAGCTTGATTTCTCAGCATTAAATCTCTTTTAAGATGTTTCTCTCCTGTCTCTGTATAAAGACGGAGATCACTGTCTTTGCTCTCTGTTAAGTGGAGACCTCATTCTTCCTCTGGGGAGTGTACAAGGCTGTTCTTCTTGCCCTTTCTCCTGTGGCTCTGTGGTAGCCGGGAGGCTCCGGAGCTATGAGACTATCTGAATGGGTCTTCTACTTTGAGCTCCTTGGTTGACTTTCAGCACGGTCTGGTTTACCTGAGGAGAGACTGCTGTGCAAATTGTGTCCTGATTTTGGGGTTGGCCTCATCTCCTTCCTTTTGAGAATTTGAGGGATTTCATTTAAATCTCTTTGTTTCTTTGCCCTTTTGGGGATTTCTCAGATCTCTTCCCCAATACCAGATGTTTGCTGCTGGAGTCAGACCTGTTTATACTCAGCTTTGCATCTTACCTTAGCACCACTTTTTCACCACTGTGGTCTCCTCTCCAGTTGTAACTGGTAAAACAGCCATTGTCCAAAGGGTCTGTTCTTTGGCTTTGTGGCAACGTAGACCTGTCAGTCCTTGTGTTAGAGCTCTGTGAGTTTAAGCTCTGACAAGGTGACTTCTTGGTCTTTTCCTGCAGGTATTACCAATAGTGACTTTTCTGTCTGTATCTTGTGGGGCCTGATTGTGCGAAGGACTCCTGTACTAGGTGTAGCTGAGTAGCGTCGTGGTTTATGACTGCTGTTCTGCACATGGATTATCTTCACCACGTGTCTCAGGCCAGTTTCCCATTTGATGCCTTTGGGTTCACCCCTCTGATACTGCATCCTCTCAAGGAGCCACCTGGAGATCAGGCTAGCTTGTAGGTGACTTGCTGCCAGCGTGCACATGGGCCCTGAAGATGAGTGATGAAAACAGGGCTCACAGTCCTGGTGCTGTCAAGCTGCATCCTGTCTCTGGATGACTCTTCACGAGGGGGAGTCATGTGAAGGTGGGTTTTCGTGCTGGCTTCTTGAAAATTGGCTTGGATTAGACTCTTGAAAATTCCTGTCTTTCAGAAACCTGGCTCTCAAGAGCTATGTCTGAATACTCATCCAGATGCCACAGTGGACACCTGCTTGTTGCAGGCCACATAGGTAGTCCTTCAGGTTTCCTTAAGAGAAGCCCTCTGTTTCATGTTTCTGGGGAACATTGCAGAAGCTGCAGGAGAAATCAGCCTCTCTCCTCCTCCAAGATATCTTGTAATAGATGGCCCTTCTTGAGGGTGCTTGGACAACCCAAAAAGGCACTGGTCCTAAGAGGAGCAGTGCCTTCACAGGCTGGGCACTGAACAAAGCGTTCAGGCTGTGTTAGTCTTGCTTCCAGCATTTCGGTGTGCAGACTGCCTGACAGCATGTCCCTCAGCAGGGGGGGAGCGATGAGCTCCCGCCTCTGTTCTGAGGAACGGCAGAGCCGTGGGACCAGCAACTTGGGAACCTGGAAGCCTGAGTGCCATAGCTGAGGGCTGGAGCTGATTTGCAGATAGATCATAAACAGCAGTTTTAACCCTAAATGTGAAAGTTACATGCTTACCTTGTGTTTGCACAAGACCACGCGTTCCCAAGCCGGGTGCCGTACTGCGTCCCTGGTGCTGGGCACAGTTCTGACCCTGGGGTGATGCTGGCAGATGTGTCCACTCCTCTGGTCTCAGTCCTGCGGGCTTCAGTCATGACAGGGCACGATGGTGCGTTATGTTCTGATTTGTGCTGTTGTTCTTCAGGCACTTCTAATGCTGGGGTCTAAGAACTAGTGCTGCGGGACATGTCATGGGGAAGAAGGGAAGAAATCAGAAGTGAAAACTGAAATGTTTGAAAAGTATATTTTAATTTCTTATAGAGACCCAAGCCTTTAATAGTTGGTACTCTTTGAATGGAGTTTGTGTGTTAACAGTGGTCAGATAATAAATAGATTCATAAGATCTACATGAGAACGGGGTTTGTTTATTTGTTTTTTGAACGTGGGGCAATGGCACATTAACTCTTCTTTAAACTCTCTGTATTTTGGTATGTCAGTAAAACTTAATGGATTAGGAACCACTGTCCTAGCATCCCCTAGTAGGCTTTTAATTCAGATGTGTTGTTTGGCTGTTCTCAGGCTGGAGCAAGTCAGGACTAGCCGCCACATGAAAAGGAAATGCTATGGAGCTTGTCGTAAAAACAGCGCAAAAGAAATGTGAAGCTCTGATGTAAAGAAAAGCTGAAAGCTAACCTATAACTTTACTATTGTTCACGTTATTTCAAGGCTGGATGTCCCTTCTTGTATTCTGGTGATTAGAGAGCAATTCTCAGATTTCATAAGAGACTGAACAACGTTATTACAACAATTATTGTGTTGCTTCATTCTAAAACTCCTTTACTATCATATTTAGCAATACGAACTACAGGGTTATTTTTAAAGCAGATTAGCCACCTGGATAATATAGGAGACTGGCTTTTTCTTTGTTTTAAACATAGAAAAGTGGTAGGATGATCAGAGCTTGCAACATGGGGATGAATTGTCCAGCCATATACCTTAAGATGTGGAAGATGGAGGTGCTGTTCTCCGTGGAAGTGTCTTGGAAGAGTCTGACACTTCCCTTTTCCTGAGGTGGTTTACCTCGACCGCTGTTTTGATGGCTGTCACTAAAAGGGAAAGAAGGAGGAAAGGAGCTAATTAAGAACTGACTTTTAAAAAGCTCGTTTATTTTTCTCCTCTGTCCTTGAGTTCCTTGCATTATGTTGATAGGTAACCTGAAGCTGCGCACCTCGGCTGGCTGATCCTGTCTGTAGACTTAGGTCTGTTCTAGTGCCGTTGGTTCTCACATGCTGCTGGCTCTGTGTGTTTGTGTGTCGTCATATGGGTAATATCTTGGTTGTTCGACTTGGCTTCCCAGCTCTTATTCATTATGCAAATTGTTGTTTTGCATTTCTAATTAATTAAAGTACTGCTGTATGTTATGAGAGTTTTCTCAGTGCTGGGAGTTGTAGGAGCCTGGATGGAGGGATGTGTATCGCTGTGCTGGGGAGTCGGGACATGTATGAAGTGCAGAATTTGTCTTTAGGCATTCAGGAATTAACGTGCTGTCCCTCAGAGGAGAGGCAGTCTGATACAAAATCTGGAAGTCTAGATGGTGCGTTTATTAGGTATAGTGTATTTCCTTTTTCTGAAACGCAAGGAAAGTAAAAAATACAAAAAAATACATGTAAGCCTTTGTGTACCCAAATAAGATTGATTTTCTACAAAACTTATCTGCCTAGTGCCCTATAGTTCCCCTTTGGTGAGCCCAACAACCTGTAAAAATGTTTAGAATAAGCGTCAATAGTTTTCATGTGAATCCTGGACCATAGGAGCCTGGAATAAAGTTCATTTGTCTGAACAAGTTTAAGGCCTGGTGCCAGTGTTCCAGTTTCTAGGTTGTCTGTTGCTTCTAGTCTGGCGCGTAGACAAGCCGAGCAAATGAACATTTGTATGCAGAAAGGAACAGCCCTGCTGCTGCCTCGTGGTCGTGATGGGCTGGAGTAAGCACGCGTAAGGTGGAGATCTTACATGTCTTTGTTTCGTCTTGTACAACTGCTGAATTGAGGAAAAGCAAAGGTTTCTCTCAGCATCTTCTGAGACATGAGTGTCAGTACCAGCCTTTCAAGCTAAGTTGGGAGAAAAATTAGATTTGGAAAAATGGTGACTCTTGTATTGAATGTGCTGGTAAAGTTTACTGAGTTACATAAATTCCTTGACTGCACTGAAGAAATCTGGAGAGCCCAAAAAAGCAGTTTTTTGTGGCATCTAGACTGATGGCTTCCTCGTCTGTGAGGGAAGTCTGTTCCCAAAACATGTCTCCATTGTGGTCGGGTGTAAAACATAAAATATTGCTTTGGTCATTTTTTTGAGCCTTAAAAAGCAGAGACCTAAACTTTGAGGCATTTTAACTGTTACAATTCTTGCTTCCGTCTGGAGGCAGGGATCTAAAAATTTGCAGAAAAAAGTGCAAAATCCCAAATGTTAGCGTTTAGGGGACTTTTTTTTTTCCTGTAAGTGGATCAACTGGATGTCCTATCCTTGCAGTCACCTTGCATTTCTGTGCTACAGAGTTTGGTAACTCTGGCTCCCTTTTACCTACCTGAGAAGCAGCAGCTGAAAAACAGATGATTAAGACTCCTCTGAAACCTTTGGCACACCCCTTATTTAAGGAGCAGCTCAGCCCATTTTGTGGTTACACCCACCCTTACATGCCGGCTCTTAGTACTGAGCTGCGTGTGCTGCCAGTGTGTGTTTGTGCACAGCGTTACGTGAGCCTTCTGTTACAAGCAGTAGAAATGAGAAAAATAAAAAAACCTTCCACAGTGGAGTAAGCTTTCTGTTCTTCAGCATTTTCATAGTTTATCACTGCCATATTGCTCATTTTATGTTACTGTCTTTCTCTGTAATAACCACAAAAATGGGCCAGAGCTCCACTTTTAAATCCAGAGCTGGAGGTAAGTCCGTGCTGAGAGTCCTGGGCCCTCGGTGTTAGTGGTGCTGGTGTGAGTCATTTGGAAGAGGGAGGACCGAGGTGCCCAGCTTCGTGCTGAATTCTTGCCTGATATGCCCAAAGCTCAGGAATGCTGATTTCCGTGGGCACCCGCCTGGTGGAATATGACTTGCAAACCGTCTTGTCTTTTCCTGACGTTTAGCTCTGGTCACTACCTTAATTGCTATGCTATGTCAGCAGGCTTAGAGAAACTGTTTCAGACTCCTCATACATTTCTTTAAGCAGTTGCTAAAGTGGTGACTATTTTAGCAGCTAAGATATTTACTTTTACTAAAATAGCTAAGTTAATCCTGTTAAACAGTGTGTGGGGGGGAAGAGAGGAATTAATTCCTGAGCAGCATTTAATCCTCACTGTTTGAGAAAACGTTGATTTACAGGGAAATTTGGAACCAGTTGGAAGCTGACTGGGGATTAGTTCAGTTTCCAGTTGTAAAAGGGTGTTATGGTTATGGAAGGTATGTAACATACCTAGTGGAGAAGATACAGCAAGTGGAAATTGCTAAATAAGGCATATACGTCTGCCTGTGTGGCAGAAGCTGGAGAATCCCAAAGGCAGATCTAATTAACGCACAGTAATCTAAAAACAGCTTTGAAAAAATCAGGCTGTATGGAGCAACCGGCATGATTGTATTAGGCTGCTGTAAATATTTAATTTCTAAAAATAGCAATCGAATGCTGATCAAAGCAGCTGGCACACGTGAGAAGGCATAAAGCTAGCTTGAAAAGACGTGAAGTTTGTTAATAAGGGACGTGACTGTTTTCTCAGCAAGGTGCTGAGGGCTCCAGCGTCAGAGATGAGAGTCCGGGTACGGGGCAGGGGGCAGGAGGGCTGATGGAAGAGAGCAAGCTGTGGTGCTTTCCCTCAGGCCCCTTCTGCAGTGCCACAGCACCCCAGCAGCGCGTGATGCAGAGGTAGTCCTCCAGGGTGGCGGGTATGCTGGGGGACGAGTAGCAGTAGGAACGGGTTGTTTGAGAAGCAAGGGAGCATTGCTGAGGGCTAAGGCAAGTTTAACAGGTTTTTTTAATATACTTTGTAGAGTCGGAGTCAATAAATGGTTGGTATCTTTTTTGCATCAAATTCCAGGATTTTGGATTAGAGAGTGGTTTCTCTTTAGGCACAGTCCATTTGGACTTCCCCTGCGGGACAGCTAAAGGGGAGCTCTGCGCATGGTGCAGTGAGCTGGGTGGAGAGGGATTTTCTGGATAGGGAGGATTTGGCAGCATCACTTGCTGCCTTCTCTTTGCCTGTCATTGGGACTGGCAAGGGTCAGCGTCCCACCAAGGGGGACATTTCTGGGTGTTCCCCTCTGGTGAATGGTAGGAGAGGGGTGAATGCTGCATGGCTCTGGGCTGCCCTTTGCAGGGGAAGCAGTCCTGCGTCTTCTGCTGGCCTGGATGAGGAGTGTGCTCTGGGGGCACAGGGGTATTGCTGTCTGCATCCTCCACCGAAGTCTCTGCTGGGAGTGGAGAGGAAGGATGGTGAAACAGCGTAGGTAGTAGGAAAGTAATTACGTGTGTGAGAGGTGGGTAGGGATGGGGAGGGACCGTGTCCTTCTTCCCTCTGTCAAGTACAGTTCCTCCTCTTCCCTGCCCTGCAGCGTGCCAACCGAGCTGACACCCAGTGTAAGAATTACTGACATACAAAGTCAACAGCTCTGGGGTTTAATCCCAAATAAAGCTAAATTGTCCTTAGAAACAGCCATAGGCAGTAAGCTGCTTAAGTGTTAAGAAGTAAGTTTTTTTTGTTTAAAGCAGATAGAATTATTCTGTAGAGTGTTTTAAGTTATATGAAGGTATTTTAATTCATAGGCTGCGGTTTGTCTGTATTCTGTGAGGTGGACATGATTTAGTGACCAAATTGGAAAAACCGCTGTTCCCATTCACTTTGCAGAGCCAGCACAGCAACGCAAGACTGCAGACTGATCATTGTTAGTTTTATGCATCATCGATGCTATTTTTCTTTTCAGAGCGATGTGGTTAAGGCTGTGAAGTCGCATGAGTGACTGTGAGGCAATTCGGATCTCTGTGGTGTGAGGGCAGCAGCGCTGTGGCTGGGCAGGCACAACCAAGGCACGGCTGGGCTCCCCCAGCTTTGATCAGTGATGGTGGTGTCAATGAGAGGCACAGCTCAGGGGGAAGATCCGTGTTAGCTCAGGGCTGGCAGTTTGAGTGACAGCTTTTTGCCTATTAAGGCTAAGCAGCGAGCACAGATAGGGAAATCCATTGTGCCATTTTTATTAAGTATTAGTATTACAGTACAACCACCCTTTCATTTCCTACAGCAGAAGTAAAACAAATTCTTTTAAACTTCTCAATGAATATGCAGAGACTGTAGAGCGTGAAGCTGCAGAATCAAGATTGAGTCGCTGACGTTCGTGTGTCCAGTTCGGTTTTTGGGTTTGTATGAACTGTTTTCTGGAATGTCTTTACTCTCCTGCATAACACCTTTTCGACAAATGGTTTGCACAAGAACATGTATATCAGGGGGTCCATGCAGACGTTTGTGGCAGCCAGCCACAGAGTGCTTTCTTTCGCGACAAAGAGCTGGTTCTGCAGATGGCAGTCCATTTGGGTGGTCGTTTGACTCAGAGTATAGGGGACCCTGCTAAAATGAAAGGGGGCAAAGCATAAGAAAAACACGGTAAAAATGATGAATACTTTCCCCTTGATCCTTTGTTCACTTTTGTTGTCTCTCTTCTGTGTTTTTATATAAGACTCGTATACTTTTTTGGCAATAATTATATAAAATAGGAACATGAGGATGAGAACAGTCCAGAAAATGAACTGACAGATATAATTGACGGCTTCATGCCATTTAAGTCCAAAGTAATTCTTCAACGAGGCGCACTTCTTCACGGATTGGGGTGTTGCTTTCTTGTTTGATAAGATCATGTTAGGCAGAGAGAGAACAAAGAAGAAGAGCCAGACCAGACCCGCAAGGATCTTTGCTGAGGTCAGGTTTTGCACCCAGAACTTCCCAAAAGGTCTCACAATCTTGAGAAATCTGTCAAAAGCAATGAGGCCAAGTAGCACTATGCTAATATACATGGTGTCATAAAATACTACAGCTGAGAAGCGACAGACAAAGGCTTTGAGTTGCCATGGTCCCAGGCCAGAGTCTGTCACGATTTTCAGAGGAAGCATCAGGGTCATTATAAAATCAGAAACTAAGATATTTTTCAGGTAGACAATGAAAGTCGATGTGCTTGGAATATGGAAGAAAGCCCAGAAAGCCAGGCTGTTCAATACGAGTCCCAGAAGAAAGACAAGTGTATACAGTGCTGGGAAGACCAGGTGGGTGACTGTCGTGTCTCGGTGGCATGGTGCGGAGGAGGATGCTCCACTGGAGTTACTGGCAATACTCTCATTTGCCAAGTCTCCCATTGTTTGAACTAGACTTGGGTGAAAAGGAGAGAGAAAACACAAAACGTGACATTCTGTATTTAAAATTACATGTTCCTTGCAGTCATTGGTAGGTTTACACAAATAAACACAAAACCTGAACGTGCATTAAATAGCCCGAACGATTTCTCTTCTAGTTCATAGAAAATCTAAATCTCTGGCTAACTTTAAGTTGTTTACAAATGGATGTCTAATGAAAAGTTTAAAATGGCATGTATTCATTATGGAGGCCTAAGATAATATAATAGCAAGGTATAACAGCAGATTGCCTAGAGCACCATTTGGCTTTACATGGAAATGTATTTTAACATTGAATAGAAATTTAACAGTTGCGGCCCAAAAGCAAGGTTCTTCTGGGGAAATGACTTCTGGTATTTCTTACCAAGCACACACCATTTTTCCTTTCTCAGCACAGATTGAAATAACATTTTCAAAATAAGATGCACAGGGCTGGTTATCAGCCTTTTACATCTCAAAGCCAGATGCCCGAGTGCCCCATCACACCACGTGAACGCTCCGATCGTGCAAGTACCTGAGCAAACCCAGCAGCAACTGTTTCAGAGGGGTCTTTGGCTATCTCCAGTTCATCCGCTGTTCCTCTGCTGACAGAAGCCTTGAGCGAAGTATTGAGAATGGGGAAACGTGTGGAAAGATGAGACTTTTTCTGTTAGTGTGGTGTGTTGTTTCCTTCCTCCTTTTCATGTATCACCCGAGTTAGTTAATCACGTTTACTGTTGGTTTTCTCTCTTCCTTTTGCTGTCAGAAAGTACACTACCTTCTCCTGCACTAATAAAGAAAACATGACTATATCCATCAAGACAGGCACGGTTTCTGGCTTTTTGTTTGCGTGAGGCAGACCTGATGACACCTACGCTGTGCCATTATGGTTTGGCTCCTTTAGAGACGTGGGATGAACAAACACAGAGTGTTTCCTGACAGTTTTCCAGGATAATCCCCAAATGTAGCTCTGAGTTCGTGTGTGTGTGTGTGTGTGATTTCCCCTGTTCTGGACAGCACTAGTCATCGTCAGATGCGTGACCAGAAAGTCTGCTCAGAGCCACCCTTACAATGGGTTACTTGGCTACAAAATCATGTGCACCGACATACTCAGAAACTGTACCCTCCCTCTGTAGCCTGGTAATATTGACACATGAACCTGAGCTTGACTTTTGATCTGCAGAATGGGATTTCTGGTTTATTTTGGTGTCACTGTAGCCAGGTGATACAGCATGCTGGTTACGGCTGCTTTCTGGTTCTGGCAGAAGGTGCTGCCCCTGCATGGTATGCTTTGTATTTATTGTGTGTTTATTGTGTATAGTGTTGGAGTCTAGTGCATTTCTCTGTAAACAGAACTTTTTGGATAAGTTCAGCTGAGTGATGTGATTTGTCTTGTATTTTCCTGTCAACTGATGTTAACTTAGGGTTCTGGCTCCTTGCTTGCTGCCATGTGGGAAATGGCTCATGTTCAAGCCGTGCCTTTGTGGGCAGACATGGATTGCTTTTTGAGTTTCTCAGGCTGCAGCTGTATTGACGAGAAATTTGGGCATTAGTATCTACATTTTGATTAATGTAGGTGTGCATGCTGATCTTGGTGTTAAATGGTTAGCAGAGAGCAAAGAGTCGTGAGGATGACCAGGATGAAGGTCACCCTCACCATTGTCATCAGTGTGACATGTCCCTAGCTGCCTAACTCATCTTCTGTTCATTCATCAAGAGCTATATAAAGCTGAGACAGTCCATTGCAATACCACAGGACTGATGTCCAAGGCAGCATCTTCCACGTTTTCTTCCATACTGACCTCTTGACACTGTTCCCAGCTGTAAGAGGCAGGTACCAAGTGCCTCCACGTACCCTCTCAGTGACTGCTGCACGGTACACAGATAGCTGCGGTATCTGTTCTCTGAACAGCTCATCTGATCAGGAAAAGCAGCTGCCAGATAATTGCCACTATCTCCATGTGTAGGTGCAAAAAAAAGTGGGGAATGGGTGTTGGGTGAAAGTGGGGCATCTTGTGCTTCCCTTCTGGGCGTCAGCTGGAGCTGAGGAGTCCTGGGCCCCAGCTGGCGGCGGAGAGCGCGCTCTGGAGTGACCGGGTGCTGGTTCCAGGGAAATAACGGTGCTCTGTTTTCTGTGGTGTCATCCAGCCGCTGATTGTAATCAGCGTTGGTGCATATACCAGCATAAGCAGTGCACGAAACGTTTTCGAAAAGATTTTAATTCGTCTAGGCAGGTTATAAGCGATGCATAAACTCTAAGGCTGAGTGCTAAAGTAAGTGAACTGTCTTTTAACTTCCCAGGAAATTGGCTATCAGTCGTGAAAACACCCGGTGCCCTGCCAGGCACAGATAAGTACTGGAGAAGGGTAGGCAGGCAATGGCTTTTGGCAGGACTGAGCTCTTGCATGATGGCGAAACCTATTTCTGAATTGGAGCTGTTTTGCAGTGATGATAAATGAACCATAATTTATTACAATAGCTTAGGATCTTTTTCATGTGTGATGGTTACAATACCTGAAAATATTATGTACCTGAAAATACTTTCCTGGGTTTTTTTATTTTTTTCCAACTTTTCCAAATGAAAAAGGGGAGGTAGTTAATTTTTTTTATACAGTGCAAAAAAGCTGCCCTTAATAATCAGTAAAGATTTTACCATGAGTCTCTTTCCCTAACATCTAAGTATTCTGTAAACTGAGACTTTGTGTATTTGCTAATATAATATATCGTTCTCTATAAAAGTGTACATTTTTGTTTATTCTTCATCTAGTAAGGTCAAGTATTTGAAGATTTAATTCACATCAAGATAAGCCTGATTATGAAATAATTTCTTCTGATATACAACTGTTAATTATTGGTCAATGGATTAAGAATTGCAAGCATATGAGATAAGCAAAATGTTATTCTGTTACCAAAATGTACACAGATAAACAGCTTATCTACGTACGTCCTATATTTCTGTTGTCTGCCAGTTGCATACAAGGTGACAACTCCCTATATTTAAAAAAATCACGCTTACTGTGGATTTTAATTGCATCTCCTAGGTTTTGTGTTGTTATGAACTTTACTCTGGCCCAAGTTAAGCTATTTCTGCAAAATCTTTGCAGTTCGCAATCTAATCTGTAGCATTTCATGACTCTGTTTCCTTACAGCCTCAACTATAAGCTCAAACTTCCTCCTAGCAATTCTGACAAGCGTGGAGGTTGTGATCTGTTGGTGTTCTTGTTTTATTCAAGCTTTCTAGTTTCACCGTTTTTTCAACCAGTGATGTTGCTTCCAGGGTGCTTGTGCTTCATCTGTAGGACAATTTCTAAAGAAGTCGGTGAAATCCTAGATACTCTTCGCAGGATTTGTGTTGCTTCCCCCCACCAATAAACGTACGTGGCTAAGAAGGGATATGGGTAGTTCTTAGCTCTAGAGCGGCGTCTCGTCTGTGTCATCTCCTTCGTTCTGCTCCTTTGTCTGTGCTCTGAGTTGTGACAATGCTGTGTGCTTGCACAGCATGTCTAGCAAGGACTTTCTAAATGATTTGCAAAGGAAAAAGTATATGAATGGATCTAGGCAAGCATTTAGCGATGTCAGCCACAGTGTGCTCTCTTTTAAGTAAAACAAGGTGTTCTGAGCAGAGCATTCAAAAACGTCTCTTGTTTGGCTCAATGTGTAGGGGATTCTAGTGAAGTGGAATGGCACAAAACAAATAAAGAACACTGCGATAATGATGAAAACCTTCAGATTTACAGTCTTTTTGGATGCTTTTCCTGTGCATCTTGTCCTTTTATAGGATTTGTACAGTTCTTTACTTATGAGTATGTAGCATACAACTATGACTGCTAAATTAACCCAGAAGATAAGTTGACAAATATAGTTTACAATTTCATGCCAGACTAAGCCAAAGTCGGATTTCAAGTGAGCACACTTTTTTACGTTCTCAAGCGTTTTCTCCTTGTTTGTTAGAATCATGTTGGGTAATGAAAGAACAAACATTGATATCCAGATTGCTGTGGACAGGATCTTGGCACCTAAAAGGCTCCTTGGTGTTGATGTTCTGAATGGTGAAGTGGCTTTCTGATAGCGATCAATAGTTATTAGACCAAGAAACAAAATGCTAATGTACATGGTGAAGTAAAATACAACCTGGGTGACCTGGCACACAAATCCTCTCAGTACCCATGATACCAACTTTGCATCACTAAGGATTTTAAAGGGAAAAGTCAAGATCATGAGGAAGTCAGAAATGACAGTGTTCTTGAGGAAGATGATGAAATTGGATTTACTGGATATTTTAAAGAAGACCCATATTGCCAGGCCATTCATGGTGAGACCCACCAGGAACAGAATTGTATAAAGCAAAGGAAAAATGACTTGGCTGATTTTGTTATCACTGGAGCAGTTGCTGTCGTTTCTAGAGTAGCTGAAGTTGGTTGTGCCTTTCATTTGCACTTTGTCTTTCCCCCCCTCCCTGTAAAACAAAAAAGAAAAAAATTAAATTCTGAGTTATATCTATCATAAGACTTCAACCTTTTTAGTCTACTTTTAATTTCTGTGGTTTGAACATTTCAAAATCACTCCTGTAAGTTGTGTTTTATTTTACTAGGGATGTCAGGTTTCTAGAGGAGAAGAGCACTAGATGTAGCCATGTTTACCAGGTGGCCTGGTTTGATCTTCCCTGACTGAAATGCCGAGGTGACCTTGCCTCCTAACCTCCGCTGGGCTTCCCTCCTAACCTCCCCTGA
>VYXH01009140.1:664285-683020 GCA_013397275.1 Burhinus bistriatus | reverse complement strand
AAACACAACCAAACAAAACCCCCCATGACTTTGTGTCTTTTTTCTTCTTCTAGAGCTCATTTGTCTCAGCATATTGTCTTGTCAGAGCATGGAGTGCAGATGATCTGTATCCTGATGACATTTGCACGTGATGAATACGTGTTCAGAAACAGTCCAGATCTCTAACACTGGTGTCGTTTTTGTGGTTTAAATAACCATAACTTAATTTTACTGACTGGCACATTCGAGAGGAAACAAAGTAACTATTAAATGTAGCCTCTGCATGGGGAAAAATGTGTTAGAGATTGAAAAAAATTACGATTCAGAGCTCCCACCCATTAGGGAGCTGTGGGGACATTAATGAAAGTGAAGAGAAACAGCAGCAATGGTAAGTGAAATTTGGCTTTAATGCTGGTCACGTACTTAAGTGACTCCCCAAGTCTACACCTCAGTCCTCTGAATGACTAGTTCTTTTCTGGAAGGACAAACTTTTTTACTTAGAAGTCCTAGATTGAAGCCTCCACAGAACAGAATGTGGGTTGAGCCACAGAAAAACATGCCATCAACACGCTAATTTAAAAAAAAAAATTGAATAAAAATCAAGTGAAGCATCAGTTTCCATCATGTTTCATTCATTATGTTTCTACTGGCATCTAGGTGCTCAGAAATTAACTATACTGACACCACATACTAATAAAAATGTAGTTACGCATAGAAAAATAAAAGCCTATTTCCAACTTGCCCATATAATTAGTACGAACAAACAGAAGAAAAACACTTGTCCCTAAAGAAGGTACCGGGCAGCTCTTAATTTATCCTAGACGAAAGTTTGCTCTTTTACCCAAAAGGAAAACATTCCTAACTACTAAGGGACCAATTCAGGAAGGAGACACACTCTGTTAACTGCAATTCTTCATCAGCTTTTCTGCACTGGCAGCAAATTTGCCTTTTCTGTGGGTTTGACGTGGAGTATCTGCAGCGTCCCTGAACTCGCAAATGTTTCTCCCCATGCCCCCCCCCCCACGCATGTGATTACCTGAGCAGCCAGTGGAATCAACTGTGCGGGATTTTCTTCCCATGACGCAGAAGGTGACGCTGGGAAAAGAGAAGGCGAGAAATTACCCTGTTTGTCACATCCAGCCAACAGGGACAAGCCAGGGGACCCCCACCCCACTTCTGCCCTCAGGAGTGGGGCCGGGAGAGACCCTCCATGCAGAGAGAGGTGCCTGGCATGGATTTCACCCCGAGCGAAGAGGCCGGGCTCCCCACCAGCAGAAGGAGGACTCACCTCCCCGCTGCTCGCAGCTCCTTGCTGGGGACAGCCCTGCCTGCGCCTGGCCGCTCTTCAGCCCTGCGGGGAGCGCAGTCCAGCTGGCGGACGCTCCAGCCAACAGATGCTCCAGCTAACTGCAGCTCCTGCTCATCTCTGCTTCCGGGAGTTTTGCCTCTGGCCAATGCGTGCCCCAGACAGCGCGCACCCTGCCTCGCTCCAGCTCCGGCTCGCCACAGCTCTGGCTAATTGAAGCCCAGCTCTGCCCTGAAGCTCCAGTCCATTTCAGCTCCTTCTCCTGCCAAGTTCCAGCTATTTGCAACAGTCTGGGCTTTTGACTAGGGCTTCAGTAAATCACCGTCATAACTTGAGTCTTAAGATTAAACACCATAGCAGCACATGGTATAAATATTGATTAGTCTGTATGACTAATTACTTAATAACTATTCTAAGCAGCATACAAAGAAGAGCTGGACTCAAAGAGGGCACACGGGGTCTGAAAAGCACCTTTCCCCCCGAAGTCCACCTCAGACATTGAATTCAGCCTGGTGCATGCCGGCCTCCCGAACCTGGGGGTCCGACAGGACCAGACGCCCACCTCCGGGGAGGGTCCACGCACCCTGTCCACCCACTGCTTTCCCCGGCAGCCCCCGACGCCCTCCCACCACCTTCTGCCTCCCAGCCCCTTGCAAAACCAACCAAATCGGCTTCTGCTCTTAGTCCCCAAAACAGCTCACTTACTGCCCATTTCTGAGCCCCAAAAGCCAGCTGCTGGGCCTGTTCTCAAGCCCAACAATGCAGCACTTGACTCCTGTTCCTGAGCCCAAAGCCACACAACTGCATCTGTTTCTGAGCCCCAAAACCAGCCACACGAGCCTGTTTTCCGGCCCCAGGAACAGAAGACCCGTTCTCCCTTCCGGGCCCCCCACCAGCTCACCCTACCTGCTTCCTGACCCCCTCCGCAGCCCCTGTGTGTGACGCTCAGGGGCAGCAGGAGTGAACCCACCCCACAGCCCGGCACCCCCATGGGCCCCACAGGCGGTTCTGGGTAGCGTTGGACAACTGCGGAGGACCCAGCCCCACGTCTCTGCGGGACAGCACCAGCACGGACCGGGCACCGCTTTATTACCGCTGCTTCAGGCCGCTTCCCCCGTTCCGTCAGCTCTCGGGGAACTCCCTGGGGCTGCCCAGACCCAGTGCACCGGCAGCCGGCCGCAGCGGGCGGTTTGAAGCTTCCCGTCCCGCCACCCCCGGGCGGCCAGCGGGNTGAATTCAGCCTGGTGCATGCCGGCCTCCCGAACCTGGGGGTCCGACAGGACCAGACGCCCACCTCCGGGGAGGGTCCACGCACCCTGTCCACCCACTGCTCTCCCCGGCAGCCCCCGACGCCCTCCCACCACCTTCTGCCTCCCAGCCCCTTGCAAAACCAACCAAATCGGCTTCTGCTCTTAGTCCCCAAAACAGCTCACTTACTGCCCATTTCTGAGCCCCAAAAGCCAGCTGCTGGGCCTGTTCTCAAGCCCAACAATGCAGCACTTGACTCCTGTTCCTGAGCCCAAAGCCACACAACTGCATCTGTTTCTGAGCCCCAAAACCAGCCACACGAGCCTGTTTTCCGGCCCCAGGAACAGAAGACCCGTTCTCCCTTCCGGGCCCCCCACCAGCTCACCCTACCTGCTTCCTGACCCCCTCCGCAGCCCCTGTGTGTGACGCTCAGGGGCAGCAGGAGTGAACCCACCCCACAGCCCGGCACCCCCATGGGCCCCACAGGCGGTTCTGGGTAGCGTTGGACAACTGCGGAGGACCCAGCCCCACGTCTCTGCGGGACAGCACCAGCACGGACCGGGCACCGCTTTATTACCGCTGCTTCAGGCCGCTTCCCCCGTTCCGTCAGCTCTCGGGGAACTCCCTGGGGCTGCCCAGACCCAGTGCACCGGCAGCCGGCCGCAGCGGGCGGTTTGAAGCTTCCCGTCCCGCCACCCCCGGGCGGCCAGCGGGCAGGAGACACCCCCCCCCACACACACACACACCCGCCGAAGGGGCTCGCTCGCCTCCCCGGTGGTCCTGGCCCCTCACCCGCCGCCGGGGACGGCACCCGGCAACTGGCTGTGCGGGGCCAGGGCTGCAGTTCCGCGCTTCGGCCACGCGGGGGCGGCAGCAGCACCCGGAGCGGCAGCGGCGTTTCCTCACGGGGAGGCAGCGACGATGGCGGCGGGACCGCCCCGGAGGCACCGCGGGATGGCATTGCCGGTGCCGGCGGATGGTAGCGTGGAGCAGGGGGATGCCACGGCGCATACGCCGGTGGCAAGCTGCAGTATCAGCTTCTGCTCGCCGGGCGGCAGCATCATCTCAAGTGTCCCTTTCTGAGCCCTCGGTAGGACGAGCAACGACCGGTATCTCAGCCCACTTTATACCCTCCGATAGACGGTAAGTGCTTACTGTGGGTACAGGGCTTAAATCTGCCCTGTTCCCACTCGCAGCCCACGCAGCAACATCCATTGCCTCTGTACCAAAAAGCATCCAAGAGGCTTGAGCGTTTCATCCCTTTGCAGTTGGCAGCTTTGACACCCTGGCAGTCATGTCTGTCCATGCCCCCCCAGCCCAGTACCTAGGGAGCAGATGCAGCACTGGGGAACCTGTGGAACAGGGATTTTGCCCCCGGAGTGAGCCCGAGGGATTGCTGTATTGGTCTGCACGTGGCACCAGGGTTGTGGTAATGACAACAGAGAGTCGACGCATGCTGGCAAGAGAGTTAAAAAAAGTAAGTCAGCTCCTTTGGCTGCCTAATTTGCCTCCTTAAAACAATCACTTCAACACTCGGTTTCTTTAAATCAGACCCTTCTAAGTATCTCCTGGCCTGCAAGCCATTTTCAGCTGGCAACACAGCCCCCACACAGTGCCGGTAGAAACTGAGCTGTCCTCTTGCTTTGATGTCAAAAGGCTTTCCTAACCTGAACCTCTGTTTAGGGAGGGCCGGGGGGCACAGCTGAGGCGCGGCCACATGCAGGTATGAACGGGCGTGGGGGGACACATCTGGGGATGACCCACACCAGGGGCTCCACACTCGATAATCCACAGCAGACAACTCACCTGGGATAACCTGCAACAGATAATGTACTCTGGATAACTGACCCACACCGGATAATGCCCTGTACTGTCCATCAAACTGCCAGCATTTCACCCCATATTTTCCTCAAATTGAGTTTTGTTTTTTTTTTTTTTCTTTTCCATAATACTCAGTTTTGGGCTTTTTCATAAAAATCAGTGATTTTTGGTTTTGTGCATGAAAATGTGTTTGTTTTTTTTTTTTTTCTTTCTGGCTGCACAAATCCAGGTGGATTTTCCTTCAGGGATAGAATTCATTTCTAGTATTAGAGAGGAAAAACCCTGATCACACCTGTCTATGCTTCTGCTTCGCCCTTAGACTAGCAGCCTGAAAGCACATCTCACACCTCTCGGCTCCCTGCCACCTCACCAGTCTGGCATGGTGCATCATGTGTGCAGTGTCAAACCAAGACCTCAGATCAGAGCACAGAACTGAACGCTGGGTGGCACAAGGCAAGTTTTTGTCGTCATCTTGACCACCTGCATCGCCCAGCACTGAACATCAGGCAGCAGCTGGCAGGTGGCCGAAATGCACATGCGTGTCTCCGCCAGCTGTTCCTGCCAGTTTGCATGCCCCAGCGCTTGCTGTGCTGGCACCGCGTGTTCCACCAGAGCTCCCAACTGTGGGGTTGCATTTGTGGCTGCAGAGTGGGCTCAGAGCTGGGCCACCTGCCAAGAAAGCCAGGGCACATACTACTCCCTGTTCCTGCTCGGTCCATCCTGCACGATCCCGGAGCTGGGGGATGGTTTGCTCCCACCCAGTTTCCACTTCAGGGTCTGATCCTGGCTCCTGGTGGTGGCACCGGTGACCCATCGGTCACACGCAGCTCTGCAGTCGCTGGGGGTCCCTTGGTGTCCTCCTGGGGCCACGCAAAGCTACATTCTTCCTCCTTACCCTCCTGTATCTCTAGGCACCCTGTTGTGTCATTTTGCTTGTAGGAGTTTGCTTTTCTGCTCCTTCATCTTTACTGTCTTCCAGCGCAAACACACTCCTTGAGGAGTGATAGTAATAGTGGGCTGGAGCTTTCAGTCTCAGGGGGACATCTCTCTCTGCTGCACGCCAGAGGAACAGAGTCACCACAGCGTTCCCAGAAAGATTTCAACCATTATTTTTGTCACAGCGGGCATCGTAGAAAACCACCATACGGTTTGCAAGCTCTCATATAACATTTAGAGCACGAAGATTCTGCTTAGCGCTGAGACTGGTCTACAGGAAAGTCTTGGGAGGCCATGACTACATCTACTCTGCAGCTATAGGAGCAAGCCCAGAACTGGGAAAACGCAAAATAGCTTAGCACCATCCTCCAGAACACACAGCACAGAATACTACTGCCTTACATGTCTGACAGGTACGTAACGTGTGGAACAGCCTTTCACGTAGCTATTTGGAAAAGCAGATAACAGGGTACTTTCACTCACTGTTTCTGTCTGTTAGAAATGCACTCTGAGCTGACCAACTCACAAGAATGCTTGAGACTCAAGGTGGATGTAATTTTATTTTATACTAATACTGACTGTTCTGAAAAGTTGGGAGAGTCATCATCCATCAAGACTTCACACTGTTCATCTAAATATCCCATACTAACACATTTAATAAATGAAAATACAGATTTCATTGAAATTAATGTTGAAAACAAACAACAACAACAAGCAAATACTACCCCTGCGCAAAATATCATTTTCCAGTTTCACACCATAGGCAGGAGATCAAAAGCAAGAAATAATGATTTATACAAGCCAAGCCATCCCTGGCTTGGATGTATCACTTTACCTCTCCGTTCTAGTCAGTGAGGCATGCACTGCTAATTGATATGGCAACCCCTTTTACATTTCACTGAACTCTGTCCATGTGACAGGAGCAGATTTTGATCCTTCTGCTACTGATAAGCACCCTATATGCTGAGCTACCAAACATCCTATTTTACAAAATAGCGAGTTCTGATTATGCTTGCTCAGTAACGACTGAAAAACAAAGACTTCTTTCACAGATGGAGATGGACAGCAGAACAGCTGAATAGTAATGCAATTATTCTGAAGTGTAGAACCCCAGGAAATTTAAGAAAGTCAGAGTCTAGTTCTCGCCATTTCCTGATGACCAGTAGGGCAAACAGTAGTTTCAGTTATGCAAGATTTGTTTGAAAACTAGAAGAGGATTCTTCGCTCTTGTTCAAGGCCAGTCACCTAGAAAAAACTGTATGACACTTTACAGAGATACCAAAATACGAACACCTCTGTGTAAATCTTCACTGACATCTTTTTGGTCATTTCTACAGATAAGGTTGCCATATTCCAGGGATGATCTTCCAAAATATTCATTCAACGATTGAAAGTAAATCACCATCACTTTGAGAGAATGCTGTTATGCTCAAAAACGTGAAAACCCTCTCTCAGCTGCACACTTAACAAGTTACAGACCTGTGCTGCCTTTTCTTTCAGTATTTTAATGTATTTATATTAAAACAGAGTTCTACGCTGCAATAAATTGCACAATGTGATAAATGTCAGATCTACGAAATTATTGAGAATCATACATAAATGGAGAAGGCAAATGTAACAAACAAAAAATGAGCAACATCAAAGACCCTCACCATTCACTAGTAAAACTCTGAGATGTGTACCTACTATTGTCCATTCCTGTAATGACTGAGCATTATCTAGCAATTTGCTTTTATTTACTTACGAGGAGTCTCCAAACTAAAATTTCATTAAGTTGAGGTATGAGACATACCATTAAGTTGAGATACCAACCTCAAGTTCCCTTCACAGTGAGTAGTGATAACAGTTGTTAAAATTCAATATTCAATATTCCTCGTGTTTATGACAGCTTGTGGGAGTCAAACAACACAAATGGCTATCGCAAACCACTTCCTTTACCTGAATGACAATGAATGAGATCCTGGGGACACAGAGCTGGCACGCCACAATCATTGAGAAAGAAGGACGGATGCCACTAGGCTGCACAGGAAGGCCACCTTCCAGTGGGGTCACTGAGAGAACTGGACTACGACCAAGCAGCACCACAGATTTTACTTGTGTTCTACTGTTCTATACATTAGGAACAGTCCAAGATCTGAGCTGGACAAAATTGTGTTTCAGCTGGTTTTACACCTTTTTGGCTTGATCTCTGAACATTTCACTCTGCAACTAAGGATCTGGTCCTTTCTTTGTGAAAAAGCATCCACATGTATGGAAGACAATGTAGATTTGCAACGAGCATGCTGAGAAACATCACTAGGGCAGCGATCTCTTTGGCATGACAGTCTAACCTCACTGCCCCTCAAAGTCCTATTATGCTACCTAAGTTGGATCTGTACAGAGCAATTATACAAAAAGGATCATTCTTCCTGAAAGTGGCAAAACCAAATTATGACTTTACTGTAAGACAACTCTTTCAGGTCAGCAGTCTCAAATGCAGTTTATCAGCAACAACTCCTGTTGCTTCTGCTCTTAAGAGAAGCGATCAGAGTTCATTTTTTGAGTTTGGCAGGAAAACGATCTTCCAATTTCATCTCTAGAGCACACATACTTGGAGGGTTCTTCTGTAACTCAAGATCACCAGTAGACTGAGTCAAAGCCCCGGCATTTATTTTTAAAGCTTTCAGCTGTACCCTGTTATCACTGTCTTCGCTGTCAGAGATGGGACTTAATTCTTGAATTTTCAAGAGATCTCCAGTACTGCAAGTCTTCTCTGTGTTACTGGAACTCATTCTCAGGGCTCTTCTTGAAAAGTCTTCCGTTCTCGAGCTAATCTTCTGAAGTTTAAAGGGGAGCTTGTTTTTCTCTCCTGCAATATCAATACAGTCAAGTGAACAAACCTGTTCTCTTCTGGTTTTGTTATTATCGACAGGACTATTCAAAGGAGATGATAGGGACAGGTTTTCTTCTTGCTCTTTAACACTGTAAGGAGGAGTGGGGACTTCAAAAGTAGCATGAAACTGAGAATAATCAACACGGAAAAAGCCATCTTCTAGGGACATTACCGGGAGGAATCTGTGACCCCAAAGAACTTCTTCTTCTGTGTACGAGGTCCTAGCTTGACATGTCATTCCTACAGAAACAGAAACAAGAGCATGATATTCTAATGTGAGCAAGCAGACCGGCATATCGAACAAAAAATACAAGGTAAGGCTGATGGATAAAATTCAATTGTAGCCTGTAAGCTAACAAATTTATAGATTATAAAATGGAGCGATTGTTCCTAGTCAATCGCCCAACAGCCAATGCAATGCCTCTAATTGATTGACTAGATTTTTATGCAAATATTTGAGTAAATATTGCAGACTCATACCGAGCAAACAGCTTTTGATAAAAGCAAAACATAAAATTAAGACAGTATTAGCTTGCTAGCAACAACAATCTTATAGTTTGTATGTAATACTGTTTCCTGGAAGTCACCTTGTGGCCTGGTTTGAGGTAGAACAAAACCAATTTTCTTTTCAGTAATTTTACTTTTAAGTTAAGACTCTTCTAACTGACTGCACTCTCTAAAATTAACAGTATGTTTTTCAGACAGCATCTGCTTCCAGAATGATAAGGTCTGATGTTTATACTTAACACTAAGGAATGGTATGGAGAGAGGCTCCTGCTTATCCTTATTGCTATAACAACCATGGTCAGCTAACTGTCTCGTGTGCTCCGTTGGAGGGTCGGAAGTGGAAAAGTGTAGAGGGGTTGTACCTGCGGGAAGGAGCAGACAGGACAGGTGACCCAAAACTGACCAACAGGGTATTCCATCCCATCTGCCTCATGCTTAGTGTAAAAGCTGAGGGATCGAAGGAGTCAGCCTCTTTCTTCAATGGCCAGCGTCCAAGGGCGACTCTGTCTGTTCGTCTGCCTTTGGTCCTGATCCATGCATTCCAGAATCCAGATCTGGAATCCAGTTCCCGTCTGTCACCGAGACCAGTCTGGGACTTTCCCAGTGCCTGCTGGTGACATGATCATCATCCTGGGAGTGCGGTACGGGGTTTGTATATATTTCATTATTTTCTTATTAATATTATTGTCTTTTCTTTTTATTGTTAATAGTTTTAGTTTCGTATTTCATTAAAGTAGTTTAGTTTCTTTTCAACCCATAAGTCTCTCTCCCTTATTCACTCTGCCTTCTCTTCTGGGAAGGGAAAGAGGTTAAAAGAGAGCATCTGTCGTTCCTTTAGTGGCCAGCCCAGCCTAAAGCACGACACCTTGGGAGAAAGAACTGTTGCTTGGCAGAGACTCACAGAATTCTCTGGCAAAGATTGTGCACAGGGGGAGCCAAATATAAATGAAAAATTCAATATTCCATTCCTTCTATAGACTACGCTACTTTTCCTCCAAATAGTATGTCAAGACAAAAGCTGTGCAGAGACACTGCAGCTGTCTTCCATGCTAAGACACAGGTACCGCTGTAAAGCTTGTAGAAGAATTTGTTTCACTTAGTGCAAACATACATAATTGGCACATATTTACACATGTGAACTGACAGCTAAAACATGTCCTAATCAAGCCAACAAATCTGTTAAAATCTCAGCACAACAGTGCTGATGGTAATACAAATATCCCATGAGCAGACCTTTAAGACTTCCTATCATGGTACTCTTCACAGGCAGAATTTGCTGTCAGTAAGCCCAAACTCTGATTTGCTCTCCCGTTACCGCTACATTAATTCTCAGACAAGCGCAAAAAGTTTCCTTTGCAATACCCGGTTACATAATTGCATTAAGAGTGGTTATGAATGCATGCTTACTAAGATACACGGTTCAGTTGCGGGATGAGAAAAGGCTTCTGTAAGGATCCAAAGGCTGCCGCACTCGATGTGAAAGAGTGTTCTGCCCCGGTGGATTGTGTATTCGTTTAGAGCTCAGTCCAGCACATAGATAGTAATCCATCAGTTCTGTTTTCTGTCCAGCATGAGATGACTGCACTTGGCAAAAGGACATTACTGTTTCTAAGACGGGAACCAGGCAACTGGTAATCTTGTTGAAAGCAGGATGAAAATGCTCCTTGATTAATCAAAGTTTTAAAAACCCTCAAAAGAAGGGAGAGGAAGATCAGTATATCGATGAACCTACTGAATGATTTGGACTTTAACAGCACGCATGGATCCTCGACGCAGAGGTTCTTACGTAACCACAGCGCATCGTCACAGGATTCATAAAAGAATTAAGTTTTCAAAAGACAAGGCCACAAAGTCAGCTGTCATCTGGACAACACCGTATCAGAATTAAAAAAAAAAAAAAGTTTAACAAAACTAAAAGCCCTGCTTATATTTGCCGATAACCACGCGTTCCTACAATCTTTACAACCATGTGGTCTGTATTTCTACTGTAAAACTGGATTTGTTATTTTGCATTCAATTTAACGCAAGCTAGGCCGAAAGTGATTTTGCAGCACTGGCAACTTCAACATTTCAACATTCTTTCAGAGTGGTGGTCCTTAAAACAGAAGCCTCATAGGGGTGTTGTACTCCTCTACATGCCACACTCAAGGAGTGGCAGGGAGCATCTCTTCTTGGACGTACTGGCCACTTCGGGCATCGGGAATGCAGAGCCCTGTGGGGAAGGGAGGTCTCCAATTGGCTCGTAAAGGCCACTGAAGCTCTGTAGCATATGGCAGGATATTCTGGAGCATCCAGGATTAGCATCCTGAAAGGATTAATAGCTGCCTCGCTAAAAATATCAGGACTGAAAACAAAGACTAAAAATTAGAGCATGCATATTATTCTAAATCTTACCAGTAGTCTCAACGATTCCTTCAAGGATGACAACTATTTCAAATTGCTCGCTTCTTAGTGATCTTTGTGAGAGACAAAAAAGGGGGCTCTTTGAATTAATTTCGTGACAGATGGTTAATGGGGAAACTAAAAACAGCTGGTCAGCTCCAGTTCCAAATCCAACATCCAGTTCACACTGGTCTAGCGGCAGAAATTCTCCCTCCGGTGTCTGTCGGGACTAAAGATGAAAAGATGATTTAGTAATCACCATATGACACAAAACATGAAAAGCAATGCAATGAAGTTTTAACCTGCCTCTTTCATAACATTATCATCTACGTATTAGGTCTGGGATCTTCATAGTGGCGATATAAGTAATGCTAAACACTCTAAGGACACTATATATGAGCAGTTTTGTCTTTCCTTATTATGCCACTAGATCTCATCATCATCTACAAACTTTACTATGAGAGAGATATATATGTATATATTTTGACAAAAACATCGAGTACCACACTACACACCTTATAAATGGATGTTCACCAAGAACCTCCTGTGGCAAAAGTTCCCGTTAATGAGAACAAAATCTACAAGCCAGGCACATTTTAATCCATTGCCTGAATTCATGTTTCATTATTTTTATAAGTTACTAATTTTTGTTTGGCAGACACTAACTCAAGGGTAAGCATCATAGTAATTATACAATACCTCTGGTAACTGCCATTTCCACAAAACCATCTGAATCGACATTAATGATGCTATCATCCCTTACCAATTTGCATGTACCACCTACTGTGTGTTGATCTTGATAATGAACTTATGATCATTATTAAGCTAAGTGGCCCAGTTTTATTCCTGTCATTTCATGGGTCCAATAAAAATACTGATATGATAGCTTCCCCCCACTCCATAGTGTTCCCCCAAAATTTTCCTGGTATTCAAAGTGTAACTAAAAATTCCATCAGCTGGCCAGACAGCTCCTCAGCTGATTGCTTTAAAGGTCTTTAGGGGAAATTGCCCATTAAAATGAAAAGCTTTGCAAAGCCTATTTTAAATCCTACTTAAAATCCTTTCTGCTTATTGCTTGACTAGAAAGCACTTAACTCTTTAAGAAGCTGACTACTGATTATAAATGATAGATTATTCCATAGTTACTAAATAGTTTTAACTGTGTTGCATTGGTATGGACAAATGTATTGGTTCCATTGCTTAGAAACTCCATCCATGAGCCCTGAGAGCAAGCCGACGCTAGCAGCTTTCCCTTTGACTTAGATCCCATTGGTATTCTTTTAAGAAAGTTTCTGACTTTAAANCTTTAGGGGCCTATATTTTGATTTAAAAAAAAAAAAAAAAAAAAAAAATCCCTAAGCAACTAGGGTACCTTCAGATTGTCTCTCTGCTTCACCTGTATCTTAAATATGCCAAATTTAACTGCCTGGTGTTTACTGGTGATTACATAACCAGTTAGGTAGCTGGTAGAGTACAGCTCCTTATTAAATACAATACATGATTTAAGTTATGTGCTACGTGTCTGTTTTTCTGCTAAGGAAAAATAAAATCCTTCTTATCTAAATAACCAAGTTCTCCCTCACACAAGAGCCAGTTTCTCCACTGTTGATGAGGACAGGGAAAGGAAAATATCAGCTGATTGCTTGTAAAAGCATTGTCATGGATTATTTATGCTTTGAAAGGTAAAAGGCAGTGCTATAAAATAAAAGCGATCAAAACCACTACTACATAGCAATCGTGACAGTCTGTTATACAAAAAGGCATTATCAAACTACTGCAAAAACATCTTTTCTCTTTCCCTGAGGGAACCTGCAGAACTGAACTGCAGACTACGCCACTGCTTTTGTTGCCTGGCTACTGTTCTTTCAGCAGGCACACAAACTGGTTGGCAACGCATGATCTTTGCTCCAAGGTAACAAGGCTCAACATGAGCTATATGAACCAACATCTAAACCTGAAATTTTCCCAAAGTTTTATCAAATACAATTCCCTAGACAAAGATGTGCATATTTGCACAAATTGCTGCCTGAATGATTTAAGAACTGTTTCATCTACAAACCATTTTTCTCTATGGAAGAGTCTTCGATCAAACCCACTCAATAGTAAACAAATCCAGCGAGGATGAACAGAGGTAACTGATCTGGGAGAAAGCAAAAAGTTGTGTTTGAGGTATTTGGTATCTTACATACAGGACTGATACATGCAGGGCATGGAGAATTTTTAGACTGATTTGTAAATAAAAAGAAATTAACCTGAATTAAGCCCTAATGCCTTAAGACTCCTAGCCAGTGACCTTTGTTGCACATATATATAGCTTTACTCAAAGGATCACGAAACAGGGCGGAGGACTATAAACTGTCAGCAATAGGTTTGGAAGGGACACTCGTGTTTCTTTATTTTGATCACCCGCATAACACAAAGCCAAATAAATTCCGCAGATTAATACATGCTTGAACAAGGGCACAATTATTTAGAAATGCCCCAGCTTTCATTTTAAATGTGGCCAGAGATGGAGAATCCAAAGGTCTAGATGAGTTGCTCCAAAGGTTAATGGCCTTGCACCTAAGAAAAAAAAGACTCCTTCCGTGTCTGGATTTTTCCACCTTTAACTTTCTGCCACTGGATCTTTGTTTTGTTTCTTATTAGGAGGCAGACTTCCATTGCGTAATCACTTAGTCTGTTTTTGTGTCTGACCAAACATTTTACGCCCTTTGAGTCTTCACTACTGTCTTTTATTCATTCTCGGCGCTTTCCTAAACCCCGTTGTTTATGCACATTCTTCTTTAAGCGGGCACAATGCAGTTTTATCATTATTAACCTGCTTTCAGTTCACTTGTTTAGAGAACTTACATAATTATGTTTTGACACCTAGGCAGGCTATTTAAGCATTGGAGTAGAAAACGCAGGATGCAAAAGATGGATGATCATTGAGCTTAATATCACAGGATGTTGTAGAGAAACTCAGGAATCTAGAAAATGCTAAACTGGTACGTGCTAATTTACCATACAGTACTATGGTATTTTCCCTTCTGGTATTTGAGAGGAAAGAACCTTGATCTCACCTATTTGCACTTCTGCCACACCCTTAGACTAGCAGCTTGTGGGAACATTTATTATATATTACATTACTGAAATAATATGAACTTGTTACTTTGATATTGCTGTTGAGGAATTGTATGGTTTTTTTGATTGTAACACTATACCTGGAGGTCTAGCTTAGATAATTCCCAGGATGACTGCTACTTTTTAATATAGTTTAGTTGTCCCAAGCTGTAAGGATGACCTAAGTGAGCTGAGCTTGTTCAGACCAGAGAAGAGAAGGCATAGAAGGCGATCTAATAGCAACCTGTCAAAACCTAAGAGGAAGGTAATCAAGAAGATGGAGCCAGGCTCTTCACAGCAGTGCACAGCAGGAGCAAGAGAGACAACAGGCCTAAGTTGAAACAAGAGAAGTTTGGACTGGATTAAAGAAAAACTTTTCCATCTTAAGTACCGTTAAGCAGTGAAAAAGCTTGCCCAGCAAGGCTATGCAGTCATTGTCCTTAGAGGTTTCCAAAACCAGACTGGAAAAAGCCCAGAGCAACCTGGTCTCAGCTCCTCACCACACAGGAGGTTGGACTAGACACCTCCCAAGGTCCCTTCCAACCTAAATGATTCTGTGATATTAAAAAAACCTATCGTTTGCACTTTCTGCACATGCCCTGCTTATCAAGTTATTGAGATCACAATATAATGGGTCTTCTTTCTTATTTGCAATGACTGCCATCTGTGAACTGTTACAGTTTCGTTTGCTTTCAGCTTTTTCAAAGCTGTTAATCAGTTCAGCTCAAAGAATAGGTGCCTGCTGGTCATAACCCAAAGCACGCTGGCTCTATGGCTACTATGCTTCACAATTCTATTTTTAAAACTATTGCTTAGCACATGTTGAAAACAGGCTACAATGATTTTACATTCCTTGGCTTTCTGAATCAAAATGTCCTACACTACTAGCTGAAACACTTTACAGACCACTTTACACACCAACACTATCGTGCTTATCAATGACATATGTAGCCCCATCAAGAGAAGATAAAAATAGGTAACATAACTAATTTTTTTAAAATCAATACTGATCCACCATATGGTGGATGCTGGTTGCTGCTGCTATTACCAGATCGCTCAGGCTCACTAGTGAGCTCCAGGAATTAAGAGGCAGAAAAATACAGTTCACGGTGACACTGAAAAGGCCAGGATCTGGAATGGCACATTTTCAGCAGCTAGTTCCAACCCGCTTCTTTCTGTTTCTTGCCCCAGGAGTTTGCTTTTTCCTGCTTCTAGAGCACTCAATGTAAATTAGAAAGACTTGGGTTTTTGGAAAAGATTTTGCTGAAGCACACACACTTAGTCCTGTAACTCTGTTTTCCAAACTCTCCACAACTCCATCCATAAATGGACCCAGCCTTTTTCCGTGACATCACTACACTGTGCTGCTGCGTAGTCCCCCGGACCACAAAAAAAGCCAGCACAGTGTGGTGGCACCGCTATAATCTACCGAATGTCCTAGGGCATATATCACACTTTCATTAAATGCCATTTAGACAGACTTAGATTGGTGTACTTTCTTTCCAAATGTAAATCCTCGGGGCTCTATTGGTCCCACCGAAACACTACGTTCACTATTAAATATGGCTCCTATCTCAACTACAAAAGTGTGATAAGACATATTTCTTCACATTCTTTCACTGTGACACAAGTTAAAAAAAATTCTAGCTATCTCATCGGGTGCTGGAGAAGGGTAGCAAGATCAGCTGTCGACAGCACTGTATGAAGCACGGTGGAGAGAGCACAAACCACAAAAAGGCAGAACTCACTAAAGATAAATGGTAAGCAAGTTCCAGCACATTCACCATAGGTTTACAGGACACACAAAGACACTTCAAAGCAGCTGATGTAAATTCACACGCTGCCAGAATGGCTGCTATGACTGCTGGAATGATGTGTTCAGTTCAAGGGGCAACTCAGCTGGGCGAGGAGGATTTACAGAAAGACATGGGAACTAATACCGCGCCTTGTAATGAGGACCGAGGGGGCACCTAGTACAGACATTCACTTTTAAACTTCCCTGTGTCCATAGCTTATATTTGCCAAAGGGCGCAAAGCAGCCTGAAGACAAGTCACGGGCATGATGATCATTCAAAAGAAATCAAGTATTACTCACTGATTCACTGCCTCGTCTATGAAACGGCTATCATAAGATTAATCAGTCAAGCAGGTCCATCAAATGTCCTTGTGTTTTCTGTCCCAATCATCTGCATACCAGCATTGTGTAGCAATAGAATTACCAGCAGAAAGCGCACTACACTGTGTGTTCGGTGTCTTATTTCAGAAGAAGTTTATAGCGAATTCCTATCACTGTAAAACCACAACTGTGACACTGATTTTATTCCACTTTGACTTGCATTCTGTTTTGGATGATGGACAGAATTAAACACTTTAGAGAAGGCTTTCTGCTAATTTTTAATAGTTAGAGGTCAACAAAATCATGGTTTAGGTGGCTGATTCCTACAAAAATTGCTCCACTGTAACTCCTGACAGCTTGTTCCCATATATATACATATACACACACAATCTCTTTTTGAATCTTAGCAGATTCTCCATTTTAAATGGTATCCTGCAGCAAGAAAAATTAATGGGTCAGTCAAGCTTTCCACACAGAACAGAAGAAAAACAGCCTTTCACATTTACCATTGTCCTATCACCTACTGTATCGTGCTTGTTTCTGCAGGTTATTAAAATGGCCAAACAGCTGCTCCAAAGAGAGGATTACCATAGAGAATATAGAACATTTACGACATTCAAATATGATATTCTGAAATTATTGTCATCACTGGGATCCAGCTTCTGATGCTCCCCATCAGGTGTGCTCCCGTGACAATACTAGCTGCTATGAGCTGCTATGTTGCTTCATCTCGGCATGCCGCACGCAGTGTTCCTTCTACTCTACTCCTGCACGATGTCTCTTCCAGACTTTGATGCCTGCCAAACCCTACTGTCTCCTGATGATATCTTTATTTTTCTGGTTACGATCTCCTTTGAATTCCAGTTTTCTTGCATTCTGAATTACACAGACCATTGTCAGTGATTAAAAAATAGGTATCAGTGACCATCAAAGGGCCTTTCCACTAAAGCACCTGCACAATCCCTCTGAAATGCTGGGAGGCTACTGGCTGGAACCATGGGGTAAGGAACTGCAAGTGAAAGCCCCCCAAATTTCCCCAAGGGGAAGAGGTGGTCAAGCTTAATCTTTGTCCTCATTTATTGGCACACAAAACAGGTGTAATCAATTTCTTATTCCCAGCCATCACCTGCTAAGGGACATGCCTTAGTATCCCTCCCCGCAGCTATCCTGTATCCTGACACATCCATCCTTCCTGACCAAACGGGCTTCCTGCCAGCCTCACAATCCACTGGAATGCCTCTGGGAGCTCCCTGATGAGATTGTCTTTTCCCCTACGCCTGCTTGGCTCTTTCGTGGCTCCCACTATGGGCAGCCACAGCAAACTTTTCCGAAGCCCTTCATACCACCCCGGCCACGTCCACTCACCCACATGCCAAGGGACAGGGAAGCTGTCCCTGGGGCAGGGCAGAGCCCACCAGCAGGCAGCAGCAGAGGCTGCACAGGGGAAGCCCCATGCTACCTGCACTATGGGCACACGGTTGCACACAGCCCGTGCCCTGCCTGCATTGCCCACTGCAACGCAGGTGTCCTATGCCACCCACTGTCGCACCAGGCCTCACCTTGATCAGCTTGCAGCGGATCTGGGCAGACACCATGTGGCTGTTGCGGAGGTTGCCGACACGGAACATGAGGCAGAGCTTGCCATCCCGCTGTGAGACAACTGCAGCACGGCTGAACATGAGGGTCTCGGCTCGCTTCTTGGGCTGGGACATCTTGATGAACATGCAGCCAATGAGGAACGCGTCGACAATGGAGCCCAGTAGCGACTGGAAGAGGAAGAGCACGATGCCCTCAGGGCAGCGCTCGGTAATGTAGCGGTGCCCGTAGCCAATGGTGGCCTCAGTCTCTATGAAGAAGAGGAAGGCAGAGGGAAAGTTGTACACGTTGGCCACACACGGACTGTAGGCGTCATCATGTGCCTGGTGCAGGTCACCTCTCAGGTAGGCGATGCCCCACCACATGGAGGCCATGACCAGCCAGGCAACGGTGTATGTCAGCAGGAAGATAAGCAGGTTCCAGCGCCACTTGAGGTCCACCAGCGTGGTGAAAAGGTCGGAGAGGTAGCGGCTGCTCTCACCGCCCAAGTTCCCGTGTTGCACGTTGCAGCGCCCGTTCTTGTCCACGAAGCGCTGCCGCTCTCTGCGAGTGCTGCTGCGAGCCGGGCCCACCGCCTGGTAGTCGTCCCCAAACTTCCTGCGCAGGGTAGACATGCCGCCGGCTGCCCAGGCCCTCCGCGGGCGCGGTGGGAGCGCGGCTGGGCGAAAGGAAGGCGGCGGCACCGCGCTGCCTCCGCGCCGCCGCCGCCGAGCACGGCTCCGGCCCCCGGGGGAGGGGGGCGCGCCCGGATGCCCGCGAAGCGGGAGCGGGAACCAGCCGCCAGCAGCGCAGCAGAAAATCGGGCAGAGCAGCGGCGCCGAGAGCGAAGAGACGCCGGCCTGACTGCGCAGCCGGCGGGTGAGCTGGGCT
>VYXH01009140.1:621584-658002 GCA_013397275.1 Burhinus bistriatus | reverse complement strand
AAAATCCAGAAAGCCACTGCAGTGCCCTCCTTCAAGTCTCCCCATGCCACAGCACACCTGAGAGCTGCTCGCCAGGGGACGACACGGGTACGCTCCCCACCATCGACACTCGTTCCCTAAGGCTGACTTCAGAAAAGGGGGCTCTGCAGCCCGGGTGCCGCAGAGCAGGCCCAGGTCACGGCAACGGCCCAGGCCTGTTCGTCACCCCGGAGGCCGCCCCAGCTCCCCCGGAGGGCCCCCGCGGGAAAGGGGCGTCCGGCACCGCCGCCTCAGGGGCGAAACGTCGGGCCGGAGCTCGCAGTCGCCAAGCNGGCGGCGCGTAGGGCGGCTCCAAGGGCGCATGAGCGAAGCGCGCAGCGGGCTACGGGGACGCGAAAGCCGGGGAGCTGCTCTGCGGCCTGCCGGGGCAGGCAGCCAGTACCGCAGGGGCTCGGGCCCGGCCCCGGGCCCGCACCCGCAGGTAACGGTCGCCCGGCGGCAGCGTTGCTCCCGAAGCGCGGCGCGGCAGAGGTGGTCAGGGCGGCGCCATTTTGCAGGCGGGCGGGGCGGGGCCAGGCCGGGCCGGGCCGAGTTCTGACGCTGCCTTTGAGGTGCGGGCCCCGGCGTGGCGGAAGCCTGCGGGTCCGCTGGGGTTTGCCCGGCGGGCTCTGTCTGAGAGCGAGGATTCGGGACAGGGCCTAGCGTAAGCCCTGCGGAGTCTTCCGGACGGCGGAGATGCGGCCGGAGAGACGCTGGCAGAGCTCGGCCTCACGGCCGGGGAAGCAGGTCTGGAAGAGGAGGTCTCGCCACTGGCGTGCAGGGAGTCCGGCCTGGGGCGTCTTCTCGCTCCGTGCCCGCTGGGCCCGCGGCTGGGCCGTGAGGAGCGTCGGCCGCGCTGGCCTCGCCGTCGTCAGAGTCATCGGTGCCCGAGCTTGGTGGAGCGCGTGGAAAGCTGTCTCCGAGGCGGCAGAGTCCTACCCGGCGGTGCCGGAGGTGCGGGTCCCGCCTTGCCGTGCTCCGCCCCTGGGGTTCCAGGCGAGCCCCCAGGTCGCCTGAGGGGCGCCCGGCTGAGCCCAGACCGCCGGCCCCGAGAGCGGCGCCGGGGAGTTGCGCCCTTGCTGCCGGGTCTCGGAGGAAGAGCCTGTCCCCGTGGTGATGAACCGGGGTTCTCTGTGCTTCGTTCAGCCATCGGAGCAGTCGCTGCTTCGTACTGAAGTAGGCATAGCGCCCGGTGAAAGACTAGTTCGGTCAGATTTGAACACTTTTTGTAAACAAAAGCAAAGTGATCGGAAATCCTGTGTCATAGCTGTCAGCTATGATCTTGCTAGCATGCAGGTGCATTTTCTGACCTAATCACTGGGGTGATCTTCTCCTGGAAAGATGTTAAAATGCAACAGCTTTCTGAAATGAGATCTACCGCTTTGACCGATGTATCTGGATTACAGAAGCTTTATGTTGTATTAGGCTGTGAACCACACTAGATTTATTTTCCAAGGTAATGGGGATATGCCAAAGCATATTGTGCTTCTGTTTGATCCCCTTTGATCCCAGCTACAGCATCAGTTCAGCATATTTAGCCCTTTCCCAATATCAACAATCCTTTTCCTAGGCAGGGAAGGTGGCTCAAGCATTCTGTCTCAGGGATGGCTGAGCAAGGATATGTGTGAAAAATGACTTATGGTTTAGGGTAGATATTTTTAAAGAGGAAATGTGTATTTGAGCCTACTCATACTACAACGATGAAAGGACAGATTCATGGTTTTGAGCCCCTCTTGCAAAATATCACATGCTGGGGCTGAATTTAATACCCTGAATATTGACACGCAATGTACTGGTGACAGGATATGGAATGCTTCTCATTCTTCCGACTGATCATTCCAATCAGTCCTCGCTAACAGGATTTTTACAGAACATGGGAAATACCTCTAGGGGAAGTCTCCATTTTGATAGCTGTGCCTAACTCTTCTAATTCTGGTGCTCCTGAGTTGGCTGTCAAGTTTTTGAGATGTTAAAATATGTGTTTTCCATATTCCTGTGTAGGATGCTTTTTCGCTAGGAGTCTGGAAAATAACTTGGGGTTTCTTGGGTTTTGGTCCTAAATAAGTTTGACAGTGGGGCGCACGGGTTCTTACAAAGACAGAACATGCAATTAAAGTTCCCTTTCTTGAAAATCAGAAGATTTTAAGTATGTGTCAAATGAAAGGCAAGAGTCAAGGAACCAGAGGGGTTGAATGAATTGCCTATGCCTTTTCTTTTGCCATGAAGTATGTGGGTGTGTGTGCGAAATGTTTATTTCTTCAAAGCAATAGGTAATAAAAATGCTTTTGAAAGTTAATTAAATAAATGTGTATTATATGTAATACACTTCAGTACGATCCATGGATTAGAGTGAAATTTCAACACTCTTTCAGTTCACTTGCTTAGAGAACTCAGTTATGTTTTGATACCCAGGTGGACTAATTAAGCATAGCAATAGAAAATAAGGGGTGTAAAACACAGGTGACTATTGAGTTTAGTATTTCAGTACGTTGTAGAGAAACTCGGGAATCTAGAAAATACTAAACTGGTGTATGATAATTTGCAGTAATAAGGTATTTTCAGGCAGCTAATCAAAATACAGTTGAATTAGAAAGCCATCAAACTTGTGCCATGCGATCAAAATACCAGAGATTTATCTACAAACAGAAACACAAGGAGCATCCTTTATTGCATTTAGCAGAATTGGAGTATCCCACATTTCTTTCTAATCCTTTTTGCGTGCTGTTACAGCTGTTTATTTTTCTGCAAGCATTAGTCTGATGAATTTTATGAGCTTGAACGAGATTTTAAATGCCCAGGAACGCACAAAGTGTTTCACCTTGGACTGGTGATTATAAGCCTAGATTCAGTTTTGCGGTTTGAAATGAAATTGCTCGAGTCATTTGTTCTTGGTGACAAGAAAAATCAGCAATAAAAGCGTCTAATGGAATTTTTGAGCAATGGATGTAGCCTTATTCAGTGTAGCATCCTCAGTACCCATGACCAAGGTTGATGGAGTGACTCTCCTACTAGCTTTAAAGAGTTGCATGTAGTCATAGCGTGGTCTGCATCAGAGTGCTAGGGGGATGTAGATTCCTTTGAGGTGTGCTTTTAGGAAGCCCCAGAACATCTTGCAACGATGTCTTCCTGCATGCTCTGTTTCTGTGCTAATGGTGTTTATCGGTTTAGACGTCCATTCTGCAGCATGCTTTTTTTTCTTTTCTGTCTCTTCAGACAGGTTACTTAGGCCTTCTAAAACTGTCTCTCTTGAGAATAGAAGAGGGAAGCATCTGCTCTTTTCAGCATCAGCTTTATCCAAGATACCATATGGTTATTATATAACATAGTATTTTTTGTGTTGTTACTTGTGTAGCAGAATAACTGCAGGACTCTGCCTGATTCAGGTTAAACTGAACACTTGAGAGAAATATGTACTAGGAATTTACTATTTTTTACACAATTGCCATTTTTCTCACATGCTTGAGCTTAGGTGTTATCTTTGCTCATTTCAGGACTGCCTCTGAATCGCAGTCCAGAAAGAAGAAACAATCCTGTTGATTTAAGTTGAACATTTGGCTCTAAGATTAAGAACAAAGCCATGCCCGTGCTTTCGGAAGACTCAGGTAACTAATCTGCATGCTTTCAACAGACCAATGACTGAAATCTTAGTGTATGTGTTTCACACAGGAAATTAATTAAAATTGGAGTTAAATAAAATAGAATTAAGGTAGTTCAACTAGATTTCTTAGCAATTACCTAAAAGAAAACAAGGAAGGTGGATTATAAAAGGTGGAAATTAATAAATTTAGTCAAATTTAAGGAAACACTTAATTTCATAAGAATCCTAGAGCCCCTGTATATATGCTGGTAGGCAGGCTCCTATGGACAAGCTTGGACCTCTCAATATAACACTGACTTCTAGACACCCTTATTAAAGATCAGGCCTTATATCTCTGCTGCTTGCTGTGCCACTTCTTAGTGTTTTCTGAATAGGTGTTGGTAAGCTTTGTTAATATTCTTCCTTTTGACTTAACAAAACTGATTCCATTCAAGGCTTGCTAACCAGCTTCTCCAGTATGCTACCCAGGATGAAGTCGTATAAGCTAATGATACTGAGTTTTAAAGCAGAAGTGAGTTTGAGTCTCCTGGATCCAAATGCGCTCTGAAGTTCATGAAGACAGTAGCCAAAAGAGCAGATTTTAGTGTCCCCCCTTTTTTTTCTTTTTCTTTTCCTTTTTCTTTTTTCTTTCTTTTTTTTTGTTTGTTCGTGTTTTTTTTTTCTTTTCCCAGTCGTGGTCCACCAGGAAAAAACCTGATGTTTGTATGTCCCTGTGCACTGCAAAATTGGGATGTTGATGATTTAAGCACTTTTGAGAAAACTAGCCACAAGCTTTGTTTCCACTGCAGTGGAAATCTACACCAGTCCTTTCCTACTCTGCTCAGACTTGACTTCTAACAGGTGCCTCAGAGGTAGAAAGGGCAGGATAACACTTGGAAGCAAAGTTACTCAGGAAGTAGAGCTGGTAGCTGTGCAACAAAGGAGGTAGTTCAATCATTTTGTGAGTCTGCTGTGGCACTCAATAACACATAGTTTGTTAGAAGGCTAGCTGTTCTAGAAACAAAGGGTAATTAACACGAAGGGGGAAACTTCAAAAGTAATGTCTTTAAATTGCTTTGGTAGCTTTTGCCTTAGAATCATAATTGTTTAGGTTGGAAAAGACCTTTAAGATCGTCAAGTCCAACCGTTAACCTAGCACTGCCAAGTCCACCACGAAATCATGTCCTGAAGCACCACATCTACACATCTCTTAAATACCTCCAAGGATGGTGACTCAACCACTTCCCTGGGCAGTCTGTTCCAATGCTTGATGACCCTTTCGATGAAGAAACTTGTCCTAATATCCAATCTAAACCTTCACTGGTGCAACTTGAGGCCATTTTCTCTTGTCCTGTAGCCTGTTACTTGGGAGAAGAGGCTGACCTCCACCTCGCTACAACCTCCTTTCAGGTAGTTGTAGAGACCGATAAGATCTCCCTTGAGCCTCCTTTTCTCCAGGCTAAACAACCTCAGTTCCCTCCTTAATATGATACATGTTATATCTTATGCTGTGTTTGCCACTTGAAAAGGGAGCATTACAAAAATCAGTGGAAGATAAGCACAAATCTGTCTGCAAACTTAATGATCACCAAGATGGTACCCAAGTAAATATAGCTGATGTTAAGTCTGCAATAGAAGGTCCTGTGAGACGTGCTATCTACAAAGCTTTTATTCTGTATTGAATTTAAATTTAGGATTGCATGAAACTTTGGCCCTTTTGACATCTCAGCTAAGACCTGATTCAAATCATAAAGAGGAAATGGGATTCCTTAGGGATGTCTTCAGTGAAAAGAGTCTCAGCTACCTGATGAAGGTAAAAGTGCATTTACGAACATACATTTTCCTTACAGGTTACTTATTCTCTGTTCCCTTGATTTATCAACTGTTTGCTTTGCCAAAGCTTTGTTGTTGTTGTTGTTGTATTCTGTACTAACCAACATGTATTTATTTAAACACAAACATTAAGAACATTCATTGACAATTAACATATTTTGTTCAGAAAAACCATTTCTGCCTTGATTGCCAAAATGCAGATACAGTGCCCCATACCTAAAAAGCAGAGTCAGATGGCTTCATTTTTCCCCTTATGCTGCTGAAGTCTTAACAGATTTTCTGGCTGTCTGTGAAACTGGTGTAAGGAAAAAGAAAAGAAAAAGACTCCTAAACAAAACAAAAATAACCCTAAGAGAGGTTACTTTTCTGACGCTTACCTCAGAAAAATTATATTCCTTAAATTAAAAATATTCCAGTGTAAGTATATTTAGGAAATTTTTTGTCTCTCTGTAGTAATATACCTGAATAATCTTTTCCAGATTCATGAAAAACTCCGTCATTATGAAAGACAGAGTCCAACTCCTGTTTTACATAGTGCAGCAGGGTTAGTTGAAGATGTGAGTAAAAATTCTTGTCTCCTTGTTTTCCTATTATTTAAGCCTGCTTTTCTAACAAATCAAACCTTTGCTATATGTGTACATATTTCTCATCTTCCCCAACTGTCTGTGGAATCTGTTGGCTAGTTTCACTCATGATTGATCAAGGAAGTGAGACCTCAAAAATAGCATCATTAAATGTCCAGGAAAGACAGACACAGGCAGGTAGAACAGAAGGATGCTATTAATGGCCTTCATAAGGGAGAAGCTGCAAAAAGCATTCAGTCCTTTCTTGGCAATAGACTATCCCAGGTAAGCATTCAGTCTTAAGGAGTTAAATCCATTACAACCCAAGCAGCATTGCTGTTCACATAGAATGGTTTGGGTTGGAAGGGACCTTGAAAGATCATCTAGTCTAACGGCCCTGCCCATGGCAGGGCCACCTTTCACTAGATCAGGTTGCTTAAAACCCTGTCCAAACTGACCTTGAACATTTCCAGTGGTGGGTTACTCGCAACTTCTCTGGGCAACCTGTTCCAGCATCTCATAATCCTTAGAGTAACAAAATTCTTCATTATACCCAGTCTAAATCTGCTGTCTTTGTTTAAAACTGCTGCCCCTTGTCCTGTCACTACAGGCCTTCGTAAAGAGCTTTTCTCCATCTTTCTTTTAAGCCCCCTTTATATATTGAAAGGCAGCAATAAGGTCTCCCCAGAGCCTTCTCTTCTCCAGGCTGAACAACCCCAACTCTCTCAGCCTGTCTTCATAGCAGAGGTGTTCCAGCCCTTGGATCATTTTCGTGGTCCTCCTCTAGATGTGCTCTAACAGGTCCATGTCTGTCTTGTACTGGGGACCCTGGAACTGGACACAGTACTGCAGGTGGGCGGTCTCACAAGAATGGAGTAGAGCAGGAGAATCACCTCCTTCAACCTGCTGGCCATGCTGCTCTTTATGCAGCCTGGGATACAATTGGTTTTCTGTGCTGCAAGCGCACATTGCTGTTGCATGTCTGATTTTTCATCCACCAGTATCTCCAAGTCCTTCCCTGAAGGGCTGCTGTCGATCAATTCATCCCCCAGTCTGTTCACAGAGCAAAGTTGTATCTCAGATTTGTTTGTAATATGCCATGTGCCTGAAAAAGTGAAATTTATACTGCCTTTAACAGCTCTTTACAAGTGGCTTGCACCTGTTTCCTTCCAAAGTGTAGCAAAGGGCTGTGGAAGGTTTGGGAGCTAGAATTCCTCCCTTGGCAAAGCCAGGAGACCCCACTGCCTCATCTTAACCTCCAGCATACGCCCTCTGTCCTTTCCCACAAATAGCTTACTGCCTCCATAGAAGTTTTGGCACTGCTGCCTGTCAAGTCATACAAAATTATCGTCTTCTAAACAGCAGAGGAGAAGCTTTATACAGGACTATATGACTTCCCTATCTAGAACCCTTTACAGGGAAAGGAAATCTCTCTTGCCTCAACCTCTTCTACCTTGCTCTTCCCTCCTGCCCTTCTCTCTCCTCCCACCCAACCAGCCTAGCGCAAAAGTGCTTCCATTATTTCTCTAATCTTTTGTTTGGAAGGCCTGAGACTCAAGGGTATATTTTGGTTTGCAGGCTTTGCAGGGGAGCAAGGGAATTTCTGTTGCATATTCCACACAAGTAATGCTACTTGGTTACAGAGGGGATTAACTCCTTTCTCATAGTACAAGCGCAAGAGTGTTGTTTCACATACCACTTACGGATTCCATATAGAATTTAAAATTTCAGAACTCATTCCTGAAATTATATTAGCAGAATCACTCTTAAAATGTGTTTAGGGGCTAGGATCATGATTTCTGGTGATGTCTTCCTACACTACCTGATAAAAATAAAATAGATTCTTTTAGGATTTAGACACTATTGATTGGGATTGTTTTTGATCTGTGCATGCTACTTTGAAGGATCGTAGAAGTTAGCAAACAGCAGAAACACTCATTTGTGAATATATGATCTTCTTTGGTGGACTCCTTTTATTTTGAGGTTGTTAATTTTTATTTTAAAGGTAATAGAAGAATTGCAGACCGCACCAGTGAATAATGAAGAAAAAGAGCTACTTCAGCTGTTGTCAACACCACATCTCAGGGTAAAAACCACCGGAGACCTTAATGAAATTCTTGTGCAGAATTCCGACAGAATGTTTTGTAATGGAAAAGTTACATTGGAGAGGCTCTAAGAGAAAGGAAAAAACCTCCTACAAACTGTAGTTCTGTTCTACTGTGATTTCCTGCACAGGCTTTAGGATGCAGAGGGGGTTGAGAAGACACAGCATAGGCTTTTCAGGCATAATGCACCATGTTGTCTTCCCTCCCCTCCTTAATATTTTCTGAGGGAGCAGAAAAGAAAAGGATACCATCTCTCAACTTTTTGCTTTCCATAGTCCACCTCCATTCTGTAGGTTTATTTAGGCTTTGTTGTTGCCTGGATTTACTTTAAATATTGACACACACACACACACACACACACACACACACACACATATATATAGTTTACCTGATGGGTAAGATAATTGCTAGATTTTTTTTGGAGGAGATTTATGGTGAAGGTGGGAAGGGGAAGGTTTGTTTGCTGTAATGTTGGAAACATGAGAACTGGAAACTAATATTACCCCATTACATTACGATACTGTTTCTTATTTCCTTTATGCAGGCAATGCTTGTAGTACACGACACTGTAGCACAGAAGAACTTTGACCCAGTCCTTCCACCTCTACCCGATAACTTTGATGATGATTTTGATGAGGAATCAGTGAAAATTGTTCGGCTAGTGAAAAATAAAGAACCCTTGGTACATATAAGATAACCCATCTCTAGTTGTAAAACTCTGTAGTGCAAAAGCATTACTGTAAGTATGGAGGAGATACTTGAAGATGTCATTAAATAGTCTGCAAAAACTAGGAGTGTTCTGAAGCTAGTAAAATAACATAAAAAGAAATCTTTGATAAATGCACCTTCACAATTTTGTGTGACACGCTTTATAGGCATGGGTTTGTAACACCAGTTAACACAGGGAACATGATCTCTGAGGAAACTGTATATATTGAAACAATTATGCTTATTATTCATATTAATTCTTTTCATATTGTAGCTAACATTCAAGTAATTAATACCTTCATTTGCATGAAAGTCAGTGACGTGTGGTAACAGTGTGTTTGATAGCTGTATGTAAACATTATATTGACAAGGTACTAATTTTATTCATATGGAAATGGAAGAATTGATTTCCTAAGAAAAAACAATTGTATCAGGGAAGAAATCTGCTAAAGTGCTTTTTGTATATGACAATAGGTAGTAGAAGAGAGCAGTGACTTAATTCCTGGTTAAAGCTTTATATTGTCAGCAGAAGTAGGAGAATTTAAAAAAAAAAAAATCATCTAATTACTTGGCTGTCCTTGCTTTCATATGTAAAAGTGCTGCCTGTATTGTATAAAGATTCGAAAGACCCATAGAGAAAGCGTGTTGTAAGAAATTCTGTTTTGCACACTCGAGTGACTTTCACCACAACAATGTAGGTCGTGTAAGCACTTGGCAGAGTCAGTAGAAAGGAAGGTGTGCACCTTCCCACAATCACGTGACGTGGGCACAGGCAAAAGTTGAATAATAATGAAAATTGTTAAGGAGGAAGACAAAATTTATAGAACAGATTAATTCCAGTTTAAAAGACTTGTTATCTTACATGTTATTTCACCTCTTGCTGTATTCTAAGCTAATTTCTTATGATGATTTCTTGTGGGGGGTTGGGGGGCTATGTTTTATTTCAGGGAGCTACCATCAGAAGAGATGAGCATACAGGAGCTGTGATTGTAGCAAGGATCATGAGAGGTGGTGCAGCTGATCGCAGTGGTAAATTTCTGAAGAAAAGGGGATTTAAAATTGCATTTGTAAACTGTTTTAAAATTTCCAAAATTATGCACGCACACGTATACTGTATATGCATACCTAGAGTGATAATCCTTAATTAAATCTGATGGTTATTCATTGCAAAACCAGTCCTTTGGAATAGGCTGTTTTATGAAAAAAAGAAACAGCTTATTGAAATGTTAATAGGCATCTGTTAGATGTCATCTGAACTAGAATGTAGGCTCTCTGAGTAGTCAGTGGAGGGAGATAGGCATTGCTGGAGAGTAAATCATCCCGATGAGCTTTAGAGTTGGATAGGTCACTGCTGGAATTGCCTTTCTTCCCTGTTGACTATAAAGGGAGCCTACATGGTGAGCTCACTTGACAACTAAATTGCAGGTGTCTAGTGGCAGGACAGGCTTCTGTGCATAGACTGTCATTCAGCATACTTTCAGGATCTGCAAGGTTAATTCGTGCGTTATTTGACCTTCCGTTTTCTAGAAGGTGATCATCCAGATTTATTAAATAAGCTGAGCTGGCCTTGTATGAGATATATATACTCCAAGCCTCATGCACTTTTTTTAATATACAAGTAATGCGGTCCCAAAATTAATGAACTACTGTGGTGAAAAAATATTAGCTAATTACAGCTTTCTTATTGGTCATTATAATTCTTCAAAGTGTAATCTCATAAATGTAATGTGAAATGACTAGAGCATGCACTTAGCATTTCTGTATTTTGTCAGTAATCTATTAATTTAATTAGACATGTTTTCTCTAAAATAGCCACTAGGAAAAAATGCCAACAGAAATGGGAGAAGTAGGTCTAAGCTTTAGAAGAAAGAAAAGAATGTTTTTTACCTTTAATCTAGTATCTTGGTTTATTCAGCGTGTTATTTTCTATTTGCTTTACTGAGAAATTCTTTTATGTCAGTTAACTGTAGTTGTATAACACAAGGACAACATTTACTGAACTGGATAAACAAACCTAAAACTTGTAAGGGCCTCTTCATGGCTTGTTTAAAAAAAAAAAAAAAAAAAAAAAAAAAAAAAAAAAAAAAGCCAGCATTCCTTCTGGGACTGTGTAGTGTTGATCTGTCAGTTCATGGCCATGTCATTCCTGCCTTTACAGGAATGTCATGTCTTCTGTCTCTACAAGATTTGATCATCCTCATGAAACTGTTCCAGTTTTGCATTCTTATTGATGAGCCAAATACAGAGTCAGTGATTTTCCAGAGTATCTTGCCACATGTTCTGTATCTCCACACTGGTCTCCTATGAGACTGTGCTGCATGAAAAAAATGCCATATGGAATAAGGGCGGGAGACTTCAGAGCACATTGCCAACAGAGGCACTTGGCTCTAGTAGGAAATCCATTAAGCTGGGGGAGGGAGGAGAGGAGGTATGTGCTAGTGACTTAGGTTGGACACTTCAGGAGAGTGATGCTTTCCAGTCTGTAGACTTACTTTAATTTACTTACCATCTTTTCAGGTCTTGTCCATGTTGGAGATGAACTAAGAGAAGTCAATGGTATTACTGTGCTTCACAAACGACCAGAAGAAATAAGTCAGATTTTGGTCTGCACTGACTTTTATTTCAAAATCTTTTCTGTTGAGTGATCTAGTAATTACAATAGGTGATGAAATTTAGCCATGAGTTTAAAATATGTATAGAGCTAAAAGGTGCAATCCCTGCTTGTCTTTGCATTAAGAGTTTTTCTTCTGCCAGTGCATTAGTCTTCTCCTTTTGACCTCAGAAACTTCCGTGAGCTGAATCAGTACCAAGTACGATAGAAATAGAAAGTCACATGTTGCTCTGTCAAGAACTTCCCTTTCATGCTTTATGACAAGCAAATTGCGAATTGAAAGTGCATTCCTAGAAGATAAGTGGTTTATTCATAATACATAAGTTGGGAAGCTGAAGAAAGTCTCGTCTGTGTGTCCAATAGAGCTGTCAGTCTGTTCATTACCAGCAGGTTCCTTGTGACATTAGCAAATTCTTGCTTCAAGCTTCTCTAACATTAATGCCCACAATTCTTGGTAACTCTTTCTAAATCTCCACATCTGCGGTCAGCCTGCTGTGTTGCAGAAAGTGTCATAGCTCTTAAGCTTATCTGTCTGTGGCTCCCCTCTTGTGACTTGCTTCCCCCTTGTCCTGGTGTGGAGTGGAGTTAGGGACTCAGTAAGAAGAATGGCAACGCTAGGAGACTGAAGTATCTGGCATGGGTTCCATCACCTAATTTAAATTTAGATCGAAATAATCCTGAATGAGGAGAATGACTGCTTTTAACTTGGGGGAGGAGGATCAAAATTGTATTTTGAAATACTATGTAAAGTTTTGTTTGTGGGGTGCCTGGGATGCTATTCATCTGTCCTGTTTTAAATGCCTGCAATGTAATGGTTTCCTTTCCACAGTTTATTTTTTGAGGAAGAGCTACAAAAGTTTGTCCAAGCTGATTGTCCAGGTTTCCTTTTTAATCCATGCAGAATAGCAGGCTTCTCTAGGACACAGTTCATATCACCCAAATTAAGGCATCTAAAATGGATCAGATAAACCTCTTCTAGATTTCCAAAGCACCTAGAAGTGCTTTTTAATTTACTAGCAAAGATTTTGAGAGTGAAAGTAGATGTTTACTTTGTAGATGTTTACATTTCACCCTAACCAAGTTAGCCATTATCTGGGAATATACAGTAATATTTTTCAAAGGAGCACTTTAAAATGCTTAGTCTGCAAAAACTTAAGTGAGTGTTGTAGTAAAAGCCACAGAAGTATTTGATGCCCTGTGAACTGTAATCCAGAAATTAATGTAGTTGCTAAAAGCAAATGATGGAATTTTAATGCAGGTCTTAATATGTTCTAGCCAAGTAGTTACTTTGGATGTCTCTGTGGGGAAGACACTGTTGTGGAGGATTCATGGCACATCATGATAGTCTCTGTAATGAAGTTAAATAGTGGATTAGCTTGGGCTATTAAAATTCTGAGAAGAGACAGACACTAGCTCCTAAAATGGAACTTGAATAGTCTACATTGTGTCCCTGTCCTGCTTTCAAAGTGAAAAACATCTCTCTCTTTCTCAGGCTCAGTCTCAGGGATCAATAACATTAAAAATAATTCCAGCCATCAAAGAAGAAGATCGTCTAAAAGACAGCAAGGTACGCAACTTAGTGAAATACTGAAGCATGCATTTTCATATTTCCACAATGCTGGCATGTCTGTGAATGCAGAATCACTGCTGTTTCAGTGAGGAGTGCCCTAGACCTGTAATGGAACTGAAAAGATAGTAGAGCAATTTCTTCTTGTAAAATGCAGTGCCCTTTTGTTCAGTAGAATTACTTAGATGACGTCTCTCTTCATCATCTTGGCACACGTTCTTTCATAGCATTTCTGAAATCTGGTCTCTTCTTTTTTGTTCACGTAATTAAAATTGGTATTCCTGCCAGCGTCCTCTTACCCTGACAGCTGCTATCTGTCCCTTATCTCTGGGTATATTGCCACTCGCTTGAGTCAAAGCAGACCTATTTGCAAACAGAGCTGATCCCATTAGCCCACTGCAAACATCAGCATGCCTCTCCGAGTGCTTCATTTGTCCTCCTTGATCCGCAATGACTTACTGTTGAACTGGTCCCTTACAGGATTCCTCTGTCAACCTCTATTTCTGCTTCCCTGCTCTCAGTTGACGAATCTTTCCTTGAAACCTCGCAAATTACTTTTAAAAGTAGTTCTACTGTGATGTGTTAAATAGTGGTAAGATACAAATCCAAAGTTGAATAGAAGATTTTGATGCATTAAAGGAACATTTTAAGGACAATCTTTATAATCGGGCAACTTTGCCATAAATCCCGTTTTTTGTTTTGTCCCTCCCCGCTCCCCTTTTTCGTTTTCCTTTGTTGCATTTTGTACTTACGTAGACTGTGAATTGTGTTTCTTGGGACTTCGATCTTTGAGTCTCATGTTCCACAATGCCAATATATAATGACTGGGTATGTGCTTGAAAGTTAGTTTATTTTTCTGCATAAGTAAGTTAAAATGTAGCAGATTGCTAGGTTTCAGTTTTTTTGAGTATCATAAAATATAAAATAGAGATAAAGAATATAGTTACCAGTGTAAGCAATGGGAAAGCCTTTTAAAGGTGGCTTGAAACTCCAAATAGGACAAGAAGAAAGGATGTACTACTTTTTTTTAAAGGTGTTCATGAGGGCGCTTTTCTGCTATAATCCCAAAGAAGACAGAGCCATTCCCTGCCAGGAGGCTGGGCTGCCATTTAAAAGACGACATGTCCTAGAAGTTGTAAGCCAAGATGATCCCACATGGTGGCAAGCAAAGCGCGTTGGAGATACCAACCTCAGAGCAGGCTTGATCCCCTCAAAACAGTTCCAAGAAAGGTTTGTCAATGAAGATTACAGATTTTTTTTTTTTTCACACATAGAGTGTCACACTGGTTTTATGCTGCTTTTTTTCCCAGGAAATGAAGAGCAGGATCATGCCAGGGTGAATAGCAGATGCTTAGAGGAAAGTGCTAAAAAGCTCCATCTTCTCCAATTATACAATAAACTTCCTAGCTCTCCTTGGCTAGTTTGCCATTGACATGCTTTGTAGCATGAGGACAGAAGCACTTGCTAAACAAATGTGTAAAATGAAATGCGGAATATCAGTCTCTTAACCCTCTTGGCTTATGGAGACACTGTATTTCACAGACTTGTACTTCCACAGTATAAGAGGAAATGCTGATTTATTGTAACAATTTTAAACTTATGCACGTAGTAGTAGTAAAAAAAGTGTATCTGATCTTTCTTCTGGCTCCTAAGAGAGTATTTAGCTTGGACCTGGATACCTTCTAGAGGTTGAAGTTTCTCTGGTTTTACCGCAAGCTGTGGGTATCTTTTAAAGCAAAAATATCCCTCAACTCTTGTATTTACAATACAGAAGTCTTATATTTAAGAAGGAATCTGATTTAGGCCACTGTTGTCGTTGTGCGATTCTTAGTCCAAATTACTGGGTGTGTCATCTTTCGATTGTAGCTGTTACGAAAGTGGGGTACCTAAGAATAAAACTGCCCTGATTCTGTTGCTGGCTGCCAATATTTGCATAAGTTTTCTAACAGAGGACTGCACTCCACTATGTGAATGCTCCTTTGAAATACTAGGCAAATTCTGCCTGAACAGCTGTATCCCTCTTCCTGTGCATGCATGTCTGTCAACAGACGCTGCTGCACTGCAGTCTTTTTTGTTTGTTTGGGGTTTTTTTGGATGTTGTAAATTACATTCCAGTGTATGCAAGAATATAGAAATTGCTTCAGTGTCTGTTTCCCCTGAGTGACAGTGTAAATGCCTGAGCAGCACCTTTAGTCTATTATGAATGTTGGTCTGTTGCAAAAAAACACTTAGGAAGAAAATGTAGTTTCCTTTGCCAGCAGTGAGGGGTTTCTTGAGGGTTGGATTTTTGTGCTGCATTGTTGATTTGTTTTTTTTTTTTTTTTTTTTCTTGGTGTTGGGTTTTGGGGGCAGGGAAATTGGGTTTTTTTGAGCAAATTCAAGACTGGGAGATTAGGAGTTGGGCTCTGGTTCATGATTTCAACGCTTCCAAAAATTTTACTTGATCCTCTGTTCTTATGTTTTCACACAAGCTGGGTAACTTGGTTTGTTTACTAGTAAATAACAGAAAACTCTAAACTGATCCAGAAGGCAGTGGGTAATTTCTGAGTATGCATAGCTGCACTCATCATTCTGGACAAAGGTTATCTACTTTTGAATTCTCTTTGAGGTTAGTAGTTTTAGGGTTGCGGCAGATGGGAATTTTGCCCATCCTTTGTAAAAATACCAAATAGAAGTTGGATTCTCAGCGGAATTAGAATAGAATAGAATAGAATAGTTGTTGTTTTCTTAATCTTGCAAAAAAGACTGGGTGGGGGAAAGGAAATACAGAAAAAAAAATTACATTGATAAAAGGAACATGCTGTTGATTGCTCTGATGTATGAAAGCCTAAAATGTGTTAGAATCTTACTCTCTCAGTCACTTATCAGTAGCAATCTGGGACCGTCATATTTTTAAATGTTGAATCAGACACGTTTTATATTTTCCAAGGAAAAGCACTATTTAATTCTTTATTATCAATGCTATATGTGTAACATGCTGTAAATTCTTTATAATCCTGAGCTTACATGGCTAAAGTACAATTATTTTCTATTTAGACGATTGACTTACAGAAGAACAATAGGCACTCTGCAGAAACCCAGAACTGCGAAGAAACCATTATGTAAGTCTGTTCTGTTCCTTCAGTGATGTCTTAGTTGATACCAACTTCTCAGTATGTTTCTGTTATTTCGATAATGATGTATTTGAGTATGTTTTGTGTAATCTGTCATTGATTGATTAGCACGGGTACAAGCTGCCACATGAGAGGATTTGGGTTTGAGCTTTATCCAGTGTTACTAGTGTCTATTGTTTTTGAAAAACATGGCTGTCCCTCTCTTGTACTTTCAAGAACATGAGGCCTTACATCTTCTTTAGATGCTTTAAAATTTGCTAGTGTTGATATTTTTTCTGCAGTTTGGCACTTGAAAGCTGCAAAAGTAATGCAATGCACGCTTCTTGAAATTCTTGCATAAGTGCATGAAATGACTCTAAGCTCATATGAAAATAAACTATATCTTTAAGGAGGATAAAAAATCACTGGAACTGGCAATACCACCTGCATTTCAGGCTTAGCGTTACAGAGCTGGTCTGAAGTAGACTTTAAAGTGATTCTTGTTTACAGCTCTGAAGCCTCTGTCAGTTAATTATTCACACAAAAACTGTGTGATGAAAAAAAACTTGTGATGAAATTGCTAGTCAGTGATTAAAGCCAGAAGACATTCTGTTATTATCCCAGAATATAATGTTCCTGTTGCTCTTGGGTACTTCAGCACAGCTATGATTGATGTGTGGGGCAGTCCTGTAACTGTGTGAAGCCAGACAATGTGCTAGGAGTGCCACCGTCGTGTAGACTAGGAATCTGGAAATTGTCCATCTTCAGTGATATAAGTGAATTTCTGACCCGTGGTACATGGCACATCTCATGAAGAGATACAGATATTCTTACGGAGATACAGGTATTCTTATGGTACAAAGAGGAGGGAAGGTGCTCAACCAAATTATAAAATAACATTACTGATTTAAATGAAGCTTTTCCAAATCAGTTTCCATTACATTCAATGTTAGCAGGCATGTAATGAGGATTGCTACATAGGCTTTTTGTCAGACACTCTCAAGACAATGAAGCTGATAACTGATTATAATACTAAATTTTAGCAAAAGGAAAAAAAGGTCCTTAATCAGTTCATAAGGGTACATTACTGCATATTTTTTTTTTAAGATAGAAAAGCCTGTTAAGCAAATCAGACCAGAAGAACCTTCCTTTCCGTTCTCTCTAATTTTACTCAGTCGTTTGCCAGTCTTTTAATATCGTACCAACTCTGCCTTTCATGCTAACTACAGATGATCAGTCTTCTGATAAAGGTAGGTATAACCAATGCATTTTCTAAAATACTTGCTAAGCCCCCAAGCAAAGGGAATAGTAGATATAACTTGCTACTACAGCAATTTCTTCCTGTGTTATTATTTAAACTAACTTAATTTGGATTGATGACTTAGGTAATGATAACTTCCAAATTTACTCCTGATTCAAAACAAAAGATTTGTGTCTTCTGGTATGCATTTACATGTTCTGTAGGTTTCCAAGTGAGGTTGATAAAGTTGCAAGTTAACTGCAGTCTTTGTATCTGCTTTTAAAAAAACCAAAAAAAAAAGGGATTTAACATTTTTAGAGCACCTGTATCAATCCAAATTGATTTTTCTTTGCTGTTCATTTGGACTATTTTCTGTGTTATTTTCATTATGAGCAACTGTGTTGGGCTCATGCAGTTTATATGTCGCTGTACCACGCGCCTTTCCAAATATCAGGTATTTTCTGTTGAATTCTGCATGCTGTGATTTTATTCACATTGCAAATGCTTCTTAAGAATAATATTCCAAGTATCGGTATTCCATCAACTTCGGTGAAAGTACTAATCATATGCTACAATTAGCTGGCCGTGACTGGTATACTGTATCGGAATGCAAGTGTGGAACTAGAGCCTACCTTCAACAACAGAAAATAGCTCTGATCTTAGCTGTGGATAGGCATCTTCTGTTAACGTACACATTTTATGAGTATACGTTGGCGTTGCTTGATTGCACGCCTGCATGCAACAGTTCATTAAAAAACAAAGCTCTTTCCCTGGATGGGCACATTTTGTTAAAGGTTTAAGCTGCATATATTTTTGCCTACAGTTGGGCTTGTCTCGGAACCATATACCTCCTTCTTAAAATGAGTACTGACTTCTGTGGATATTGCAGGGCACAGGTGCCTAAATTTTGACAAGCCAGGTAGCCCTCTTTCAGGAAGTACGAGAACTCAGTATTTATCTTAGGATTGCAGTATAGTGTTTTGCAGCTAAGTATCATGATTTTATTTTGCATACTTTTATGGGGCTTGGGGGTGGTTGTAATTTGAGGAGAGGTGGGCTGGCTTTTTTTAACATAGATTTGCTTATTCTTTTACATACATGTACATGATGAAAGCATCAAATCTTTACCTTTTTACTAAAGAATTAATAAGCAATGATAATTTAAGTTAGTCAAAAATGAAGGTGTTTAAAGCTCATATTTCAGTCATCTCTGATTCCCTTTTTTCAAGCTCAAATGATACCGAAATGTAAGAAGAGGCAATATTCCTACGCAATCATACCCACTTATAAAGTCATACATTGAAAAAAGAGCTCTGTGTTTGCGGAGTCTTCTTTTTTACTTCGGTCTGCATATTACACTTTTAACAGCAGCACTGATCAAATGTAATGAATGCTGAAGAGCATAAATTCTGGGAACCATAAATACTGAGATGTAAAATTCTCTTGTGCAATATTGACATCAAGGATTTTTTAAAATGTAAACCACTAGCCAAGGCAAATAATTTTTTGTATTGTTAATATGTTTGTTAGAAAAGTGTGTGCGTATAATGCAGGATATAAAACTCCTTCCCTCACCAATGAGCCAGACTTGTATCACAGGCACTGTTTAAGATATTTCCCTCCCCCCGCCCCCCCACTCTCTTCTCCCCTGTGCCCTTACCTCCGCCCTCCTCCTCCCCCTTCTTAATTTACAGAAGACTGTGACTGTGAAGGATATTTCAACGGACAGTACATAGGTGAGAAACCAAAATCTCTTTTGTCTTCCCTAACACCTCCCTGCAAAAAACAAACAAACAAAACCCCAGATCACCCCCACATTAAAAAAGAAAACATAGCTTATTTACATGAGAGTTAATTTCCCATGCATTCCTAAACTAGATTATCTCTGCGCATAGGCATAATTGGACTTGGCATAGCCAACACTTGGCAACTCAAGGTGACATGAGGGGTTTTTTATGATGGATTGGGTGCTTGTTTTTGTACCTGATATGCATATTTTTCATCTGTAAGATTAGCATATATGCACTGACTTGATTATAAAAAAAAAATTGTGAGAGTAACTCATATTCAAAGACAGAATAACTTCTAGCTAAACAAGCTTGAAAATTTAGGTAACTTTAGTGATAACATGGTTTAATATGTCTTTTGGTTTCCTCTACAGCTGGCTTACGCAGGAGCTTTAGATTAAGTCGTAAAGAGAAGGAGAGCAATCTGAATGAAGGAAAACAAGCAGACCAGGCAGATGCAGCAGAGTTCCTAACCTACGAAGAAGTCACGAAGTATCAGCAGCAGCCTGGTGAACAGCAGAGGCTGGTGGTTTTGATTGGTAAGATGCACAATTGGTTCAAAATTTTTCATGTATCTCCCTCTTCTCTTATCACCTGCACTCCAAGAGGCTTTCATTAGGTGTTTAGTTTGGGGGTTTGTGGTTCTGGTGGTTTGGTTTTTTTAAAGGTTTTTCTGATTTTGATCAGAAGTTGTTCTCTTCTTTTAAATGACATTTGAAACAAAAAACAAACAAACAAACAAACACCCAAACCCAACCCAAACAAACTCACCAAATCCTTACAAAAACCCAGTCCTTCTCCAACCCAAACTATTCTATGATTCTATCAAAAATAATGATGCAGAACCATTTCTCATTTTTCTGATTCCCTTTCCACTGGTTCTCACTCAAACATGTGCATACTTACGCTGTCAGAACAATTGATGAAAACATAGGTAGAATTATCTAACAAAATTTTGCATGCAATTTTAATTCAATGTGCTTGACAGCTTTGTGTTAAGCCAGTTTCCCAGGAGGTCATAGAAATCAAGGGTATCTCATGAAACTGCCTGCTAAGATTACAGATTTTCTGACTTAGTGCCTGACAAATGTTTGTCCAACAGCTGTTCAAGGATGCAGTTTGTTCCTGATGATGTTCTTCAAAGCCGAATATGGTGGGTCATGAGGTCTCTCATGTCCAGGTTTCTTCAAGCACACTCCTGTATCATATTACTTGTGTCAAATTTATATTATTTATTTTCTTTGTGGTATTTCATTCCACACAGAAATCTGTCAGTCAGTTCTATTTTATTAGGTTGTTTGGGGGCCAAATTAAGTGAGCTCAAGCAGAAGGTTGTGTCAGAGAACCCTCAGGAGTATGGTGTTGCAGTTCCACGTGAGTAGAATTTACTGACTTTTGTGTGTCAGCACTTTATTCCATAAATGTTGTCTAACAGTGTAGTGCTGGCTGCATTGATGCGTGGTAATTTGTTTTGACTATTGATTATATGCATATTTCAGAAGTACTTCAAATTATTTTTCTCATTGTAATATATTATGTTTGCCCTTAATAGCTGAATAGATTACTACATAACTTGGCATATATCCACTTTGGAATTCTGTCAGCTCAGTTGATTTTTTTGAATTGTGTTTTCCCAGCTGAACAGGTTGCATTTTTTCAGTGTCCATTAAAAAAAAATGAGAAACTGAATAAAGGAAGAAAAAATAAGATTGTAAATTGAAAAAAGAACTAGTGTGACAAACTAGTATCTTAAGATTTAGCCAAAACATTATGTGTGTTTAAAAGAGGATTTTTTTCTTCAAAAAATCAGCTAAAGTTTAAAAAAAAAAAAAAAAAGAAAAAAGAAAAAAAGTAGACAGCAATAAACTAAGTCAAAATTTTTACAAGACTTTAAATTGTTGATTAGTATATCTAGGCTGTTCAAACAAGCCAGTCACAGTGATAGAGAAATCGGTGATTCTGCTGCATGGGTTTGTGGCTAGGGTTACACTGAAATTTTTTTCTAAAAAAATTTTTTTCTAAAAAAAAAGTGTTAGACACAGAAAAAAAAGAATCCATCAATATTTGTATTCCCCAACAAGCTACTTTTGCAAACCAAAAAATCAGCATTGAGGGCACTGTTCGTGTGTTATTTAAGACTTTGAATAAACATCTGTCAGGCATACATTCCATTAGTTAGCAGTAGAACTCATATGGGTAATTATTATTTGAATTTGAACACATACACAAGAAATAGCAGACATCGCTTTTATGGTCAGGCATAGATTTGTAGAATGATCACCAGAGCTTCTTCCACAGTAATAACAATTACTAAAAGAAACTACAACATCAAAGGTAAGTGACACATACAATTATGTAAGTTTCACAGTAGCGTGGGAAAACAGCCAGGGATATTCTTACGCTAAAATCAGAGGCAACATAATAGGACTTTATATACATCCCATTTTTATTTTCTAAGTTTCAGAGAAAATGAGAATCCAATATTCCAAACAGTTAAGCGATACTGTTTTCTGTAGGATATACTCTACTGCTTCTACCAGGTGTAAGAAGTAAGCCTCTTAATTTTTGTGTTAGTTACAGCATGCTTGGGAGCGAAACAACTTAATTTTTGGTCTTACAATTTTTGAGATTGAGTTTAAAACAAAATTATAATGTTTGATGTGTCTTTTATGTTAATTTGAATTTGCCATTGTGTAACTACCTTATTTGAGGTCCTGGAACCGTGACTGGAACTGAACAGAGAAAATATAGTTGTTTGCAAAGGCTGATCTGTCTCCTGTGTCTTGCTTCCATTCTCTTCTAGATACAACCAGGTCAAAGAAAAGTCATGAGAAAGAGGGAGTAGAATACAATTTTGTCTCTAAGCAATCATTTGAGACAGATGTGCAGCAAAACAAGTGAGTTAATTTTAAAATACTGGCATAATTCGCTGTATTTCAACAATATTGCTAGTTAATATGAATATGAATATGAATACCAAAATCAGGTGTAAAGTTGGACTAGCTGTATTAGAAGGGTTCAGCTTTCCAAGTAAAAAGCTCAGTCTGGACTGTTAGCGTGAACTCAGAAATTTAGTAAGAAGCAATTTAGAAACAACATAGGACTAGTAGGAGGATCATAAGTTAAATTTAGCTCTGCATATTGTAAGTAGTATGATTGGTCAGAACTGAATCTAGTGAAATTAACAGATATTTAGTTTGGCATACTTATTGTCCATTTAATATGATGGGTAACAAGTTTTATTTGTAAATCCATTTTAAAGTGTGTTGTAGACCGAATCAGTGAACATAAAGGACTTTCTGTAAGATTGAGGGTGTTTCCTGAAAGTACAGATTTTTGGCTACTCTCACAGAATATGGAAGAATTGGAGTCCCTTTCCTTGCCAGCTTTGTTCTGTTTTCTGTGAAAAACATCCTCTTTCTTCTATTAGGCTTGAACATCAGTCAACTGAATTAATGCAGCTTATTCCCTTATTTGTCAGTAGTGCTGATTAGCTATTAGTGACATGTGACAAAGACTATTGCTACTAAGCAACCAGAAGGACAAAAAAAATAAGAAAAAAGAAAACCTTTTTTTTTTTTCCCCGCCTTCTCCCTGATGTTCTGCCCTTCCTCCCTGCCCTGCGCACTCCCCCCTCCCCCGCCATTTCACTACTGGGACTTCAGGAAACAGCTATCAAATGTTGTAAGTTAAATATTCTTTTTGGATGGTACTTAAAAAATGTATTGACTTTTTAGATTTGTGGAACATGGAGAATACAAAGAAAATCTGTATGGTACAAGTCTTGAGGCAATCCGGTCCGTGATGGCCAAAAAGAAGGTTTGTTTGGTGGATGTGGTACCCGAAGTAAGTTCTGCCACTTATTTTAAAGAAAGCAAGCATTTCTTACTAGGCTGCCAGCCTAAGTAACTGGTGTTGTTCATCATTTGTGGCTACTTGCTCTGCAAAGAACAACGATGCTCTCGGAACTTGTGTTTCTAACAGGTGGCCTGACTGCTAGCTAAGCAGAATAGGGCTCTTTAGAATGCAGCACAGTATTTACAGTTCCTAGATGTCCAGTTAATACAGCCTAGATGACACTTTATCAGTTCTCACTGTGGGTGGGATTTTTCCCTTGCTGTAGGAGAAATGTGCATCACAGTCCTAGCCTGCTCAAGTCCCAGAGGGAACACTTAGAGCATGGATGTACTTTTCATTCTTGTTCCTTTCTATTGCCTGTGAAGTGTTACTACCATTGTAATCAGTGGCAGTATACCTTCTCCATAATCCCTTCATACTGAGAGTTAATCTTTGAAATTTTGATTCCGATTTTGTAACTGGGCTATAAAAAGAATTGTAATACTACCTTAGATGAATTCCAGGGTTAACATTTCCAGTGTTGGAAGGCCTTGGCCTTTTAAGCAAACTGTAACTTGCCTGTCAAGTCAATTTTTTTTATACTTTTCTCGGTATCTTTTTCCATGTCCTTGTTCCTGGTATCACAATGCACAGCAAGGCAGATGTGCAGTTAGACCATGCTACAGGAAGCTCATGTACTCTTGTAAGCTAGCCAGGACACTGACATTAACCTTTCTTTTGAAGAGTAAAAGGTTACTGTGATGTATAGTGCACAGAACTTCACAGCACAGTGTGTACTAGAGAAACTGATGGACCCAGTTTGAGTAGATCATTGACGTATAAAAAAAAATTTTAAAATGGTGTAACAAAAAACATCTGTTCACAGGCAGTAAAGCACTTGAGGACTCCTGAGTTTAAGCCTTATGTTATCTTTGTGAAGCCTCTCCTACCAGAGAAGAAAAAACATATCCTAAAATCTCCTATGTCAGAAGAAATCTCAGCCCCCCTTGTAAGTATTCTAGCCTTAATCTCTGCTTTTTAGACATGAAAGTAGTATTTGGGCTAGCATTTCTATGATACGGAAGCCCTGTGCACATACAGCCTTTCAGCTGGGACTTTAGAATGAGATTTTTTAACTCCCTTAAAACTTGACTATGTAAGTTAACATGAAGCAAAGTGCACATCTTCCATGTGGATCTGTGTACCTCAATCCCAGCTTTCCCTGCTGGGAAAAGCTGCTACTGAACTCTGATAAACTAATAATCATTTTACATTGCTGACGAGCAGCCTCATCAAATGGTAAGAGTAGCCACCTATTCCCAATACCTCCAGAGTGCCACCCACCTGGGCTGTTAATCAGGTGCACACAAAATGCAGCATGTGGATGTCTTACAAGGACCAAACCTAGACCAACTGCAAACTGGTGATGGGTAAATGTGAACAGAAATACTGAGAGCACATAACGTCATTACTTTGGGTAACCTGAACTTGAATTTATACGTAACAGAACTTAGTTCACCTGGTAAGTTTTCATGTAAGCCCTTAAAGTTATTGAACTTGAGGACAGTGGTTCAGCATTCCTTTTCAGCTTTTGAAGAATATGATTTCCAGGTGTTAGGTTTGGCAGCAACTCTAACTTCATAAAATGCAGTGTCACCATCTTATGTCCCTCCTGTAACATGTTTTTGCCCCCCTCCCTGTCACCTGTCTTGCATTTTTGAAACAGCCTGCCAAATTCCAGCAGTAACATACCACTCCTTGATCTCAGTTGTAATATCTTACACACCCTTTGCTAATGGTAGCAGCTCTTGTTTCATTGCCTTTCAAAGTAATGACTTATTGTGCTAATATACTTTAAAATGCTAGTAATTAAAAAGACTTGCTGAAAATTTCATACCATCTTCTTGTGTTGGTCAGCAGGATGAAGAACAGCAAGAAATTATTAATTCAGCAGCATTCATTGAAGAGCAGTATGGCCATTTAATTGACACTGTACTGGTGAAAGAAGATCTGCAGAGTGCATGTAATCAGCTGAAAACTGTGTTAGACAAACTAAACAAGGATTCATTTTGGGTGCCAGTCAACTGGGTTAGGTCATAGCTTGTTATACAATTTTTCACTTAAACAGAGGATAAAACTGTCTTGTAAATATATGGATTAGAAGAGGGAAATACGTCAAATTCACTTCAAAACTGCTGGTCTATCTCGAAGATAATATATGAAGACTGTGTGAGAAAAACTAAACAAAGTCAGAAGCTGACACTGCCTTCCTGAATCAAAATCTTGAGTAGCAGCTGTCATTTAAAAGTGAATACTCAGACTAACAGATCAGTAAAAGACAGGAGTGACTTTTAACTGTAAATAGTGCATTTTGTACAGTAAAGTTTCACAGAGGGTCCCACACTTCCAAAGCATTTCAGTAGTGCTAGGATGCTAACCAGCTGGAATTTTCGTCCTATGGCCACAAATTTTGTGGCTAGAGTTAAGGCATCTGAACAAAGTACATTTCAGGAACAAATCTGCCTACAGAACAAGCTACTTCAGCTAGGTGGGAGGGATGTCCCTTGGTGAGTGCTTACACTATGTCAGTTACTCAGAAGTTCAGCTGGCTGACAGGCCAGCAAAACATGTTTCCCTTCGCTCAGGATCATTAGTTGCAAATCCTTTCCAATTAGGCACTAAAACTAGGCCAGTTACATAAGTTGTATATGTTTTAGTGGTTGAGGATGGGTTTTTTTTATGTCCATCCCACATTTCCCAATGCTACCAAGTTGTCTTGCACAGTTGTCTGCTCATCCACAGCTTGTGCCCACTTTCCCAATCTCTTCCTACTGACACAGAACAAGTGTTAAACAACCTGTGAACACACCTGCATGACTGGCCAGCTCATAAACCAGAGACATTTAGTCTACATGAAAATAAAAGTCCTATTTTAAAGATGCAGTTAAGAAGCTTATTTTCTCCAAGACATCTTTGCAAATGCCACCTGATGGGATACCACCTTGACACCAACATAACAGCTCCAAAAGTGGCGCTAAAAGGAGGAGGCTGAAGTAGGTGAGCTACAGGTCCAAACCATCATCCTTCCGGCATTTATGATTAGCCTTGTTCCACATCGAGTAAAAGCTTCCAGAGCATCTAATTGGCTACATCAAGTCCTGAAGTGTATATATTTCAGGAGACTTGAATATACAGGATTTTTAGATGGATGTTAATAAGAAAATGCAGAGAGATGATTCTGGAAGTGCCTTGCTTTATAATTATTTGAAAAAATTTGAGTATTGTAAGGGTGCATGTTACCTGAAACTAGTTCCTGTTTTCCATTGCCTGTTGAAGTCTAATCATTCCTGTGTACTGTGCCCTTTAACAAGACCTTTTGGTGCACCAGTCTCATTCCTTGCATCTTAACAGTATGATATTATTCTTGTTCAAGTGCATTTAGCAAAACTAACACCACTGCATATTAAAAGCACATTTCTCTCATACCAGTGTCACTGAATCTACATTAACTCTAGCCCAAAAAGTTATGTAGGACAGTCACCCGTATCCACCTTCTCCAAATGTGTACCCTGGCAACTTTCATGTATTGTCCTGCCTGTAGGCATTGAGGTCTCCATTCCTACAAGAATAAGCACTTTTCACAGTCAGATACCTGCTCTGGATTGTAGAGGAGATACGCTGCCAAGCTGATGGCCTCAGCAAATGTACAAGGACTCCTTCACATGCCGGTGGCCCATCAGTTCTGCCATTAACTCTCTGCAATCTTGTCCCAACACAGCCACCAAAAAGAACGTGGCTTAGAAGAGACACATTGCCAAGTGAATTTTGTACCTTCATCCTATGAAAAACTGAGTGTAACATTCTAAAAACTATTTAAGTAACAACATTTCAAACTAAGCCATTTTATGAAAACATGAAATAGGTAGATTGGTCTCCCCATAGATTGGTACTGCAGATTACAAGCACGTTTTTCTAGTCTGCAAGACATAAACAGATTTAATTTAAACTAGGTAAGATACTATCTAAGGGTAGAATTCACTTAAAGCAAGGTTGCTGTCTAACATCTTCCAAATGCCTGCCAGTAAATACACTAATTTGTATGCTTTATGATCTAACATAGTCTAATACTAGAAATACACATTAAGAGAAGGAAGGCAAATGACATGAGAGGTACACCTGAAGTTACAATAACTGAAAACTTAAGACTTTAAGATACAATATTGCTATTAAAAGTGAACTGAAATACTCAGTATGAGTTAAAGAATCTTTTTTCAAGTGTATGCAGATACACTGTATTGAAGCACAGTTACAGATACCAACTTGGGATACTGTCAGAAACATTTGTTTCATTTTTTAAGGTTCCAAGTAAAGGACGGTGAGAGGCTATGCATTATATGCTGAAGTTTGCAGGTAGCTAAGTTGACCTTCAGTTGTAGGGGGGGAAAAAAGAACACATTCAATGCTACTATTTATGCTAAAATCCTAGAAAGAGGGTACATGCAGAAGATGGTTGTTATCAGGACAAGACTCCAATTCTGACAAGATACTGAGTCCCTGCTGCATTAGCCATGCCTGGTATATGCTCCTGCCATTACAGAGAAAAAAGGTGAGAAGAGACTCTAAAGAAAATGAGCACAAATTTACTTTAAAGTCCTGCTTTGTAAATGGTGCCAAAAGCTGTAAGTCAAAGTACTTAAGCAAACCGAAACTCCTCCCCCTTATCCCTCTTCTCCACCTAGCTCACACCTAAAATTTACGTGGTCTTTCGTATTTCTTTTTATGGGTTGTAGTATTGAAGGATGAGCCTTGGTTAACATCTGCAGTTTTCAGGTGGTCTTCTATGCACTGACTGTATCTGAAACTGCTTCCCCTTCTAAAAACCAGTTGTGTACATCCAGGGCATGCTTCAGTCAGTGAGCTCAAACATACACTTCAGATGGTTTTGAAGAATCCATTTCTCCAACCAAGTTTGCAATAAGCTTACAATGACAATTTACTATAAAGTATGTATCTTCAACATCACTACAAGGTGCGCACAGATTAGAACCCTGATACCTCTAACCCTGCTTCTTATGATGTGTACATTGTTTTCATAAAGTGAAACCTGCGTTAAAGCAGCATACCCAATTGTCTTGTGAGGAGATAAGGGATCTTGTAGCAGTCTGCTTAAAGTGTCAGGTGTTCTGCTGTGGAAAAAAAAAAAAAATTGCTATGGGTTTTGTCATCAGGGCTAAATAGGCACTGTAAGAAAACTAATTAATAGAAGTATAATCCTTTTTTCCCTAGTTTTACACATCTTTTTCCTTTTATACACCGATGACTTACTAGCATTCTCAGTCAAGTCTTCTGTAGGAGAATATATAGCACTATTTATTAACATGGACTGTACATTCTTCTACCTCCTGCCTGAGAATATGCCACAGGTTATCTTAGTGATACTTACAGATTTTTAATAATCAGCATCATTGCCTTTTTCTAAATAATAAAGATTAGCTTCTTTCCTTTTTTTTTTTTTTTTTTTTTTTTATAAAACAACATATGTTTGTTTCAATTGATTNTTATCTTCTTTCCTTTTTTTTTTTTTTTTTTGGTAATAAACACATCTTAGTTTGTCTAGAATGAGTTAAAAAAATGCCCATCATCGGCTACCTTTTACAACCAGGTATCCCAAATACCTCCCATTTGAGGTATTAAGCAGGCACTAAAATACTACTTTGTTCTGCCCTTTCAGACAATATAGAAAAACTTGTTACAGAGAACCTGAGGAGGTGCAAGGGGAATACAGGGGGCAGTTAAAAAGATGCTTTCCTTTACAGTTGTCACTGCTAATTGAGCACAACCCATCATAAGCTGTGTCTCATGGGGGAAAAAGACCACAATTGTAAGTAGTAAAACCTGTGAGCTTCTCAAGTTCCTAATTAGCAAGTTGAAAAGATACAGCAAAAAACCTGGTTCCTAAACTTTCAGTGAGAAGTTGGCTAGAGCTGTTACTGAAATTAGGTTCCGCTTCTGTAATGTAAAAGCAAGGTTCTTGTTCTGGTGATCTTTTTACAAAGAAACAGAACATTATGGTTTACTGCTGTGCCCTAACTGAAATTAATATTTTTGCTTATGCATGTGGGTGAGTAGACAATAGAAAGATTAAGTCTTTAATGTAATATATTGACACATTTTCTTTTTACTAAAATACTGGCAATATTGATTGAGAATATCAGAATAAAATAGCAACAAAACACAACTTCAGAAAAGCAGCCATTAGCACTTTTTTTTTTTATATAGGCAGTCCTTCAACCCAAACTTCTAACTTATTTTGTTCTAAAAAAAAATGCTTCCCTTGCTCCCTTTTCTAATTACCTAATGCTTTCTTATTACTCTCAGATTTTTTTAAGGTATAGTTTTTTCTAGTTTGATATACAGTTAAACTAAATAAATTGTGTTAGGGTGCTTTTAAAATTATAGATATTTAGTGGAAGTTATAACAAAAATAATATTTATACAAAAAAATTAAAAGTACATCCCTGCCAACCAGTCTCAGAATTCTTTTGATCATAGGCAGGCTTACAGTCAACAAGCCTCTCCAAAATACCTTGGTTTTTCACAGTGATGTTGTTCTTGTTGCCTCTATTTGAGCTATAGACAAAAATGAACACATCTGAAAACACATTTTCTGGCTAATGAAATTATATTTGTAAGGCACATCTATATATCTATAGAAATAGTTGCAAATGCCCACAGTGAAACAAACTCGTATTATTACCCCCATACACACACATTCCCCCCCCCAACCTTTCAGTGAATCCTGTTATCAGACATTGGCCTTGGTCAGCATTTCCGTAACAGCATGTTAAGGGCTGTACCTTTATCGCAGCTCATTGTCATATCCTTTCCCTGCACAGTTCTGCCTTAAGTCACACTTATGCCTACAAGCACAACCAAATAGGTAAAGTAATGTCACTTGTGAAGATCTACAGGTGTAACGGTGCAGAAAGAAATTAGCAATGGAATGGCTGTTGTGAATAGGTAAGAGAGGCAATGATAATACACTGCAATTCAGTAAAGGAGCGTGTACTACACGTGCAGGCTCCTTCAGTGCAAATATATATCTGCAAATATAGAAGCAGAAATCACCTTGCTGGCTTGCCTTGGCTGGCTGGCTGCAAAGTTAATCAAATGTGGGGAAATCACAATGACAAAGCAAGTTTGGGGTTGCAGTCCATGTGTTAGGGCAGTTTGGAAAAAAACTTCAGGAGAACTGAGTCTGGCAGGAAAAAAAAAAATGGGACAATAGCTAGTGAAAGATCCAGTCACAGCCCTAGCAGGGAGCAACATTTCCACGTCTGGATAGTATAGGATGACAGGCAGCATAAATTTGCACAAAATGACAGTGACTAGTGGAAGCTCTGGAAGAAGAAAGAATGCAACATAAACGCATTTCAGTAGAGACATTTCATACACAGTGAAAAGGATTAAAATCTCCAAAAAGTGGTTCACTGACTGTTTGTTGCAGAGGGCGCGTGTGTGTACGTGAAACAAACTTTGTATACAGAATGGACTGAAGGCAGAACTCTGTCAGGATACTATAGCAGATGCAGCTACAGGGAGCTTGAGGATGAGAATGCAGTCGAATCCTAAAAATAACAGCAGAACAGAACTCTCAAAAGGCATTTAACTCTTCAGGAGAAGAGGCAGGAAGGTACTGCCACCTCATAGGTGCTACTTAACTCCCTCTATTATAGATGGCCCCTTCTGAAGCTGAAATGTTTCATCAAACACTCCTTCTACAGCAGCCCATCTGTGGATATAATTTTGCGTGGGGTGGTGCAGCTTTTCAGAAACACTGTAAGTGGATATTAAAGGCTTAACTTTTGTAAACTGTGGATCCATCCCATAACATTATGCAACACCCTTCCTTTCTACGTACATGCACACACCTGCCCCTCTGGAACAAATGGAACCAGCTACCTCCTCTGAAACTGTTCATGCCAACAGTCCCCCCTCCCTGTCCTTTGTTGTATTTCCGCTAGCCTTTCCAAGAACTTCTGATCTCAATCTGGCCAATCCACTTTTGATCCTCCTGTACAAGAGATAACAAGTTTGTAGTATCATTCTCACAAGAACTTTTACTGGGCTGCCTCTCACAGTTGTTATGTTGCCCTATTCATTGCTCATATATATTTTTTAAAAAACCACCACCTTCTCATTTCTGCACTCAGTCACACACAAAGTCACCGCGTTCTCTTGCTGGTCTTTGTCACTACTTCTTGTTTTCCTTCACCCAGCACTCCCATTCATATATGCCTACAAACGAACTAACAAGATATGAAAGCAGGAACACAGTCAATTTCTTTTTTTTTCCCCGTCCTTACCTTTTCTATCATTACTTTCATTTGGTGACTCAAAGGCTAAAGAGAGCCCCCTACTCTACATTTACCTGAAGAATTCCCTACCACCTGAGGCATTGTCACGACACAGACTTCGGGGTACCACAACCTAAATCTTGCCCCAGTTAAAATGCTGGGTCTGTGCCTGTGGAGGGTTATTATCCACACGAGATCTTGCTTACAGCAGGGGGAAGCCTTAAGTGAAAACAAGTCTTACGAAGTTATTCAGCCTCAAATCCCTTCATCTAGCTTTTCCTCTGTCAGCATCCCGCAGCAAACCCTGAAACAGCTTTTGCTGGGGAGAGCACAAGCATGTATTGCTTTGTCGCTGCAGTAGAAATAGGAATGATGTTTCAGACTTGGAGGGACAGGAAGGGGAGTACTCTCATTTCAGAGCTACCTAACCCCTGTTCAGCAGGATCTTCCTATTTACATGCCAAGCTAGTCATACTGCACCTCCGCTCACAGGAGGTGAACTGCAATATTGTTTAAGGGTTTTTCTGTTCACAAAAGCGTGAACCTCGATCAGAAATCTTCCTTGATCTATTTTAGCTCAAGCTTCATCAGAAGTCAAATTCTTTTGAATATATAGTAATTCAAAAAGTCCACTGACTGAGACATTAACTAGCTACAGTTTTAAGACATCTAGTGATAGAGAGGACTGGAATTTCCCAACAGGATCTCTACAAATGCTTCATGCTGATAGCAGCTCCCTTTTCTCTTTTGTTCAATTTATAGTTTAAACGGTTTAAGATGCTTATTAGCAGGTTTTCAGTAAAAAAAATACCATCTTAGTGTTAAAAAAAAAACAAACAGAAATTCTTTAATGAAGTGTGGGGGTGCAGTAATTTTTGAAACGTACCAGATTCTAGCTTGTTCTTGCAAATCAAATAGTCAACAGCACCTAGATTTTTCTCACCATTTGCAACTATGACAGAATAGGCTAAATACTGCACAGTGCTAATCCTTGCCAGAGCTATTTGTTCATGTTCACAGGACTTTCACCATGTCATGGTCTAGCTTCTGATATCATAGCAAGAGGATCTATGATAACTTCCAGTGATACCACCAGTCCGATTTGTAATATAGTTTGTTTTCCTTGATATTTGAGGTTAGAAAGGCAAAGTTCAACAATCAGATGATACCTTTTTCACTGCATATAAGCATTCCATAACAGGAATATTTCACTCAGACCTAAACACTAAATTATACATTTCAGTTTGCAAATCTGAACTGTAGACACATTTCACGTAGTTTCTAGTAACAATGAGTGTCTGTATTTACATTACTACTTTCATAGAATCATAGAATCATTTAGGTTGGAAAAGACCTTTAAGATCATCTAGTCCAACCATTGACCCTACTCTACCAGGTCTACCACTAAACCATGTCTCCCAGCACCACATCTACACAACTTTTGAACACCTCTAGGGATGGTGACTCAACCACCTCCCTGGGCAGCCTGTTCCAATGCTTGATAACTCTTTCAGGGAAAAATTTTTTCCTAATGTCCCGCCTAAACCTCCCCTGGCGCAACTTGAACCCGTTTCCTCTTGTCCTATCGCTAAGTTCCTTGGGAGAAGAGACCAGCGCCCATCTCACTACAACCTCCTTTCAGGGAGTTGTAGAGAGCAATAAGGTCTCCCCTCAACCTTCTCTTCTCCAGACTAAACAATCCCAATTCCTTCAGCCGCTCCTCATAAGACGTGTTNCGCCATTCACCACAGCTTTCTGGGCTCGGCCGTCCAGCCAGTTTTTAATCCAGCAAAGAGTACACCTGTCTAAGCCACGGGCTGCCAGCTTCTCCAGCAGAATGGGAGACTGTGTCGAAGGCCTTACTAAAGTCCAAGCAGACAACATCCACAGCCTTTCCTTCATCCACCAGGTGGGTCACCTGGTCGTAAAAGGAGATCAGGTTGGTCAAACAGGACCTGCCTTTCATGAACCCATGCTGGCTGGGCCTAATCGCCTGGTTGTTCTTCACATGCTGTGTGAGTGCACTCAGAATGAACCGTTCCATGATCTTTCCTGGCACTGAGGTCAGGCTGACAGGCCTGACTGTATTCAAAACTGAATGAAAGACTGATTCATTTAGCTCACTTTCCTCAAAAATTGTTCTTACTATAAACAACAACAATTCATAAATTAATCAAGGTGGATTTTGGTTCTGGGTTTCTTTCTCCCCCCAAATACAATAGAGGAAGCATTCGTTCAGTAGGACTGCATTTGCAGAGAACTGAAGATTGATGCAAAGGAAGACGATGTTACATTTAAAAGGGCTGCCAGCTGTTAAATTATTTCTAAAAAATATGCCATTCTTAAAAATGAGGCCTTCTAAGGCACAGACCAGCTTAGCAGTTTTGCCCACATTCAACAGGCCAGCAACAGAACAGGCTTCTCTCCAGTTTCTTCCTAACCCCAGGTAATGTAGGAAAGAAGTGACTACCTTGGTGGCAGGCTCACTGCACAGAAATCATGCACAGAAAGAAGCAGATATGTTTCCACTGCTAAAGACATTAAAAACCATTATAAGAGCTGCAATCTCCCTCAGACCAATTTCAGCAGAGGGAAATAAACAGGAGTGATACTCCCAACTACACAGACACATATCCATTGCAAGGCAGACAGAAGTTGATGCAAAAACCCAGTACAGGTATTTCTATTCACTTTAGCAACAATTATACAGACACACTTATCACAGAAGAAAACAGCTCCACAAAGAGCAACTTTGCAGAGAACAAGCTAGAGTAATTCCAAAGTGAGGTTGAAGTTTATACACCTTGTCTTCAGTTGCGTTGTGGCAGCGCTCATGACAAATCACTGCTGGTACGCAGGAAGGCACTCCCAATAATAAATTAACTTGATAGCAATGAATCATCAAAACACGCACCTTAAAAAAAGCACAATTTCTCTGTTCTGTCTTGACAATGTCCTGTAATGAATGACTGACTTTGGATTTGTCACTTGTTTACAAGCACTTCAGTTTACATTTTAAATGCTTTTTATATTGTCCCCAATTTGATACTTTTACAGTGTTGCAGGTAGCCAACCAGAAGTCTTCTATAGGCATTGCTACCAAGATCAGAGTCTAGGCTAACATATTCCATGTCTCTGTCTTCAAGAAAAGGCAATGAGTGTAATGGGGGAGGGGAAAAGGTTAAAAAAAAGGCAGTTACCTGACAGAACTTCATAATGGGATTGGCAATAGACAGACTCATCATCGTGGAAAGTGTTCCATAACCAGCACAATTTATATTAAACTTAAGTTTTAGCCCCGTGATTGCTAAATGAGGGCAGGAACATGGGTTTCCAGAGGGGCCTGTTAACTGCAAAAAGGACCCACAATGTAAACTAGCCGAAAGCAATGACTCCATTTCACCACTGATCCTCAGCACGAAGTATTTAAGAGCAGCAAGAGGTAACCTACAGTGTACTCCGCAGGAATGGGTCTTTTCCTGCCAAATGTTAATACATATGCCTCTTCACTACAACCCTAAAATTAAGTAGTAACTCAACTTACTATCTGGGGAAAAATAGCCATTTCAACTGCTTAAAACCATCTGACATAGGGAAACACTGTCCCTGCTCAGGGTGACTCATGACTGTTAACTACATTTAAGGGAACTTGGGTGCATAAAAGACTCCCATGCCATTCTGGGGAAGAGAAGCTTTTCGATAATATCCCAAAATGGAGGATTACTTTATTTTATGCCAAGGCAGGAATTTCAGAAGCAGCATGTGTTGAATGCCATACAGCAAAAGCACAATACTCTAAGCAGCACTGTGATTTTAATAGTGAAAAATCTGGCAGTTACCAGAAAGATATCTGGACATATCAGTTGTGCATAAGGGAAAGACAAACCGTATTTTTCTAATCAGTTTGGGGTTTGGATCTACACAATTAGTGGCAGGTCAAACAAGGCACAGACTAGTGCTTAGAATCTCCCCCCACTGCTCTNGGTAGGGGAGGGGAAGTATTTTATCTTATTTGCAGTATTCCACTTTGCAAGAAGTGCTCTTGGGACCAGAGAGAAGATACAAGGTTTTTTAATGAGTGAACCTCCTTTCCATTCTCTCTTAAAGGCACGCTTTAAGTTGAATATGCTAGACAGAAATGCATCCCATTCTGAAGCATGTCATTTTTCCACCTAAAAAAATTTCACAGCTCCCTATTGTCTCCATAACGGAGAAACAGAAATTGTTCTCAGCTTGCGACAGTAAATCTACAGGATAATTATTCAATAACTAAGCTGGGAAACAAAGAACACAGAGGGAATTACATGTTTTCCCCTTTCCAGTTCCTTCTGGAAATCTTTTCAAGAAGCTTCACCTAAAAGGTACTTTTTTTTTTTTAAAAAAAAAAAAAAAAAACCACAATTTGTTCCCTATCTTTATATCTTCTTACATTTTATTGTTGGTCTAAGAATATTGTCTTTTATGTTATTGCAACAGAAACTTGGACACCAAAGGGACCCAAGGTCTTTGCTGACATCAGTCTGGAGAAAAATTCCAGTCTTCTGGGCTCTGAATTAAAAAATCCTGCTAGTTTCAAGAGAATATAAAAAATTCATGCCTACACAGTATATGAAGTAAATCTCTTTCACAGAAAATTACTTCCAGTTGCAGTCAATGCAGAGCACCTCTGAAAAAGGTTAAAACCTACATCCCTGCACGTGAACTAATGCAGCAGAAGGAAGCCATATGAATTAGGTACTAAAANTTTCTAATCAGTTTGGGGTTTGGATCTACACAATTAGTGGCAGGTCAAACAAGGCACAGACTAGTGCTTAGAATCTCCCCCCACTGCTCTTTTTCTTAAAAAAACCAACCAAACAAAAAAAAACCCACCCCACACAACCCCACAAAAAAGACGTCCATTCATTCAGACAGAACAGCCACCTGTAGATTTAAGAAAGTGGACAGTATGCACCACATAAGCTTTTATCCTGCTGTGCTGAAGATTCCATTAGCTGGAGTCCCCGCTTCTCTGCGCTTTTATCCCAAAGACCTGGTGTCTGCAGGATCTTTATGACTAGTTCCTCAAAGGCATGTTGCACTCCATCCTGTGTCTTGGCACTGGTCTCTGGTAAGGGGGAAGA
>VYXH01009140.1:521904-621569 GCA_013397275.1 Burhinus bistriatus | reverse complement strand
TTTTTTTTTTTAAAAAAAAAAAAACAAAAACCACAATTTGTTCCCTATCTTTATATCTTCTTACATTTTATTGTTGGTCTAAGAATATTGTCTTTTATGTTATTGCAACAGAAACTTGGACACCAAAGGGACCCAAGGTCTTTGCTGACATCAGTCTGGAGAAAAATTCCAGTCTTCTGGGCTCTGAATTAAAAAATCCTGCTAGTTTCAAGAGAATATAAAAAATTCATGCCTACACAGTATATGAAGTAAATCTCTTTCACAGAAAATTACTTCCAGTTGCAGTCAATGCAGAGCACCTCTGAAAAAGGTTAAAACCTACATCCCTGCACGTGAACTAATGCAGCAGAAGGAAGCCATATGAATTAGGTACTAAAAAGGTAAATCAACCTATCAACCTGAAATAGAATTGTACACTTCATTCACGCTTCGCAATACTAAAATAGACATATGAATATTCAAGTTTTTGGCACAGAATTACATACCTATAAAAAGCAGCGAGCGTTTCCTAGCAAACTGGAGTCCTTCTCTTCTCTCTACTTCACGATCAGGCTGCAGAGATGAATGAAGAACATGACTGAAATGAGCTACACTTGCAGGAAGTCCCTGGAAAAGCACCACTGCAGAAATGAAGTTTTGCTGAAAGGAAAAAAAGTCTATAAAACCATGTAGCAGCAACTGGATTTTCCCACTCTACAGACGGCTTACTGCTAGGCAGGCTGTTAGGGGGCCAAATTGAACAGTAGCAACATCAAATCAGTAGGAAATGAATGTGTTGCTGTTTTCTGAATCAACCAGAAGTAAATGATAAAATCTCCAGAAATGAGATTTCAGTAGTCAAATAGCTGAAAAGGCACATCAAAGGCTCTGAAAATTGACAGATTTGGAAAGGGGCAGAGGAAAACCTACTTCAGGATAGCCACACTGGAAACCTCTGGTAGTAAAGCAAAAGAGAACACCCCAGAAACGTACAGCAACCAGTGCACCTCGCACCCACATGGATGCATACTCTATAGCCACCTGAAGAGCTGAATTCTCCTTCCCCACCACCTGTCCCAAAACAAAGTCTGGTCAAAAAAGCAAGCAGCAGCTATGCTGTTGCACTGCAGTTACCTTTAATAGTACATGGCAGTTTTTAGGCAGAACCTCCCACTATATTAAGAGAATCTCTCTCATAAATTGCATCTCTCCAGAAGAGTTTCCATTAAAATCTTTAACCAGATCTGCTTCAAAAATGAGGTAACTGGAGCCTGCCCAACCCAGGTCCCTCAGTTACAGAGCATACCACCTCCCCGCACAACAGGTGTTTCAGCACTTATCTCACATTGATACTCTATCATGACTGAGTAACCTGTGGAAGAGTGTAAGAGGATGCATTTCTAAACTGACCTTATCAGTTTTATTGCCAACTAACATCTTCACAGTGTTGCTTTTGGTGGTATACATGTCCAGCTCATTCAGCCAGCTCTCTAGTCCTGTGAAAGTGTCTTTTCTTGTAACATCATACACTGGTAACAGAGGAAAAGGAACTTAACAGCTGTAGAGTCTTGAACAACGTTTACTTCATTATGGCAGAACTTAGTCCCTATTAGCTAAATACCGCCCTGAAAAAAAAGCAGTATTAGGGAATTACAGAAAAATGCTGTTCCCAGAGCTGGAACACATTGGCTGTGCTCACCCAAAGCCCCTACGGGTTACAGAACACAAGCATCTCTGCAATAATCTGTGACTCACCAGTTGAAATCTTACACCAGTTACTAGTTTTGAACTGGGCCACAGAGAATAGTTTAAAATAAGTATTTTGTCACCTCATTTAATGTATGTGTGTATGCACTGCTGCTAAGAACATGGATTCTGACTAACAAGTGACTTTTGGTCACTGATAACTTCATAACTGCATTCACTTAATCAGTAAGGTATAAAAAGCTGCATCATAGAAAGAATATTTTGTCCAGGAAGGTGTTCAGCTTTCACAGTCCCTGAGACTAAGAATCCCTTCTTTTTCTAATTGGTACTGTCTTGCAGAAAGGGACTAACCATCCATTACTTGTGCTACAAACCTCATGTCTTACAACAATCACATCAATAGTTTCTGGGGAAAAAAAAGTAAAAACATCCCAAGGGAAAAAACCCAACACAAAACCCAGTCTGCCTTATTACCAGAAACTCAGCAAAGTGATTACCACAAAGCTAATAATTCACCCACTCAACAGTTTGCAGTGTGACATCTCTGTATTTTTAATTCAAAATATTTTGAAGAAGCATTATTTCCTGCCAGTGGATTTGCATACTCAGTGTTTGAACTAATGATGCAGTAATGTTGTAAAAACCATAATCATTCCTCTGATTCTCTCAGACAACCTCCTTTTGTAAAGACATACACATTTAGGTAGTAATAAAGACCACATTTTTCATAATCATGTTTTTCTTCCATCTACTTCCTACCTAAAACAACCCCTTGAGCTCCGCGGTAGTAACTGGGAGTCAGTGTTCTAAAGCGCTCCTGTCCTGCTGTGTCCTACAGAGGAGAAAAAAAACCACACACAAAAAAAAAAAACCAAAACACACAAAATCAAATATATTTAGGACAAAAATGGTATTTTAAACTAAACAAGATAGACAAAGTTAAATTTTTCCTGACTAGTAAGGATATGTGAAACCATAAGACAACAGAATGAGGAAAGCAGTCAGAAACCATTAGCAGCAGCAGAAAGTGGATAAGGAAGGGTAGAAAAGCATGGAGAGGACTTAATTGAAGGTTCAAGTGATATCCACAGACACCCGTAACATGAGTGAGACGACAAGGAAGTCAATGAGACTCAAAAGAAATACATAAAAGGCTATTGCTGCAAGCCAAGCAGCTAGGTCTAACCAGTTAACAATCAGCTGAACTGAAGGAGGTGAGGAATAACTAGTTTTCCAGTGAGAGACACTGCAGGAAAGGAGACATAGTGGTTCCAAAAATCTCTTTTTGCTTCTCCAGAGCAGAAAAGGAGAATCCAATTAGAAAGAATTAGTTCAAGTTCGCTAAAACTCTAAATAGATAAGAAATTTAAAACCAGTAGTTTCATTCAATTATTACTGCAGTATGTCACACTTATTCTCACGAATCTTTGAAACGGTTCCTAAGTGCAACATGAAATTCAAAAACCCTCAGAACAAACTATAAGGAGGCAAAAGAATTACACAAATATGATTTTTACCAGAAAAATTTATTTAAGTTTATGTACAGATTACAATAAACAGACTAACAGCTATGTTTTAATCTACTACTTCTTTGTTAAAAAAACAAAACTAAAACTGGCAGCATATTTACTTAATTCTGGTCATTGTTACTAAAGACATTGTACTCTTAGGCATCTTAGGCACACATGGACACTAAAGCAGAAGCCTCTTTTTGACCTTGATGCACCGTACATGCATTAAAGTTTTTATTTAATATTGTACAACTGCACTGTTTTTCCCCTGCCTAATTAGCAGTTTCTCCTGATGCTGTTACAGACTGCTGCAAAAGCGCCTTTTCCAGCTACACAACTTGTGCAAGTTCCGGCCTTGCTTTTCATTTTACAGCAAGGAGACACATCCCTGTGTGATTTTTAGGGCAAACATATCTTGTTTACTCTCAGCAAAGCTTCTGCTGTGTGTGCAGCATGGTCAAAATACAGCCAATGCAAATGCCCGCTCCCTAGAGCAAGTGTGACTTTATCACACTTGCTCTGCATTCTGTACACAAAGCGTGAATGAAAACAAGAAACTAATTCAAGTTTTGGCATTTATATTACTTTTGTTAATACCAGCCCAAGGCACATTTGTGTTCTCTTTCCAATAGTCCCAATTACTTACCTTGTAATGGTGTGTTCTTTGTCAAATACCTATGACCATACACATAAAATCTCTTCCTTTTAGGGCTCTTTCATTCCATTTGGGAGAACAAATGTGGTGCTTTAATATTATAAATAATCCTGAACACACAGTGGTAATCTGATTTCCCAGTTTGCAGATGCTGGAAATACAGCATAAGGAAATTCAGGACAAATGCGCAAGTCTCCCAGTAAATCTGCCTGGATGCAGTCCTGAGTAATGTGCTCTAGGCATTCCTGTGTCAGCAGGGAGTTGGACTAGATGATCTCTAGAGGTCCCTTCCAACTCTAAAAATTCTGTGATTCTGTGAGATCTGAGCCAACCTTTAAATAGTTCAGGACCAAGAATATTCCCTCCCCCCCACCCCCCCTTATTTTAAACAAAATAAAGCACCTGGACTGTTTCTGGTATAGTCTACACACAGACTGACTGCACAGCCCCTACAGGAAACCACGCAACTCGGCACTTTTTTGCAGTTTGCTTGACTTAAGCGCTGTCTGTCCTGAGAGCGCTTCTAGGTCACACAGGCATGAAATGCCTGCCTTTCCTGCAAGGTCACATCTTCACAAGAGGGTGTGAAAAACCCAGTTGTCTAAGTGCAGGAAAGAGCAGTCAAAATCTCTACTGTGACTGAAGGAAGTCCCAAACCTAGAGCAATGGAGCATTTAGCAGTGTTTTGAAAGAACCTTGTCTGCAAAGGAGGGAGAAGGAAGAGGGGGAAAAAAAACCAAAAAACAAAAAACCAACACAAAAAGAAGGTCTTGAGGTTTTCACATCTGTGGAGAACAAAACCTACCCATATTGCAAGCTGTACTGCATGGCCGTCCACCACCATTTTCTTCGCTTTAAAATCAACACCTAAGACGTAGTAAGAAGGGAAGGCTTGTCAGAATGAAGTGGCGAACGCCCGCCCTCCCAGCCGCCGGCCCGCCAGGCGCCCGTACTATGCTGGCTCCCGCCGCCGCCTCTCACCAACGGCGCCCCAAGGAAAACCGGCGAAAACGTCCCCGCTCGTGGGCGGGCGGGTCCCCGACTCACCGACGGTAGGCTTCAGGCACGGCTCAAACGCGCCCTCCGTGAACCTCAGCAGGAGGCTGTGGGGAAAGGAACGGAGAGCTCAGCCTGCTGTGGAGAGACCCCCCCTGCCCGCCCGTCCGGCTGCCCGCACCTGGACTTCCCCACGGCGCTGTCTCCGACCAGAAGCAGCTTCAGGGTGACGCCTGCGGGATCCATGCCCCCCGCCGCAGCGGCCCGGAGAGGCCCGCGGCCAAGGAGCGCGGCACAGGCCGCCGGATCCAGGCAGCGAGGGGGCTCGGCGTAGCCCCCACAGAACCACGCGCTGCTCCGCACCTAACCCTGCCCAGCACCGCCGACAGAGCCAGCTGTCGTGGCTCCGCCCATCGGGCGGTGGCCGGTGCCAGGCGGGGCGGGGCGGGAGCGCCAGAGCGCGGGCGGCTGCGCCAAGGGGCCTGTGGCTGGTTGGGGCCCGGCCATGTCCGATTATCAGATCTCGGTGGAGGAACTGAACGACCTTCTGGCTAATGGGAGCGGCTGCTACAGCCTGCCCAGCGCGCACAGCAACGAGGTGGTGCCACGCATCCACGTGGGGAACGCGTGAGTGCCCCGNGGGGGCCGGACCTGGCAGCGGCGGCGTGGCCTGTGCAGCCTGGCAGCAGACACGGCAAGTGACGAGGCTCATAAACGGGATCCGCTAAAACGTTCAGTATCCTGTTGAAGTGCCGAATGTGAGCTAAAACAGAGCTGAAACAAGGCTAAAGCTAATTAAGTTGCTGAAAAATGAAACACGCCTGCTGTGTTGTGTCGGTGCTGGGCTTTTTTTTTTTTTTTTTCCTCCTGGTATTTCCTACTCTTGCTAACAAAGTTGTGGTCACCCGCACAGAAGAGGGAGGAGAGACAAGATGCCATGAGGTATATGTACACTATCATCTGTGGAAGCCCAGTCACAACACCAGTGTCATAACTCTATGTCAGAGGAGTGGAATAAGCTGGAACATGAAGAACAAGCAAAGTAGCAATATGGATATTAGATCTGGGTTTAACCATGCGCAAAATGACCTAAAGGAAGCAAGACTTCAATAGGAGTTGCCACCCCTGTGTGTGATTGCTCAAACGAATGTTTTTGCACTCTAAGCCCTAAAAAAACTCATCCTAATTAAGTATTCATGCACACGATGGGAGCCAGAGCATTACAGGTATGGCTATGATGAAAGCCCTTAAATGAGGAAAAGTATTCAGGGTTCACCAATAGCGCTTCTTTTCTCAGTTCTATGATGTTTATTTTTTGCACCAAGATATTTCAGTTATCTGTTCCAATCCTGTCATATCCTGCTGACTCTTGGTCCTCTTTTTGCCCATCTTTGTACACTTTATCCCTGTGAAATTGGGGATTTTTTGATATATGTGAAGTATACTGGATACTGTTCTTATTTGAAGCTTGTAACACCTAAAGAAATATGTGTCAAACCCATAGGTTTTCATTAACTTTCTCCTAAGCCATAGCAAATTATGTTTGTCACTGCCAGTTGATACAGGACATCTTAATGGCCAATCTGATGTCTGATAGCCACCTTCTCCTTCATATTTTTAGCAGTTACCTGGAAGAAATTAAGTCATAGCCTGCAAGGTGATTTGCGCAGCAAATAATTAAAAAATAATTTTGAAGATAGTTGGCTACTACAGAGTAGTTTTCGTTGTTCAGTAGTTGATTTTAATTATACAGTGTGGACTTTAATACATTCAGATGCAAGGTTGTCTAGGAACAGAGGGTGGAAGTGTAAGTTGCAGGATGGATAACGTCTGTCTAGTGGAAAGCTTTACCACTAAGAAGGGCTTTTTATGTAATAATTGACAACCAAAAATATCTGGAGCACAAGTGCAGTTCGTAGCATAAGAACAGTTCAACTGTTAGTTGGACTAACAGACAACATGCAATTCTACTGTCAGTGTTTTCAAAAGAATGGTGAAAAATTGTGGAGGACAGCTAAAGGTAAGAAATAACTTTGTGGGCTGAAAAAGCTATTTCACAGTGGGCACAGACAACCTACTTAATTTATCAAGACTTAGTAGTCAATAATGTTTTTGAAGCATCCACAGAGAGTTAAGATAATGCTGAGGTCTAGTTGGATGGATGAATGTTAAGATTCAGTCACTGTAGGGTAAACTTTCATATTCTCAAGCTGAAAATAACACTAATTCTTAAGAGAGGATTTTTTATATCAAGTGGGGTTGTGGTATACTGCCTTGTAAGTAGTATTTGCTATATTAGTTGTTATTCTGAAAGAATTTGAAACTGTGCAGATCTGTTCTCACACCATTTCCAGCTACATGTCCCTCTTCTGTACCCACCTTGTGTAAAGATAAGGCTGAAGAGACGTCTGTTTTTCTGATTTGACTGCTTCTCCTACGAACTGCTGAGGAAGAGAACCTCCTTTGCACTCAGCCTTTCAGTCTTCGTGCATATGTGGGTCTGACAGTGTGCGAGGCATCAATAAAGCTTTTACTACTGTGTGCACGCAATAAGCCATAGCCTGCTTTGGGGCTTGTATTTGCAGTTCGTTAGCCTGTCTTGTTCTGCTCTAGCATCTGCGCAGAGTTTGGAATACATCTCACGTTTGAAGCACTCTCGGCGCAGTGTGCCTCTGATTGGCGCTCACCTCATATCTTGGTTTTGGTCTTTGTTGCGCAAATCTCCTTACTGAATCTCTGAGGAGTTTTTGGAAGCACTTTGCATTGGGCTACAAGGAAGTCCGGGAAGGCAATATAGCCGGAGAACAAAGTAACAGTCTTTGGATCTGGCACTCCAATCTCTGCTTTGACTTGGATGGATCAAACCTATCTGCAATATAGGGCCACATTTATGCCCACAACCAGCAGAGATTTTATAACAGTAAGAATTCACAGAGTAGCAACATCTGTAGAGTTTTTACAGGGGAGGGGGGGAGGGGTGTGGAATCCTAATACGTGGCATAAAAGCAATAGAATTTGAACAGGAACTCACAGGAAAAAATTAAAATGCCTGAGTGAGATTCAGAAACTTCCATTGGAAACCTTTTAGAATATTTACATCGGGGTGCTGCTATCTCTCCTTAGGAGTAACTCATCTTTAGATAAAAATGACAACGCAGAGACATTCAGGCTGATGAGATTAAATTGGGTCATAGCATAGAATAAAAATTTATCTGTCAAATGACTTCAAGTTACAAGTGGTGCGAAAGCGCTAGATCTTCCATGCAATATATGAAAGTCATAATTAATGAAAACACAGAGGTAAAATGATAAAATATTTTGAGAAGAATGTTTTTGCATATTACAGTAGACAGTTCTAACCTCTCAAGAAGATTAGACAAGATTTGTGAAGATGAGTAAAAATGTAGTATCACTAAAACAAGAATTAGTATATAGGTGACAGACACACAATTATGTATTTTTCAAGCAATAATAAGAATTCAGGATACACTGGAAGTACAGATAATTTTCTATTTCTGTACAAGTCAAGATGTGTTTCAGTGTAACATCTTAATCAGGTGGACAGAATGCATCTTTATCAGGGTTGCAGATGACACCAAAATGGGGGAGCAGTCAACACGCTGGAGGGTAGGGTTTTTATTCAGGGCAACCATGTCTTGTCAGAACCAGTGTTTTGCCAGAAAGCAAGCAGGCTCGGTTTTCGGAACTGCTGTTTGTGGGTTTTTTTCACAGACTATTGGAAGCCTGTAACAATTCAAGCCATGTCTCCAGAACTGTATTTGGTGAAAAGGTTCTGGCTACGAATGCCCAATCTGAGTTTTTTGTCTGCTTTAATGTGTGTGGATAACCCATTAAGCAATTCTTTGTTGTTAATGTGCTAGAAGTGCAGGTGTGTTGTAAGGAGTATGAAAGGCATTCTCCCAAAATTAATATTAAATTTAGTGACTGTAAGGGATGAAGCAGTGAGGAAACAATTTTGCATGAACATAACAGTGGAAATTAAAATGTGTTAGTGTGCTGGCATTTTTTGCCAGTAAGGACTTTGTTTATTTGCTTAAAATCTCATATGGCAATACTTTACAGCCTCATGTACCCTTAATTGCTGCTACATGGTTCTCTAAGACCTGTGTTTAGTGACTGGTAAAATTGTTCATCTCTGTTCAAAAGAAACACTTCTTACTAGTGTTACAGGACGAGGAACTCTTAATCTTCCATGTTTAGAACAGACACGATTCTGTGATTTTTCGTAGGGAAATAGAAGCAGCTGATCTTAGCGTCTCTCTACTATTTGGAGAAGCTAGCATTTCAACATTGAACATGATGCAGCTGGAGTGAAATGTTAAGGATGGGAGAGACTGTTTGGAAAGGGAGAAAAAATGGCATACAAATACTTGCTTTTTCACCTCTAGCTATGTAAGAAAATCAACTATAAAATCTGCAAAAATAGTTCACTGGGAGTGAGTTTGCCTCCAGGGGAGCCAGTCTGTGTTGCCAGATTCAGCCATGATTCTAGGACATCAGTTCCTATTGATTCTGACCACTATCAGATATATAGTGATCTATATACTATTACTTAAACCATATACTCACCCCACTAAGCATAGGAACTCACAGCTGAACTAACACTTTTTGTTTTGGCCTTGAACTATAGGATTTACTTTTGTGTTGCAAACAGAATTCCCCAGACACTGATACTTGTCCCCTGGCACAGATGATGTACTGCCAGATGGAAATTCTGTCAACATTTGTTTGGGTAATGAAGTCTTTACAAATATTTGGCTCATTGCCATAGTTGTTTGGCACAGACGGCAGAAAATGTAGAAGCTTCACTCACGCCTAAGGATTCATCTGCTTACAGTACAGTTTAAGGGGTGAACAGTCATTAGGAGAAAAGGAACACTCTAGATGTTCATATAGTCTTGAATTACATGAAAATTGTGAGTGAATGCGCTCAGAGATTCATATAGATACGAACCAACCAATTTGGGTATTTATTTTAACTTTTTTAGAGTAGCTAAGCATCCAGCAAACCCTTAGGTGCATTGCCACCTCTTAGAAACTTGTCCAAAAAGATGCTGCACAAATGCTTATCTGGAGCTAAGCTTAAGACTCCCTGTATTTGCAATTTATGACTTGAGCTGTAGGGAGATTTTCTAAAAGGTTTCTATTTCCACGTCCAGTTAGACACAGAGTGAAAGCTTCCTTCAAAAAAGGGATTTATGTCTGTTCAGGCTATCTCTTCACAAAGTGTGCAGGAACTGAGTTATCTTTCAACTAAAGCCTTCTGTCACATTCTGATAATGTTGACTAGTGAGCTCAGATTTTACTAGGAGACCACATAGTGTGATAAAACATATGTTGGGTTTTTTTTTTCCCAGAAAAGTGAGGCAAATACTGGGGCTGACTTACAGAAATAGTCAGACTCAGAATGAAAAGTAGTGGTTTTATGACAAAAAGGAGTCAATGGTCTCCTCATATTATTTAATTATCTTCTCTTACTGTAGACTGCATCCTGTAAATTTATAATCTGTAGCTAATTCACTTCTGGGCACAGTATATTTAGCATCTATTAACAGAATATGTTTTTTGTTATCAGTACCTTCTGGGGACATCATAAGTATTGAGATGATTCACCAAGTTCTAATTGTTTTCTTGACACTTTTTATCATACAGGTTCATAGCCAAGAACATTACGAGGCTGCAGCGTCTGGGGATAACCCATGTTCTGAATGCAGCAGAAGGGAAGTCATTCATGCATGTGAACACTAATGCAGAGTTCTATGAAGGCACAGGCATCAGATACCATGGCATTAAAGCTAATGATACACAAGAATTTAACCTCAGTCGCTATTTTGAGGAGGCAGCTGATTTTATTGAGAAAGCACTTTCCCAGAAGGATGGTAAGACAAACTGGAATATCTTTCTACCATGTTTTCTGTGCGCTGCGTATGTTTCTTAGCAATTTATTTTACTGTTTAAAATGGTTCTTTGTTCAGATTATCAGCTGAACAACCAAATCAGGAATTCAGATCAAGGCTCTGGATCAAAGACACCAGAATACACAATGAAAGATCTTAATCCTGTCTATACGTGTAGGTCTCCAGTATATGGCAAATGGAAGTCTGTCACTGTAGGGGTGACTTTGCAAAGTGAAACAGCTGCTGCATCCTGTAATAGTGCCTTTCTGGGAAGATGTGTTCTTATTTTTCCTTAGAAGTGGTAAATCACATTAAAAAAAAAAACAAAAACAAAAAAACCAAACCTAAGTTCAGGATCTAGAAGCTGGCGTAGGACACCAGAAATTACAAATTAAGGGCAGAAGTGATACAAGTAATGCATTGCTGAAGGGTACTCACACAACGTCCTATATGTGGGGTTTTTTTCCAAATGTACAATAAGGACAGAGACTGTGGCCTTACAATTTTTATTACATTAAGTTATTTAATTATATTATGTGATTATTACCTCATTGTTCCCTAGGATTGCAGGAAGGCTGGAGATGATTTTTGCAATGTTGATTGCCTCATTTCTCTACAGTGTGTTTCCTCAGAGCAGAAATCCTAGGACATAGTGCAGTGGGCCAGACGGTGTTTGTTGTTGTCTATTTCAGCGTACTAGTTATTTCTACACATTTAATTTCTTTCTCGCTTCATGACTGAACATCAAAAAAGGAGGAACAATAACTTCCACAATTCTAGAAGTTCTTTCTCTGAAATGGGCAAAAGGGGTACTAGAGCTGTGATGTGCTTTTGACAGATGGAAAGAAATTTTACCTCCAGTTTGGTGGAGTATGAAGAATTCTAAAAATTAAATGCAACTCTTCCAGTTAGTAGTGTGACTCACTGAAACAGGTTGCAGTAGGAAAGAAGAGTTTAACAGTGTCAGCTGTGCTATGACTGCACCTACTCAGTTTGATCTAAACAGTTGAAGAATCCATCTGAATTTACACTAGCAGTTCTATTTGCTGATACTTTCAGTCTTAGTAATTCTCTACCACGCCTGCCACTGTTTTCTTATTGTAGTAAGCAAAGAGGAACTTTGTAGCTGGGTGATGCTGGAGCCAGTTTTAAGATTAACTCGCTATTGAAATTTGATAGGTTTCTCTGACATTGAAGTGTAGAGGAAGGACAGTGAAGTGAAGAGGGGTGCAGTGGTATCTTCCTTCAGTTTCATTTTAGCATTGTAGTATACGAAGTTCTGGAAGGCAGGTTTGGTGTACTAAAGGTCTGGAAGGCAGCCCTTAAGACACTGCCTTTCATAGAGCGAGGCTAAAACCCTTTTGCTTTGGATCATTTGCAGAGGGGAAGTCAATTCTCTTCCATGATATGATCAAGAATCTCTAAATCTTGCTAATTTATGGCTATGGGCTCTTAAGAAATGTTGAGAATGAACTATTTTAGCTGTTTAACTTGCTACTGATAGAGGTTTGCCTTGAGCTGCTTTCTGTTGCTGTGGTTCAAAGCAAGTTGTGGTTATGATGAAAATGTGTGTGTATGGTTCATCTGTTCTCGTCTCAGAAAAAAATTTACTCTGGAGAGTAGCCTGGGTCCATATCTCCCCCTGCATTTGGGAAGGGGAAAATTTTTGTGTCTGGAAAAGCAGGTCAAAGAGGAAGCAGCTGAGAAGCGATAAAATTGAATTGGATTTCTCAAAGGGAGCAGTGGCCTGTTTTATTATTATTGTATACCTACCTACAGGATTTACCCATGGGGTGGGTTAACTGTGGCTGGACACCTGGTACCCACCAAAGCCTCTCTTATCACTCCCCCTCCTCAGTTGGACAAGGGGAGAAAAATGCAACGAAAAGCCTGTGGATATATTGTTGATATACAACCAATTTTTTTTGCGTTATCCTTGATGACAGACTGTGTAGCTACTAACAGAGTGATAGCACCTTTCTTCCAAGTTCTACATGTCTTCTGTAGCGTTCAGAATTTATATTTCTCAAGCTGCTGAAGGACTAATATTATTACACTTTATATCCTAGCTCTTTCATGTTGCTTTTCAAACCCATATTCCAGTATAACCCAAATTATGACCTGTCTTCCCTGCAGGACAAGTGTTTGTGCATTGCCGTGAGGGCTACAGTCGTTCTCCTACACTGGTCATCGCCTACCTCATGCTTCGCCAGAATATGGATGTCAAGTCTGCATTGAGCGCTGTTCGGCAGAAGCGAGAGATTGGCCCCAATGATGGCTTTCTAAGGCAGCTTTGCCAGCTCAACGAGCAGTTAGTGAAGGAGGGCAAACTGAAGCCTTAGAGCAGTCTCAAACCATCAGAGGACGTCTTAGGTGCTTTAGATTCCCAAACCCCAACCACCAAGCTAAATCACATAATGTAAGGGAGACAGAATTCCTGCTCTTGTCTAGTGAAAGTGTCTTTCTCGAACACTGGGTCTGTCTGTTAAGATCGCACAGAATTGTGTCACTGTTCGGAGCTGTTGCAATAAAGAAGCGTTTTTAGAGGGGTAACTCCAGTGATAACAGCTGTCTTCACGTGTATTTCAGAGCCCCCTGCAGACTTGGCAGTAGATATGATTTGCATTGACATTGAGTGTGATTCATTTAAGCCTTGTCTGGTATCCCACCAGAGCACCATTTTCTGCAAGCCCTAACACATCTCTTCACTCACTCTTAATTGAAGTACTGTATTTTCTAAAGCTTCTTTTTCATGCACACAGGTGCCTAAAGTTTGAGTGTAAGAGCTTCAAGGAATGGAGAAGCAAGTATACAAATACACAGATGTACTCACTTGTAAAATGAGGTGTATGGAGTGTTGTGTTTTGTGTGAATTTATGCAATACACAGTGTGTGGTAGTAAAGCCATTCAGAGCCCAATCTTGATGCACACTGTATTTCTGAGAATATTTGTACCTCTTGCTGTTGTGATTGTCAAGAAATAGACTGATATTAAATGCTCTTTTTTTTTTTTTTGAAGTTATACTGGGAAAAACTGTCAAGCAAATGTTGAGGAAAAAACTTGAGCAAGGAAGAAATAATGTCTGTATTTTTAGGAGTGCTTGTACTGGATGTATGATAAAGTTCTAAGTGTCAGAATATAATGGCTCCCAAGGCTTGTACTGAATTACAGCATCTCTCTCCCTTCTTTACTATCGCTGTTTATCAATGTAGACTGGAGTGCGCACATATGCAAATTACTTCCAGTAGGGCAGCATAGGAGTGCTTACAAAGCAGTTTGCAGAAATACACTCCTAACTTCTTGGATTGCTTGCATGGTATCATTAAACAGAAATTAGCATCATTACATACCACATGGTATAGGAAACATTTCCTTTCTATTACAATAAATGATGTCTTGATTCTGTTTGACATACAGACGAAATGAGTCATTGCAACGTTGGGAGAGGGAGCTTTGTTTACAGTATGCCTGACTCGGTGTGTAAATGTATACCTGTGAGTTATAGCACTGTACTAACACGAAGGATCTCCCACTGCAAACTGGGAATCGTTAGTTAAACTAACGAAACCCAGGATGTGTGTGTTCCCTTTTTATCTGTGCTTTAATGTGGTCCTAGATTGAAAATCTTAACACTATTTTAAACAGAAACACTGTTGTATTAGTAACACATGTAAGCCCAGATCTAGTTTTGTATATTCAGTTCACTAATCAAAAATCACAAAAGACGTACGTTATTTTACTTCCAATTGTTGGGGTTGTGTGGTTTAGGGGGGTAGGAGTGGTGGGGGGAGTTCTGTATCACTAGATAACTTTCTTGAAATTAGACTCCAGAGGTGATGATTCTGGTTGAAAACAAGGCTTATTTCTGTTTCTTTGCACAGGATACAAACTGCCAAATCAAGTAGCCTTTTCTCTCGTGTCCTCTAAGGTGACAATTAGGGAACAGTCAAACTGCCAAATCAAGTAGCCTTTTCTCTCGTGTCCTCTAAGGTGACAATTAGGGAACAGTCTACATAGTGTTTCCTTGCACCTTCCTATTTAGTGCTTGCTTTGAATCGGGATGGTTCAGTAATAATGAGCAGTAGTCAGTTTCATTGGCTAATTACATACGTGTTTCCGTCTCCCGTTATATCAATATTAAATTAATTGCTTCTTCCGAATTCCTAGTCACTAATTTCATGCTGTGTAGCTTGGGGAATAGGAATACTGGCCTTATCTTTTCTGCTATACTGACTTACATACTGCAGTCTTATTTATAAATCATCCTTTTAAAATTTTTACTATGGGCATAGATTTTTTTTTTTTCTATCTCATTTCACACCATGTATTCATAATACCTATCTGCACTACAAGAAAAAAAAAAATTCATGTGCATTCACTTTGTCTTTGGCGTGTTACTTAGAACTCAAAAATTGCAGTCCATTAAAGAGGTAAGAAACAATTAGGCATTAGATTTTTGTTACTCTTCCATAGATTGTAAGAAGGCTAATAGTTGTCAGATTAAAACCAGAATGCTTATTAAAATTGAGTCTGTTTATGTTTTTGTATTTGTCAATATCAAGAAATAATGACAAATCAAGACGTACAGGAATATGTTCTTATATTCAAGATGTTCTTTTAATTCATAGGACACCGCTCACTTCTAGCGGTAACCAGTGGTACTCTGGCCCATTTATCTCAGTATAACAAAACTAATTTAACAAATGTTTTGTGATATGAGGGTGGAGAGGAATAAATAAGACAATGCTATAAGTTGATTTTAAGCACTGAGCTGTAAGACAGCATACTCTATTTCGAGTTACTGATAGGTGACTCAGTAATGAAACCATTTCTACCTCTGCTTTTAGAGTAGGCTAAAAATAGTTAGAATGTCAGACTACTGCTCCACTAATCGATCATACCCTTCCTCTTTTAGTCTCATCTTTCTGTTTAAGTACAGTAATGTTGCAAATTCCTCTGCCTATTTTAGATGGCCAAGAAGAGCTTGTATGCCTCTAATCCATAATGATACGCTGTATACTTCTAAATTTCTCTTTCTGATTGTAGAAGGAAAGATTGTGTAAAAACGGGAACGAGAGCTTTCTTTTCATGTAATATGAAACTGAGAAAGTATTTGAAGTAATACACCTTTTTATTCTGAAATTACTGCACACCTGCCCTTTGCTGTGAAATGTTGTCTACGAGCAGGCTAATTGGGGAAGATTTTTTTAAAACAATTCTTTGTTGCAAATAGCAACACTGCCTTTTTGGAGTTGAAACCTCTTGTTTACGTACTTAAGAGTTGGCGAAGTTGGAGAAGGGGGAAGAGTGGAGGTGAGAAGCTATTAGCATTTTATAGCAAAGAACAAAGTCCAGATAGATAAAATGGTGATATATGTAAAACTAAATTCACCTTCTACTCATGCTGAACTTGATCTTCCTCAGCCATTGCATAAGCACAGGAGAGAAGTTTGTACCTAAAAATTAAAATCAAAGCAAAAATAACATTTTCTGAGTGCTTTCTTCATCCTTTGGTCGTGCAGCTGAGACTACAATGCTGAAAACAAGTGTCGTAGTTAGCATACTACTCTGAAGCATAGGTACTGCCAGAAAAAACTTCATGAAAGAATGTTGCAGTATGTCACTGCTGAAAAGTGAATGTTTCATGAAGTTATTTCAAACCTACAATTAATAGCATCCAAATGCAGGACTAGCAGCCACAATATGTTGTCTTGTAATTCCATTTTTGGATGTTGAGCCTGTTTTAGTGTTGGATGCGTTTTTCTCCTAGAACATGAATATGCCTGGCGTACTGCTCTTGGTGATGTGAGAATTAATTAATCTTCATAAAAAGCTTTGAAGATGAAAAGCACTGTGTATAAGAACACTACATGCTCTCTGAGTTGAAAAACAAACTTGTGTCAAATGTAGCTTCCTTCTGCCGAGTCAAGGAGAACAGCAGAAAGAACATTTGCAATGATTGTTTTCATCATTTAAATATTTTCATGGAGCTGTCTTCTGTTGTCCAGAACTAATTAAATCTCTGATGCTAGAACCAGAAGCAGGATTTTTTCCCTTCTTTTTTAAAATTAGTTCTGCTAGTTTACTATAATGTTTTTGGCACAGAGACTTTATCTAATGGAATCTCACTTAGTATAGGACAGAAGTTTCTTCTAAAATTACCTTCTGGGCTTTGCCAAGGAGTAAAACTGAAAATAGAACAGGCCTGAGAGGTGTCTTCTAAGGATTTGTTTGTGAGAATTGGTGTCCTATTGGTTTCTTATATTCTGAAAATAAATCCTGGAAATGCAGATTGTGTGAGTAATTCAGTTAAGTGTCGTTTTGTGTTTATTTTAATTCCAGTATGCCAAGGTCGCTGGCTGGCTGACTCACCAGATGGAGCTGTAGGCTTGTTATTCTTCACTCGATAGTCATCGTTCCATGCCTGAGCAATGCTGTTATGTGAATCTCATATCTTCAGTCTTATCACTGAAAAAGGCATTTGCTGGTCTCTGGTGGGAGAATACTAAGATTCTATTTATTCTTGGCTACTTGGAGGTGATCACATCATAGCATATAGACTGATATATTCACATGGCAGTATGTGACTCAGCAAAATTCTTGTGAGACAGATAAAAGTTGCTTGGGCAAGGGTGGCTTAGCAGCATGTTAGAAAAAGGACCAAGAAGCAAACAAGTTCTTCTCGAACATGTCAGAAACTGAATTCCTGGGCGGTGTGCAAATTATGAGCCATAGTCCACAGATAAGCTTAAAAGTGCACACGAGGATCTTCGGGCCCGGATACCTAACAGAAGCCCCCTGGGCCCAGGTGTGGGCAGAGGGGTGTGCGGAGTAAGCACCAGAAGTTACAAGTGACAGAACTGATTTCAGAAACTGGTTTATATGGGCACACCTTTGTAGTACAGTGTTGGAACGGAAGCACATCGGCACAGAAGTCCAGAAAGCAGCAGCAACAGATTTGGGCTAAGTATATGATGCCAATTCGCTCCTTGTACCTACTCCCCTAATATGTCTGATTCCTTCGTAGCGTGGCTCAGAAAGTAGCATCCCAGTTCTGAATATACAGGATCCAAACTCAGTTCCGACCTGGTAGGGGAGGGTTCATTTTGAAAGCCTCCTTGATGCATCCTTGTTTTTCCCCTGTGCTTCATTAACAGTGCAAAAATCAGTTGTTTGGGGGGGACTGCAGCCGAGCCCACGTCTGCTTTGTTGCAGCAAGTACTGTGAGCAGGCAAGCAGCTACAGGATGTGGAAGAATGTTTTTGTAGTTAAGGAATCTGAATGTCTATGGGATTCTTTTCTTGCCTCTATTAGGGTGCCCTCCTAGTTTGCGCAGAAGTTTTTTTAAGCCTGTGGCTAAATGTAGCTTCTGATTTTTACTTTAATAGGTTTTTTGGTATTATTTCTCCCAGTGGGTAATACAGTTAAATGTTGAGACAGTTAATAGAAGGGATTGTTTCAGTACTTAGAGAAGCTACATCAAGAAAATTTTTATGTTTTATGTGACAATTGATTACTGTAAATGTGTTTCTCTGTAGTAGGCCTACACTGACGGATAGCTTTTGGAAATATTTTCTAGGCAGACATTACACGAAAAGAAATTAACAGAAACTGAGCTTTGAAAAATACATACAATTCCGAAGGCATTTCAGTAGGGGAGTGAATAGGTAGCAATGGTTCAGTGATTACCAGTACTCAATTTTCTTTTGCTCTCCTGTTCGGCTTTTCAGCTGTACTCCATTGTGCCACAGCTGCGATCTCACTTTGGACAAGGTCACTACTGGTGAATACCACTACAAGGCGGTATTCCTATCTGACAAAAATAATACCTGGTTAAAAATCTTTGTTTAGTTCCTGGTCATCCTTCCTGACCTTGTTCAGTTAAAAAAAAAACAACAACAACAACAACAAAAAAAACCCCAAAAACAAAAAAAACCCAAACCCAATAAAAAATACCCCAACAACAACAAAAAAAACCCCAACAAACCTTAAAAAAACCCAAACCCCACACCATTTTATTCCTTTGCGGGACATTAGAAGATCATGTCAGTGTTCCCAAAGAAAGGAAAAAATTGCTGTATCATAAGGCCTGAAAGCAGAGCTTGAGATCGTTGTACACAATTTCAAGTGTAATTTAATCATGGTAGTTCTAGCCAGTTCTTTGAAGGAAAAGAAAACTAAACCCCAAACCAACCAACAAAAATCTGCAAGGAAGGTGGTTCCACAGCTTTCCAAGCTGGTATCTGTCTTTTCGTCAGAATCTGTTTTATTTGGTGGGCAATCATGTGATGCCCCTGTGAAGTTGTGTATCCCTTGCTGTTGAATAGATTTCACCTGCAGCTCTAAGCCAAAAACAGACTTACTCATAAGTGAGAAAAATTATGCTTGGAAAAAATGTTCGCAATGGCTGAGTGTTTGGGTTTCCTGTATTTGTGAAACCACCATTAACTGCTTTGAGTAAAGGAGGCAGTTATTAATGAAAGATAATCGGTGCTGCTGATGATGATTATAGGGAAAAAGGAATCAGCACATCTGAGGCAAATTATATGACAACAGTCTGTATTAAAGAATGATATTCTGACTGGCTGTGGAGGAAAAAAAAAATCTTGTAATAAGAAAATAGTATGCTGTATCCCTCCATAAAACCAGTAATTTCTGAGATGGGAGGATGCATAAGATGTGGGGTGGAGGAAAGGAGGAAGCGGAACAGACAGTAAGGGCACAGGACTGTATGCAACACAATGCATGATTGCTTTTAGAGATTCTTTGGAATATTTGGAAAGGAGGGCTCTTCTAAGAATGCTGATCTCTTTAATTTTGGGCAGAGAGAAAGGGTAGGAGACTAAGCACATCACAATATATTTCAGATGCTAGTATTTTAGGAAAGGACCATTGTACAGAGCAGGTAGGCTAAAGCTCATCGAACTCAGTACTGCTAGCACATCTGCTCTGTGTGTCTTCGTGCATGTGTAAGGCTGAAGAGGTGAAATGTCTATTATTTGACATCAAGGTCACACACCAAGGGAGAATACACCTCCCACTTTAAATTTGGTGACACCTGTTTTCCGTGCCAGGTCAGGGGAATTGTCAGAATGGAGCGCAAACCTTGGGTAACGGGTCTTACAGTAGTAGGGAAAAGTCAGGTAGTGATTCATTGTTGAATCTTTTCTACATGAAATATTTTCATGAGGATATATGCGACAAACATTGCAGTAACACACGTCGGTGTCCCTCTACTGCTTTAAGCAAACATTTTGCTTTCAGTAGCTACGATGAGCTGAATGTAGTATTTAACCGTACTAAAAGCTCAGACAATTTCCAATGAATGCATTTAGCCTGACATCATTTGCAAATAACTTGAAAGTGTTTGTGGTCTTGAGACAAAGAAATGATGCAACTATCACCACGATCATCTTATTTTTGCAAGGAGGCAGAATACTATAGATGAGATTTTAAAACATGACACATGAATACATCTTGGGCATATGTGTCCTAGACATAAGGTCATCAGTTCTCTCTTTTTGTTGGTTGCATCATGAGTGGAAATCAGCCTGCTCACGTTCCTGTGTTTAAAATAAGCAAATGTCTTCTATTCAACGCTTGTGCAGAATGTCAGCAGAAGTAGTAGAATGCCATGAATTTAAACCAAATACAAATGTTTTTTTTTTCTTTAAAGTGATAAAAAATGTGAGAAAGAGCACATCAGAAGCATGATGTACAACATCCTGGCTGTTTACCCTAACTAACACATTCTAAGTAGCCTAGTTTTTAAAGAAAACTAAACAAAATAACTTCTCGTTTTGAAAAGAAGCTCTTTCCTGTTTCTTTCAGTACATTTGTGAAACAAAATGTAGAGGTCCTTGTTTTGTAAAGGAAAAAGAAGCTACCTCCACCCCCAATCGTTTGCCTGCAGAGACTGAAAAGCATAACTACTGAGCTACAGTTTCTACATTTGCTTACTTTATACTGGGGGGGGGGGGGGGGGGGGGGGGGGGGAGAGGGAGGGTCTTAGGGGAGCTCGAGCGGTGTTTTTCNAGGAAGAACAACAGTAAAAGTAAAAAGTCTGAAAAACCTTTGGAAAACACAATAGCCAAAGATTCAAATATGGAGGTAAAAGCAGGTTTTAATTATAACAGTGTTAGAAAAAACTGCAGAAAGACTTGTCAGGTTGCAATTCATCCTAGTCTTCTCAATTACCATTGTTGCCAGGCACAAAAATGAAGCACATACGAGAAGTTTTTACATACAAGTTGTAGAATATTGTCACTAACCCACCCCCACACACCCATTTTATTTCACAGTGACAAAAGCTGAGATGAATGAGTTGTTGTCTGGCCCTTCCCACTTTGTATGGTCATTGGCTGGCTGGGTTCTAAAAAGGATTTAAAAAAGGGGAATAATGTGCCTTTGCCTGGGATCTGAGACTGTCAGGGTGCTGAAAAGCTAATCTGCGAGCTGCCACCATGCAGATCTCTTGGGCTGTGTGCTCTGTCTGTGTCTTAATACAAATTGTGTTTCGATCTGTGGAAGGGTGGCAAATGTTTAAAAATGATGCTACAGAAATCATTCCCGAGATCACTGAAAACACAGAAACTCCGATGGAGCAGACTTTCAGCAACAACAACACAATGAACCAGGCAAAGCATGGAGGAAGACACATACAACAAGCTCCAGACCCTAACGGTAAGAAAAATAACACCATTATTACTGTTTTGGACCCTAACAGACAATTTGTAAAAGAATACTTGTTATCATACATGTTTATTTATTAAAACCTTTAGGTGCGCACCTAATGCTCTAAGTGATAGGGATTTACATCTACTGTTGAAGAAGTATCAACATAAACTGTAGAAGGGATATACCAGAGTTTACTGATGAAAAATGTGGTCTATCTATTGAACAATTCTTAGGTACTACAGTAAGAGTTCCTGTTCTGCCCAGCTGCTTTCTGCAGACACAACTCCAATACATAAAACCTGTAGAAGATACTGCTTAAATTTCTCTGTGTTTTGTGCTTGCAAGCACTGTGAGGAAATATCGCAAGTCATCTTTCTGTCTTTGATATTAGGATGGGGCAATGGGTTGACAGTGGAAATAATATAAATTCTTAATATTTAGAAGAAGTCACACTAGTGATGTCTAAGCTCAAACAGCGAAGATGGCACATGGAGATTGTGTTCAGCAAGATAAGAGAAGTATGCTGCTCACTGTACTTTGCCAACAGCTGGATTTCTCAGGCAGATTCCAGCAGCCAAAAAAGCTGTTGTGAACAGTTAAAGTTACTCCCAAGGGGAATTTATGCCCAAATTAATTGGAGGGGACTCTATTTCACAGAGGTGTGCAATCTTGGAATCAGTTTGGCTACTTTAACAACACTGACATATTTCATACTATCACTGCATTTGGCCAAATGTCTAACATTAGCAATGATGCAAAACCTAAGCTTTGTGAGGAGAGACAGAAAATGGGGAGTTAGCATCAAACAGAGAAAGGTAGTTTTAAAGAAGTGTTCTACTGGCAAATAGGTGAACTTGGTCCTCCAGACTGACATATTTGGCGACCAAACGCACGTAGCACCAAGTTTACAGTTTCCCCTATTGTGCATTGCAGATCTGAGCTAGCTTTCTTTTTCTGGGGACTACTGGAGGGGAATTATGTTTTTCTGCTGCAGCTGCCAGTTACGGTGTTTAAAACCATAGCATTAAGAATATTTTAAAAGAAAAAAAAGAAAGAACTAATGTTTTTGGGAGTGTGACTTTATAGGGGTCCTAAATCCCTAAAAGGGGCAGCACTCCGCTTCTCCCAGGCAGTCCCACCAACCACCAGGTCAGGGCAGGTTGCTTTCGTTGTTACATCTGAAAACTTTCATTTTTTATCCTCTTACTACTCTGACATCAACTGGGGGGAATCTGTCCTACTGATGTCTGTGGTTTTTTTGAAGTGGAAAGGACGTTTACTTAAGAAAGAGAGAGTGAGGACAGTTATTCAAGATATGCAAGGGTCTTGCATAGTTATTTTAACATCTTTAACACAAGGAATCAAAATAATGATCCAAAGTGGCCAGATCTTCCTGGGACACATGACGTCGCACCAGACCATGAATGATTTTGCAGTATGTGGAACCTGTACACATATGGGATAGGACATACATGCACAGAAAATAAACCTACATAGCTGAGGCAAATGCCCATATATTTAACTGTATCTGCCTGTGTGCTATGGTGGTACAATACACCTGATTCAGAGCATTATTTTTTACATAGACAAACATATTCTTAAATGCTTAGGAAACTTGGGAGGATTAGACTAAGTTCGCGTGGAGTTCAGTTGTCAGCATTTTTGTCACAGCATTATGACAAGGATCGTTTCATTTCATTAATGCAGTCCTTAAAACTTTCGAAAAATAAACTCTTGCTAGCCGTACTTTGATAAATATAAACATGAGCACTAAAAATCATGTTTCTGTACTTCACAGGAAAAACAAAAATTAAAGTGTCTGTACAAATACTGTTCTATCACTAAGGACTCGGAGTCAGAATTCTCTTTTGATGTACTAAGGAGGGAACCACCTTGTGCACAGCAAGGAGAATGGGCCTACCAGACACAGCCTTCTATTTGTAAGCTGATCTTTGAGGATTTCCACCACAAGTAGCGTTCCTGAGTTAAAACTATGCTTTTGACTAAGAGAAGAACATTAACTTGTGTTTAGCTAGATGAAGTTCCTTGATAAACACCATCAAAAACCAAATTCTGTGTCTCCCAAACAAGTCAATGAGCCAAGCATGTCACTTCGCAAAAGAGACGCCTTCAGAAAAAGCGTGTTCCTACAACTGGAAAGTTTTTCTAAATCCTTAATGCTAAAAAAGGCTTGTACTTCCTAATATTTCATTTGCCTACACTGATCCATTGAGAAAAAGGGGGAAAAAACCCACTGTAATGTTTCAAATCAGCCAGAAGATGCCTCTAGCTGGCTGAAGGAAATTATGCGGGATGTGGGACTATCAGAGAGAGCTGTAAACTTGGAAAACCTAATGCCTGAAGAGTGGGAATTCCTTAGCACTGTTGTTACCTGCTTATTTCCCTAACCTGGAGCACGTTATGCTACTTAAAAATCACTTAAGAAACACTTTCTTTGTTGCAAAAGGATTTAAATCTGGAGTCAAACTCTGCAGTCAATAGAGTGGAAGTAGAGCAATGGGGGAAGTTTTTGTCCACAGGTAAATGAAGCCAGGAGAAGCCCATCAAAATTTCCCATGAAGTAACCGCTGCTGCTGAGGTTACACTTCAGAAACTCCACTGCCCGCCTGCACAACCCTGACATGGAATTTACCTAGTAGCCAGAGAAGGATTTTATTTATCGAGGGTCTCAGAACTGGAGTAGCCAAATATTCAGAAGCTACACGAGTGAGTCTTTGGAGATACTTTTCTCAAAATCTGCCATTCAGGATGTCCAGCTTGTATCTAGCTCAGAGCTAGATATCTGCTACAGAAACAAAAAAGTGCTTTCTCAAGGGCAGGGAAGAAAGTAGTCAATAATTAATGTGTTTCTTGTTTGCAGATGCTTCCGACTTCAGCTGCAGAGAAATGCGAAGCACCCGCTATGTCACAGAGGGGCCTTGCCGCAGCATCAAGCCTGTCAAGGAACTGGTCTGCTCTGGTCAGTGTGTCCCCTCACACCTCCTTCCCAACTCTATTGGTAGAGGGAAGTGGTGGCGTCAGAATGCCCTGGATTATCGCTGCATTCCTGCTCACACTCGCATGCAGCGCATCCAGATGGCTTGTCCCGAGGAAGAGACTCGGACTTACAAATTCCGAGCTGTCACGTCCTGCAAATGCAAGCGCTACACTCGCTATCACAACCAGTCGGAACTGAAGGACTTTGGAAAGGAAACTGTCAGGCCTCAGAAGAACAAGAAGCCCCGTCTCTCCAGAGCCAGGAGCAGCAAATCTAACCAGCATGAGTTAGAAAATGCTTATTAGAAGGTGTCTCTGAGTAATACAGCCTAACAGCTCTGGATATTTTACAAAACATCAGCTGGCACTCACAGGCCACAGCATGACGTTCTGACCGCAGTAGGTTCCAATTCCTTCTGCTAAACTGGGTCAAAGGCTCACATAGTCAAAAATCTATCAGATTATAGCAGTTATGGTCTGATAAGAGAATGAGATAAACGAAGCTGGAGGTAGCAACACCTAAATTCAGTCTGAGGGGAGAGGTACACCTTGGAGATTCACGTGAGGTCATGTGGCTTGTATAAGTAGGAAGGCAGAGGAAAGTGAAGCTGTTATGGTGACAATCACACTCTGTTAGAAGTCATTCTGCTCACTTCATGTGAAAAGAACACTGAGATCTCTTTCCCAGTTTTATAAGTGCCATGATGCAGGACAAACATGTGATCAGGGAAGAACCAGGAGAGTTACCACTCTCTGAATGAGTTGCGGTAAGTTAGTGGTAGCAGGGATTTCAACAGTTATGGTGACTGAAGTCAAATTGTTGGGAAATTAATGTCCTGTCAGATGTCCTCATGCCCCGTTTTTTTCCTCTAAAACACAAAAATCAAAATATGAGACACATGTTTCTCAAAACAAAAGTGTGACAAATCTATTTCATACTTTTAATTAAAAGACTGTAGGATCAACAATTCAAAACTGAGATCTGACAACTAAAACCATATTTGTTTCGGGGACAATGATTTGTTTTAGGAACAATTAAACAAATTATACTAAGTGGAGCAGATTTATGAAATGGATGCTCCTCTCAAACCAGATAACCTCACTGATGTTTGTCCTGTAAACAGCTAAAGATGTGCGTAATTTAACATAAAAGATACTGATTATTCCTTATTTCCTAGAACACCATTGACTTTAGTGTCAGCTTAGATGTCTCAATTAACATTTTCTATTCTGTAGAGTTTGGATTATCTGCCACACACTTCATAGCGCTAAGACTGTGCAAGCCAAGTTCTGGGAGTAAGGTGCTGGTTCTGCATTAAAAGTGAGCCTCTGCTAATTTTAGTGTTATGAATTTCTCTAGAAAAGTCTTTGGTATGTGCAACTTTGGTAAGTCTTTAGTTTGACAGCAGCTTTCCTTTACTTAGCTTCTCAGCATTCAGACCTATGTTTGTGTTTTTATATTAAAGAATATTATTAGAAAGTGAATCGTCACATGCTGTATATATCCTGTAGAAGTGCTAAGCCTAGTATCAGATAAACATGGTTTGGGATGAAGACAGATCCTCACTATTCCTACTTTCTATGTACAGTTTATGCTGAAATCATATAAACTATGGAAATTTGCAATGTTGATAGATTTTGCAATTATTTTTCGTGGGACCAGAACCTAGAGAGAAAAGGTATTGTTTCAGAGTGAATTACGTATTTATTTTTTTCTCAGAAATTATTTATGCAATGTTTTTCCTTGTAGAGAATGAGAATAATGCTTTTAAAATATTAGTCTGTTATTTTTAATTTTAAACACATTGTTAATAAAGTAGAAACAATGATTAATTATAGGAAGACTCATTGATTTTCAGCTACAGTATAAAGCTGATTTGCTGCAAAGCCAGTGAATTACAGAACAGTCAGGGTATTGACTCCAATTTCTGTGCCAGAGAGTGTCAGGGTCCTTAATTCTCAATCAATAACCCACACATGTCTAAAGAAACTCCATCCTGGAACTTCTTGGTCCAATGCGCAACATTTCTCATGGAAAAAGTCTTCCTGGGCAGATGTGGAGCTCAGAGCTATTTCAATATTCTACTTCCCCTGGGGAAGAAAAACTCCAATTGCAGTTTCCCTCCTACTCCCAGTGACATTTCCTGATTCATATGTTCACAACCTGATAAAGCCACCAAAGAAAACAAGAGGTCTGTGAACTGTTGATCAAGATTTCTTGATTGGAATCTGATCGCTTCAGATTTCTCTAATTGAAAAAAGTGTGGAATCCTCTTGCAAGTGCCACCAAGCAACAGTTAAACTTTTTAACAATTTGATATTGTAGACCTATGCCCATTTTCATTTGTAAGGTCACGTTCTTCAAGAAACAAAGACATTTTCCAATGAAGTCGGGGAAAACTGAGCTTGGACTGCACATAGTGTGCAGATCTTTCAATCCAACTGTAAAGATGAACAGCTTTTTCAGGACAGCCAGTAGTTAAGGTGTCCTTTCACTACTATTATTTGATACCTCATATAAAAACCTAATACAAACAGTTGTCATACCTGTGACAACATTTTTGAGACTTATCTTTGACTTTATGAATTTGGCACTCGGGGCTTAATTTTCAGAAGTCAGCATGAACACCTGCAAGTGCTTCTTAAGTAAGAAAAGTAGTTCACTTCCTCGGAAAAGCTATTTCCACAGTCTCGCTGGCATCTACAGTTACTGGAATATTGTTTTTAAAATGTTGACTGTGATAAGCCAGTGAAAGAGACTTACTCCACTTTATCTGAGACTTCAGGCTGGATTCTAGGCAGTTCAAAAGTACGGGGCCTGCTGCAGGTGAACCAGTAAGAGCTTTCTCCCAAATATTTCACCTTAAAGACATCCTCTTCCAATAAACACCCCAATCTCTTCTACCAGAAGTGGAAAAGTTTCCTGCTGTTGAGCTGCCATTCAGAATCTTGCAGTTTTCTCCCAATGTAATGACTGGTTCTTTGCATGTTATAAAAGCTTTTACAAGAATACCAATGGACAGGGAGTCCTGAGACATTTACACTACTATATTTCCTCTCAGCGCCCATCCTGTTTACAGTTGCTTCTCACTGGTTTCTTATCACAGGTTAAAAGTGGATTAGATGAGCAGTGTGCAGATATGCTTACTCTTCTGTAATCTTAGTCCTGAAACAGTCCCCTTCAGCCACCTCTTTCACAATTTATGTTATCAGGAGAGGAACAGGAAATAGTAGTGTTCTGCAAACAGCTCGAAAAATCAAAATGTGGGATGTTCCACAGAGGTAGACTGCTACATTCCACCCCCACATGCGGGTTCTTTTCTAACAGAGCATTTGGATTTGCTTATTTATTTATTTACTTTCTCTCTCACTTGCCTTTTTTTTTTAATCTCTAATAAAGGTGTACACTATTTCTGCCTCACATTAGTACATATTACTTACGGCTGTTAGCAGGGCTCTAGAACAAGACAGAAATTTAGAAAGTGACTTAGTGGTCTGATAAACTGTGTCAGTGTTTGCTGAAAGCATTATTTACGACTCAAGGGACATGCTGTACAGAGGAGATGCCATCTCTCACTGGGGGTTTGAGAATGAGTGTCTGCAAGAAATTTCCGTTTGTCTTTTACACCAAATCTATATGCTTCCAGCTCCTTCCAAAGAAAAAAGCTTGATATTGTACACAGAGGAAATAACTGAAAACAAAGTGACTTTATATATTGTCCTTACATCAGTGAAACATTACTGGACACATGGCATGCATGGGCCAGGCTCTTTCAGAGGAACAAATACTCCAAAGGGGCTTCATAATGGGCGGAGACCTGCTGTGTGGTCCTTTTACAGGAGCATTAAATCATTTTTCTTCAGGACTATAAACTCTTCAGGCAAGAGTGAATTTCTTCATTGTAATTTTTGCAATAAAATAGCACAATGGTACATAATTTAGGCGCTACTGAACTATAAGTAGTAACAGGTCACTGAATTTACCTTCACTTGGCTGGAGACAGCTGCCTGTCAGCAACTGAACAACTGTCATAATGGGTAGTCCACAGAAAAACAGTCAAGTTGCTTTTGTCAGACAGGATTCATGATTTCTGCAAATCAGCTTTGAACATTCATTTGTCCCCCATTTTTATTTCCAACTTGTGTAGACAATGAACCATGGCACATTCTCTACAATATACTCGCTGACTTAAAACAGTCAGTGTGCCTACTTTATTTCTTTTTCTGGCAAAAATACAATTCTGCCATTATTCAGTGAAAGATAAACTTACAGGCAGCACAAACAGCCTGCTGGTATCTGCAAGGTCCCAAAGATTTTGCATGAGGTTCAACTTTTTAATTATAAACTGCACAATAAAGAACATAACTTTATCCAGTGAGGCCCTAGGCCTAAAAAACACATTATGTGTGTGTTCTGCAAATGTGGTTGAGAAAGTCAGCATCATGAAATATGGAAGGAATAAACATGTATTTTTTTAGCCATATGACATCAACTTATAATTAGCTTGTTTCACTCAAATTAGTGCAGTATATGGGCGCACAGAACAACTCTTCTATAGTAAACAGGCTCAAAAGTCTTAAATTAACATAGAACATATTTATATGTAGCTGGAATTTGGATTGAACATACTGTGCAGCTGTAACCTGAAGTTTGAATAAACTGAAACTCCCCTTGATAGGCAAGTAATGGAAGTCCACCTTTAAAATAACCCACAGTTTAAAATAAAGCCAGTACAAGCTGCGGAACTTGCAACAAACACAGCTGATGTTATTCAGTTACACAAAACGGTGCAACTGCTCCCCTTTCAGTCTTAAAGCCATCAAAGGACAATTCTGCACAAAGATTTTTCCCAGTTATATACGAAGGGATGGACATTTCTCTTCTGTTCCCAGAATTGTGGGAACAGTTTTTACACTGAATGTTGGAGAGTTGTAACATCAAGATGCAGTGTTTCATGGACAAAGTTCACGATGCCTTGTCTTTTCATTGAATTAGGAATACAGTGCTTTTCTGTATTTTTTGATGCCACAATGAATTTTATTCTCATTAGACTATAATAAACGTACTGTGCCTGAAGCCCAAAGGGAAGGAAGTAATGCTGATTCTTCTGTCTCTGTTAACCATTCCTGACACTGTATCATGAACTAGCTATTTCTTTCAATCCTAAAAGCTCTCACTGCTCTTTTATGAGGACAAGTTATTACTGTTGAAAAGAGGATAATAAAAGTAATCAGTAAAACTTGAGCAGAAGTAAAACTCATCAGCACAAGCCCTACTAATTCTGAAATAAAAGTACAAGGAACACAAAGACAATCTTCAAAACATTATCTCACCTCTACCGCATCACAATGTAGGGCTAGATTGGACACCTCCAGGCATGGGGCATCCACCACCTCTCTGGGCAACCTGTTCCAGTCTGTCACCACCCTCACAGTAAAGAATTTCTTCCCAATATCTAATCTAAACGTACCCTTTTGGTTTGAAACCATTACCCCTCGTCCTGTCGCCACACTCCCTGATAAAGAGTCCCTCCCCATCTTTCCTGTAGCCCCTTTAGGTACTGGAAGAGGCTATAAGGTCTCCCTGGAGCCTCCTCTTCTCCAGGCTGAACAACCCCAACTCTCTCAGCCTGTCCTCATAGTACAGCTGCTCCAGCCCTCTGATCACCTTCGTTGCCTCCTCTGGACTCACTCCAACAGGTCCATGGCTTTCTTACGTTGGGGGCCTCAGAGCTGGATGCAGTACTCCAGGTGGGCTCTCACCAGAGTGGAGTAGAGGGGCAGAATCACCTCCCTCAACCTGCTGGCCACACTGCTTTTGATGCAGCCCAGGATACTGTTGGCTTTCTGGGCTGCGAGCGCACATTGCTTACTCAAACTCAGTTTTTAATCCACTAATACCCCCAAGTCCTTCTCTGCAGGGCTGCTTGCAATCCAGTCATTGCCCACCCTGTACCCATGTTTGGGATTGCCCCAACTCACGTGCAGGACCTTACACTAGGCTTTGTTGAACTTCATGAATTTCACACGGGTCTACCTCTCTAGCCTGTCAAGGTCCCTCTGGATCGCATCCCTTCCCTCCAGCCTGTTTACTGCACCACACAGCTTGGTGTCATTTTGAACACTTCGGTATCTAAGCTTGTACTCCGTTCCAACCCTGCTTCTCCCTGCTGCTGCCAGGGGCTGACTGGTTCATGCTGGTGCCATGAACATCCATTTCAGCCATCCCAGGTGAGGCAGTGCGTGATGTGAATCACTTTCTTGCCTTGTATTGGCTGCTCACATTCTAACTGATCTAGGCAGGCTGTCATGACAATTCGGCACTAGCCCTTTAGGTTGAAATTGTCCCTTTCTTATGAATTGGTACAGTACCCAGGATGTGGAAATACTGGTCTGTGCTTGGTGCCCGTAAGAGCAATGCCATCATTTTCATCTCAAAAGGAAGCAGCCCCAAATCCTTGACTGAGTTACAAGTCCAAAGTGATGCATCTCCATACTGAAGACTCACACATCAGACCGTTTGTAGCATTAAGATTCAGACTCAGGCTTTCTTGTTCATGGCTTTCCAGGCAATTTAAATATACTCACAAACCAAGGAATAAAAGTGTATTTATTTCGTGGTTATCAAGCCCCCGAATTAAACAGACATCTTTATCACTTTGCCAACAATTTAATGCTTGTGGCATGAGGTTATTTCAATGTCTTAAGAAAACATCTCAGCTGTGGCTAAATAAATACGTGATGTCATTCTTCATTCAGGCTACCAGATTCTTTGGTGCAAAAACTTCCCTCAGGAGAGGCCTTGGGACATAGTGGCTCCTCTGAGACTATTTACATCTGTCAGATTCTCTAATGTCGTCTTCCTTCCTTCCTCCTGTCTATTTCCTTCCCTTTCACTATAAAATGGACAGTATTTAACTCTAATGCTTCCAGTCTGCACAACATGCTTTTAGAATTGAGTGGTTGTTGTTTTGGGTTTTTTTTATAACCAGAAATAAGGCTTAATTTAAGGTAATTACTCTCCCATTTAGAGGGGGTTTGCTATTTGCAGGGCCTTATTTTTTTCTAGTCAAATTAGCAGGAGAAGTTAGTTTTAAAAGTGATAGTTTTCTTCTAAAATTGTTCTTCAGATTAAGGGTGGTGCTCAGAACCAGAAACTTTTCACTCAAGATGAATTTCTGCGTGTCTGGAAACAAAAGTAGCGCTATCAGGAAATCATTCTTGAGGGGAGACAGAGGACAGACAATTGCCTAGACTTCCCATGAACTGAGACAATGCATGTGAAATTTCAGCCTGCTCATCAATTAATATGGGCCTCTGAATAAATTAATCTTCAAATCCGAGGTGTCCAGGGGCCTCCGAGGAGCCAAAAATAGGCCCAGGCATTTTAAAAGATACATTTTTCTAGAATTAGTTTTGTCATTAACATCTCTACTATGGCATCAAGAGCTAAGAATCAGTCACAAGGATTATTCTTTGGACTTGCACTTGCAATAAGAACAGAACAACAGTACTTTGTAGAGTGAAGTGTTAATAAATGCAAACATTCAATGGAGCATAGTTCAGTGATGGGAATTAGTGAATAGGATATCCTTACTGGGAAAACTGGCGTAACTTCAGAATTTAAGCACTGTATCCTCAAGCACGTCCCTTTCTTCTAGTCGGAAATGCTGTGTGTAAGGATTTTAGCTAGTTTTTCATTATTTTGGGATGCTTGGAACCTCAAAGTGGCCATCAGATGGGTACGCAACTGATTTGTAGCATAGTCTGAACAGACAGTTTGCATGAGCAATGAACTCAGTCCACATCCAATTTACTTTTAAGCTACACAGCTCTCAAATACGTAATTCTCTCGGTCAGTAGTACCATCATCCTATATTTACTGAAATACACCACTATTATTTTGAAGTACATGTTAAACACAGACGTTATACCCAATGACTTTGAATTTACTTGTATTTCTCTGCAAACAGTGAAAATATAACTATTAATAGATATAGAATGCTCTGCTATTTAGAAGGCAAATAGAAGGCCCAAAAACAGTGGAAATGACATGTGCCTAAGGGCAATCATGTAAAACCCCCTAAGTTATTATGGAAAGTTTATGGGTGGTCTTTGGAGCAATGGCAGGTATACTAAAAACATATTTGGAACTGGCTGTTTGGTGAGACCTCACTCACAGATCTGATGAGAAGCTGGTCCAGGAAACTTTTTTTTTTTTTAAAAACAAAACATAACTAAGAAGAAAATCATGTCCAAGAGAAAACTGCAACCATTATGGGTTTCAGTGGAGCTGTACTGATTTTTGACATTTGGATCCGAAGACAATATTTAAAGGACAATCACCCAGATTACATTTATGCAGTTTGAAAACAAGATCTTCCTACTTATGTAAGGCCAAAAAAGCCATACTAATCAGCATTAGCAGGAATAATGGAAGGGTTCTTCGCATCTGCAGCACCTGACAATTTTAAATGAGTTAACATTCAAGAAATTCACTTAGAAAAAAAAAATTCAGAGAATTAAGTCTTGAGTCATGGGCTATTAACACCTAGACTCTGGGAACTCCTTCTATGGCGAGGTGGTCTGGAAACTGACTGAGAAAAATGACCCTATACGGAATATGTTCACTACAAAGGAGAGTATACCTCCCCTGGAAATTCCCAGCTGTCTGCAAATTTAAAAAGCTTGAAAAAGCTTTCTTTTGATTACTTAGCTATAAAAAAAAAATCTCAAATATAATTACAGCACATTCCCAAGTAAAATTAAAAAATCTTGCAAAATGCTTCATCAATGAGGAAATCTTTGGACCATTATTCCATAGCTGACAAAGAGAAGCTTTCCTATTATAGCTATGTCTAACCTTCTTCATGCTAGCTTACAGTATCATCCGTTTCATATGAGAAATAGGGTGGAGAATCACATTTTAAATCCAGTGTTCTTAAAAATCTTCTGTTGTACTCTCAGAACCCTTTCTACTCACACTCTGTTCTCTGCAGTTTATAGAATGGACTTCTGTGCAGTTCACAGGATACACAGATCAAGCAAGACCCATGTTCTTAAGAAGACAGAAACTGTTAGACTCAGCTGTACATCTGCAAGCTGCCTGCCCGGGGAGATAGCTGTATCAGTACGAGCGAATGTAGAATTAGTGATGGCTTACAGAATCAAGCATCAACCATTTTAGTCTGGTTACATACATAGGCTTGAATTACATCTCTTGAGAGCCGAAACTGAGAATTCTCAGTAACATTTAATCTCTCAAAAATAATTTTGACATACATAGCAGGTAAGAATATTTGGATTTAATGCTTAAGTTTAATAACCTCTCAGATTATGAGTAAACAAAGATTAACTTGTCAATTGGTTTAAGCCGAGCTCTCTCCTTTGATTTCATTTCAATTACATTTTTTGCAAGCAGTTGAGGACAAGGCCAAGTACATGGTTTACCTGAAAAAAACCACATACATCCTTTTGGAAATACTTTGTAGGAAATCAGCACGTAGCAGTGTTATTTCAAAATATTTTTACTCGGATGTGATATTAAACTCTACACAGGTACCGGGTAGGATGTTTCTTTAGTCTTCTTTTTTTATTATATTAAGAAATATAGCTCTCTTCCTTAACGTATTCAGTATTTTACATTTTAACTTTCAGCAGGAAAAAAGTGTAGACATTGTCTGACGTATTTTTTTGATTGTAACTGCAGGAAGAAAATTATACCATGCTCTCTTGCCCACAGTTAAGAATCAGAGAGAATGTGAGGATATTAAAAGGTGTATCAACAACCATAAAACGGATCTATGCTTTCTAACTGGGGAAAAAAGGGAAAAAGAAAAAAAAAAATTAAGAAAATTTGAACTTGCTGGACTGATTCATTTGACTATTTCTAAAGAAAAGAAGAAAAAGCACCTGGTCACGCTTTGGTTGAGAAGCTGGACAATCTGTTACTGCCTTATAGGAGTGCATTTAATAAATGTATTTTAAGTACTAAATAATACAGCAGTGGCATTTACCCTTAGACAAAAAAAAAGTCTCGTATGTACAGTGTTGCTGCGTGTGGTGGTTTGGCCTCAGCCAGCAACAAAGGACCGGGTGGCCGCTCGCTCAACCCCCCCCCAGTGGTGGGGGAGAATCGGAAGCAAAAGGCAAAACTGGTGGGTTGAGATAAAGGTAGTTTAACAGAAAAGCAAAGGAAAGAGGAAAACACCACCACCACCGATGGAGGAACGTACAAACGTGGTTACGGCACCCGCGCTCACCCACCGGACCCCGGGAAGCCCCAGCCCGCCCCCAAGTTGCGACTCCCTCCCCCTGCCCGGCGAGCTCCCCCCATCGGCTGGGCATGATGTAGAATACCTGTGTCCCATGCCACAAAATTAACGCTATCCCCACCAGAACCAGGACACGATGTATTCTTTTTCACACTGTCACACACATATCAATAAGTTGCCCCTGTTAAAAGTCAAATATAATTATAGTCAGGTAGACAAATTTGAAAGGATTAAAACCAGCTGGAACATTTAAAGTAGTTCTAGTCATGGAGGTCATAGCACTCATAGCTTACAAGTAACAGGTATTTAAAGCAGTCCGTCCTCTGTAGATAAATTATACTAAATGCGAAACATGGTAAAATGTAGTTGGCAGGTACATTGTAAAAACTTCAAGGCTGCAAGCTCTTCCTGCATGGGACTAAAAAATCCCAGGCCAGTGAAGGCAGTTCGGACTGTACGGTACAAATATAAAATAATAACAGAATAAAATAACAAAAGAAAAGCAGGTTAAACGTTCTGGTACTTCCAAGAAAAACCAAAGCCCCACATTGTGAAATGCGCTTAGTGAGTGCTGCCACCAGCTTGAGGGCTTTACAAGATTTAATTGCAGAGTGAGTTGAGCGAGGAGACTGTTTGCCTTTTTTTATAGTGCCTTTTTTTTCTTGTTTGGTTTTTTATTATTATGTATTTTTTTATTATTTATTTATTTAAGAGTACTGGAAAGTGTTTTTAACAACTGTGAAAATGATTAAGCTATATATGTATTTCTAAAAGACCCTCTCTGTTTGTGTAAGTGGCACGGTGACTTTGGAAAGTCTGCTGCTCTAGGGGAAGTAATTATTTAGCTGCCACTTCCTTCTCATTCTTTATATCACAATACTGTTTTTTTGCACTGTCTACTGTAGATCTCATTTGATTTTTCATGCAGTGGCTGATTCCAAGCCTCCTTAGTCAACCGTTGTATTTTCCTATTGGAAAATTTCCTGTTTCCTATGTCTTGAGGTGCTATCTCATTGCTGCTTTTTGAAAATACTCAGACACAAACCTCACAGCAGCTGCCAAGGCTTCCACACAAATGGCTCCTCCTGTGCTTCCTGGCAGCTGCCTCAGACCACACAGATACACGTGGTTTATTTCATATCTGCTATATGTTTATGGAAAAGTAAAGGCTACACATCTGCTAGAGTTAATTTGGAAAAACATTCCCTGATTTCAGAACGCACAAGCTGCATTAACTAAGGAAGACAAACCAGGCAAATTACCAAGCCCCAGGACTGCAGGAGGCATTGCTGCAGGAATAGGATGAACAGGGCAGTCCCTAATCTCCTGCTCTCCAGGCACGTGAGGGCTACACCTACATCATTGCTTAAAATCTATTGTTAAGCATCATGGACCAGATTCCGTTTTATATTTTGCCAAGGTAAAATGTCACCAAAATAAGCTTCCTGTTCCTAAGGCAAAAACTGACTGCTTGATAATCAGGCTCTTTTTCATTCGTACGCATATGTACACATAAAGGCGCACGCACATGGACTTTTTACAATATTTGCCAATGCTAGAAACAGGCCTCTGTAGCAAATGGTGTGCTGTATCGTAATTCTATTACATGGAAGTGCACATGAAGAGTAGAAAAGCTGTTAGATACTCTCTGTCAAAAGCGGATCAGGATTCCCAGAGACTAAGACGGGTTCACACCCAGATTCCTGCGAGGCAGCTGTCAGCGGAGCCGCAGGGGCACGACGGTGAGTGATGTTTGTGGCCTGGGCTGCTCCCAGAGCCTTTGAGGCTAAGTGCAGGAAAGCAAGCTCCTTTACCAAACCTTCACAACAGGCCTCGGGGTGCTTTTAATTTTTCATCGTCTCTGACATTCCTTGCTCTGACTCTTTCGCTTTGCATAATCAAAATGACTAATCACAAGATTTTAAAATGAGTTTTCCTCACATAACTTACTATTCATGGGAACTTCAGGCCTTATAAACAAGTAAAAGGCTGCCAACAGACTTTCAAACCTAAAAAAGTTTAAATAATGTCCCAGGAAGATGGAAATTTTATGCTCCATAAAAATAATGATCTAGTGAGAGGCCTGAAGCTATGTATCACATCTTCAAAATACGTTAATGTTGAACTCAACATATAGCTTGAAGAAGACCTACAGTGAATCATGTAGTAATTTAAAATGTATAAACTTCCAGTTCAGAATATTTCTCTTTGACTACAGAAGCCAAGTTCAGCAAGTCAGATCAAATCATCTAAGGAACAATATTTTCCAGGGGTTGCAAAAAGTTCTAGCATTTGCTCTGCTGCAGTGGCCTAGTGGCTTGTCACTACTGCTTACAGCCTTGGCACAGCAGAAGATGGGCATTTGTGTCTTCAGCACTAGCCCCCAAGCCCTGACAAAGGAACAGGCTAAAGTCAACGGCTATTGGACACCTTTTCACCACTACCATGAACCAGCAAGCTCAGACACCAAGAATCCCAGTGCTTCAGTTTTGGCTTTTGAGGGTGAAGACTATTTTATAGGCAGACACTCCAACCCTCTTCACTGTGCTGGGCAGGGGTCCAAACCCATGCGCCTCTTGGGTGTCTCTAGTTAGCATGGATGATTCTATGTCTAAGCCACATTACCTTACAATTTAAATAATTGTCTTGAACTCTGATTACGAGATATAGTATAACTATAAGCTTTCCTTGTCTTTAATTTCGGCTCCACAGTTGGCAATACTGCGAGGGCGGTCAAACACTGGAACAGATACTCAGAGAGACTGTAGAATCTCTGTCCATAGAGATATTCAAAACCTGACTGGACACAGTCCTGGGCAACCTTCTCTAGCTGACCCTGCTTGAACAAGGTTGTTGGACGAGATTGTTTCACGAGATGCCTTCTGATAATTCCGTGATACTGTGGCTGTGTAATGAGCAGATAGTTTCCTTGTGTCATGGCTGGCTTTCTGCTCTTTGGAACAAAACTGGGAAGCTCTGACCTGCAGGACCTCTGGCGCTAGTGGCTGATTCAAAGAACCTCCCTTAACTTATGTGGTTAACACCAATGTTATTTTAAGACCACTTCAGTTCTTTGCCAGTGCTTTGTACAGTGTTCTAAACTCACTGACAGATAAAGCTTAAAGAGAATCTCCTGGTCCCTTTTAAAAAAACAATGATTAATAGCTACTATTTACAGCAAATGAGAGGTTTTTTACTGCTTTATGTGGCAAATACAGACAAAAATCATCACAATCTCTATTAGCTAACTGAATTAGCCCAGCACACTATTCTTATACAACATAAAATTCAAAAGGGACTCTAAAAAGAAAACTAAGGCTTCATTAGATAAGTAAGCTGGTGAGAAATTGGGGGTATATTAAATTCTGAGTAATTGAGTGGTATATCACGGAATCACGGAGTTCTCAAAGTTGGAAGGGACCTCTAGAGATCATCTAGTCCAACTGCCCTGCTGACGCAGGAATGCCTAGAGCACATTACTCAGGACTGCAGCCAGGCAGGTCTTGAAAGTCTCCAGCGAAGGGGACTCCACAACCTCCCTGGGCAGCCTGTTCCAGTGCTCCGTCACCCTCACCCTAAAGAAGTTTTTCCTTATGTTTGAATGGAACTTCCTATGTGCCCGTTGCCCCTCGTCCTGTCACTGGGAACCACTGAAAACAGTCTGCCTCCATCTTCCTCCAACCCACCCTTTAGATACTTAGAAGCAAGAATAAGGTCTCCCCTCAGCCTTCTCTTCTCCAGGCTAAAGAGTCCCAGCTCTCTCAGCCTTTCCTCATAAGGGAGGTGCTCCAATCCCCGAGTCATCTTTGTTGCCCTACGCTGGGCTCTCTCCATAAGTTCCCTGTCCCACTTGAGCTGGGGAGCCCAGAACTGGACACAGTATAGACATAATTAGCTCCAAGCAGCACATACGTAAAGGATATAGATAGGAGAAATAGAAATGAAAGCAGAATAGGATAAATGCATTGTAATTGTGGGGCAATGGATTTTTTTAAGGAAGCAGCTGGAATATTGGCAAATCAAATCAGAAAAGCTGAAATGGGGTGTGAGTTACTCCCCTGAGTCCATTCTGTTTGAGTGACCAAAGCCTTGAGTCCTGTGTACGCTTGATGTTTTGTATCCTAAATTACAATATCTGGCAAGAAAAAAACATTTTTGCCTTTGATCCTCAGTTAAAGCAGACTGAGAAAATCCCTTTATAATTGGTTAATAGTTCATGGGGCTAAAATTGTTGTCCTAGCACAATCTGTGGGAACAACACAGGAGAAACATTTCCTGCAGAAAGAATGCTGAAGTTTAATTACTACACATCGCATGAGAGAGGATTTCAATTTTTAGGGCCCTGTATTCAGGCAGTTACTAGGTAGCCAGCTTGTACTGGAATATTGATGCTTTAGTCTAATCTCTGCTGTGCCAGAGAACAGTGGAGGGGCCTCATTCTCATGATGAGGTAGAAGGAATGCCACACATTTCTTAGGTCTTATCATCATGTACATTGCTATGCCAGGCAGTTTAATTAATAACTGTCGACATCTTGTCATTTATCATTACCGAAACGGGAGGCTAGGACCCTTCCGTATGTGTGCCGTACAAATAAATTAAAGTTGTCTCAACCAGTCTCACGGGTTTGCTGCTGTCAGTCACACGTGTTGTCCTTCCTGCAGTTCAAAGACTTGCACCTCATTTTGCTCTCAGGGCTGGGCAGCTATTTATATAATGTAAAACAAAAACACATGCACATGCAAGCCTGGTCGATAATCAATCTCAGTCAATATTGTCACAGAGAGTTCAGTTACTGAGTTCACGATAAGACATTTACGACTAGATTTGAAATGTACATCAAGAAAGAATGTTTCAGAAGCAAAGACATGCAATGAAATGGGTCCTTGAGAGAGTGGAAAAATGCTACAGTCAAATAATGACATCAATATAAGCTTTTTCACTGACCTCAAATGTCATTAGAGCAATTATCTTATTTTCATGTCACATAGCTAAATACTAAGTAGTTCAGTATATGTAAATTGTTCATCTTTCTTTGAAATCAGATTACCATTCTGCACACACCTTAAAAATACTCAGAATGGCTCTGGATACTAGACAGGATTTAGTCTCTAACAGTCAAGCAGAAAACTTCCTCTTTGTGAATGCTTTAATTTTTGGTAGCATTTTACAGGAAAGATCAATTCCAACTGACACGAGAAGGTAGACACAGCTAGAGTAGTAGTGTGAGTAACACACTTCCAAACACAATCCATTTTTGGTAAATAAAAATAAACTGTTCATTAGAGGTGTTGCTCTATTTTCAGGGGCACAGTATGCCAGGGGTTGTACACAGAGAAACAAGAGCCCCACAGATCTTGTTATTTCAGTTAAAAAACAATAAACTGAACTCTGTTTACTCTGTACAATAAACTGAATTGTGAGAAATCTTCATGTTAATTTCTGGATGCAGACAGAGCTTCCTGTGCCTGCTGAAGAGAAAGGATGGAGCATCTCTGTTTTGGTTTTGTAGGTATGTTTGACTGACTCTGAAGGAGCTGCGTCATTCTTGGCTGTTGACGGCCAGTAGGAAGTGTTGGATTCCTGTGAGGACTGCCAGACCCTTCCTTCCAGAAGGAGGGTGCTGGCTGCCTTTAAAGAATCATATTAAGCTGCTACTCACTAAAGTACTTGTTAAAACCATTAGTGTGATTCAGATCACACTTTCACTTGCATCGGGAAAATAGTTAAGCAAATTGTCGGATACAGCAGTTTGGCCACACTGAGTGTCCTAGCTCTGTTCCTTGTGCTGCTTCCATGTGGAGGGCCTTCAGGCAGGAGAGTTTGCGTAGCACTGGGTAATAATCTGTTTCTTACAGACAAACTGTACACTACACTAAGATTTCATGAAGAACACGATGAGACAGACACTAGCACAGAGATAAGTGCAAACAAGAAAATCCTGCACCAGAGCTTGTGAATTTGAAATATTTAAAACATCAAATGGACAAAAAGTGACAGGCATAAGATAGACGAAAAAGAAAGAGACCTTTCACACGCCATCCTCAGCAGAAGCCCATGGTAGAACTAATACTCGGGGGTCAAATGGCTGAACTAACTATGAGAGCATTTTAATAAAGTGATATGGTGGTAATTCCGGCCCCTTCTGGCCACAGTAAATTGCCCTGTGTGGACGGAGCGAAGCTGAAATAGCATGTTGTGCATGCATCAGGAAATGATCTCATAATATACAAAGCCTCAGTCTGCAGGTGATAAGTAAGGGCCCAGCAAGTTAATCTCATCAGCTGCATTCATCTTTGGATGCTACTCTGTGCCAGGCCACAATGTGTGGGCTGGAGTCTATTTTTTTTCATTTGTCTAACTTAAACAGGTAGTTTGGATTACTATGATACAAATGTTCTATTCTGTGCTGTCTGCATCCTAGATTGTTCTTACTGAAATGGGAAGAAGTATCATGTCATATTTTACAGACAAGGAGACAAATTATGCTGACAGCTTGCTTTTGTCAATATATTTTGAATTATACATTCTGTAAATCTAATGAAGTGAATTTGTTGTTTTCCTTAGTCTTTTCTTCTTTAATGGCAAGCATCTTTATTAGTAATTGTAATTGAGTTCTTTCTAGTGCCATTCAGAAAGCACTAGGTTCTGAAGTCCATCCTTCAATTGCATTCCTCACTATATTATGAAGTCCTTGCAAGATCAGAAATCACACCTAAGTGAAATGGAAAGAAAGAACTGCCTTAGGCTCAGGATTGGAATTTAGGAGATGGTATGTTATTAAAAAAAAAGGAAAAAAGCCCTCATACTAATTTGTAGACAACAACCCCACCCTCCATTTTAAAGAAGCACATTTCTTTTTCCAAAATATGTCTGTAAATTTTGCTGTCATATGAATGTTTTGGCAGCAGAAAGAGCAAAATCTTTACAACCGTCTCCCTTTTTACCTCTCACACACACACAGAGTGACTCTATTGCAGACAGAATGAAGGCAGGCAAACCTTTAGTTGCCTGCATTCTATCTTTCTGGTGTTCATTTTAGAGTTAGCAAAGAGAAGATATTGGGGTTTTTTTCCAAACCTATTATTTGTTCTCAAAACTAACCATTTTTAGGAACATTAAGACCAAGTTTATGTGCAGAGTCTTTAGACTCTTTAGATAAATTTATGAATATGTACTCAAGACACGAAGACACCACACATTACTGTGAGAATTAACCATTTTACTGCAATATCAGAATCCTTTCTGATGAATTTCTAATCCTTGGCAGATGATATAAAAAGCATGACAGTAACCAGAGAAGACTATCTGTAATATCTTTCATTTTGCCAGCTCTGTTTCTTTGTTTTGCAAACAGTAGCTAACAACATGTTTAACAAGTCATCCCCTAAAGGGGGTTACACACGACAGATGTACCAAACTTTAATTTTCAGTTTGTCTTTACTTTCTAGAAAAGGGAAATTATTCCCTTTGGATGAAATCTAAGGCATACAGGGATGGGAGTATCAGCAGTGTATACAGGTAAGAAGATGTGAATATTTCTATTGTAAGACTCTATTTTTGTAGTTACTTCTATCTTTTATATTTTGCCTTAGGTTTTTACTCTACAAAACCATGGGAACAATTCTCTTCCAGATAAGAACGCCTTGCTGGCCTAAGTCCCCGGAAGGAGGTTCCTAGGCACCAGTCTATGACAGATGACATGGAGGAAAAGAGAGGTTTTCTTGTGCTGGTGGGTTGTATTGTAGGGGAGACAGTTTCTGGAAGGATACTTTTTCAAACATTCCTCAATATCTAACTTCAGTTGTATAAGCCATAATCTCTTGTATGGGTCTGCTTTGGCCAAATCCAGAATTATCTGGCTTCCAAACTGAGCTGAAGTTCATAGATGTGCTAACTGCCCAAGTAGAAATAATATCAGAGTTTGAGCAAAATCTGTAAGAGAAAGACCCTGTGCAGCATTAACTGTGTTGGAAACCTAGGATATTGGAAAATATACCATTATCTATCATAATTTATGAAAACCCCCAACCTCCCAGGTATCGGAAGGCCTAGGAGTGACTCCTTTGGTGACAAGATGGGTCTTTGGGGAGAGGTAATTCTTAGTCTTACAAACACTGATCTAAAGACAATCAAGATGTGAGAATTTATAAATCAAAGATTTTTTTTCTTTGCTTGCTTAAAAGCAATGTAACACTTTGACTCTAAGCTAGGAAAAATTCTTATGTTTTAAAGGAAGTTCAATAAGTTTATGCATATTTGGATGGCTAAACAAATTGAAAAACAAAAAGGTTCAGCATTTCTGCACATTGGGTGAGGCAAAGCTTCTACCTCAAAAGTAAAAAAAAATTAAAATTGAAAGTGACCATTAAAATTTATATACAACAATAATTAGTCCACGATCCCCTACTGATGATACAGAAAACAACCTGTACCAGACAGCCTCCAAGATAATAAATGTAAAAGTGATAATGAAGTGGGATAGTTATTCCATTTATGAAAGTCAAAAGCTCTGTGGTACAGCATTCTACACTTTGGCTATTAGACCAGAGACAGTTGCATTTATGCAATTTTAAGAAGAAAGGGAAGAGGAAAAGGTCAGAAGCTGATTTATTCATTAGCAGGTACTACAACATGACACTTGGAAATTATCACTGAAATAACAGACTGCAACCATAGGGACTAGGATTCAACTATTAGGACAAGAAGTTTGTTTTTAATTCTCTGGGCAAGGAAAAACAATTCAGGTTTGGTTTATGCTAGCTATCCTTTTGTTTACACTTTTGTCTGCTGAAATACACTGCATCAGCCTTGTATTGGTCTGACTGTTGGTCATCTGGGGTCACTGTAACATCTCAGAAAACACTAACTGGTGAATCCGCAAAGTCTGCTCCTTACTACAGGATTATACTGGGAGAACGCTCTGTTCTCTGCATTGTTCCTTCCGCTGGGTCTGCTCCTGCAAGGTGACCAGGAGAGCCAGGGATGGGATCCGCACCCTCAAGGGTACTTGCTGAAGACACTTGCAGCTCCTCTTGCATGACAAACCGGCCAGTTGGTCTTCAGCAAAAATTCCTGTCTTTAAACCCTAATTACTGTGCTGGCACAGCACTCTGAGTGGTTTTCTAATTGTTTGTATTTATTTGCAAAGTCTCTACTGCACAAGGCCCTGTGATAAATATAATTCCACTCATGGCTAATTCGATGTTATTTGGGGGGGGGAGGGCGGGAGAGGGGAGAAGGGAGGGTAATTTCATGGTAAACCATAATTACTAGTACAACTAGTACCTTAATTGCCAATCGAATCTGACGGGGTAGCTGTGGCTCAAATCAGCCTAATTAGAATTCTACTTGTTCATAATAAATAAGTGGTGATTGCTAATTGCATCTAGCCTACATTATTTTCAAATGGGAACTATTTGAAAGGGTGAATTTAGTGTCAGTTTGTGTTTAATTTTGGCTATTTCCTACTTGCATTAGGCTGACAGTCTAGCACAGAAATGAACAGAGTAGACATCCAAGTCCTCCAAGTCTTCTCCTGCTATCAGCTTCTAGTGGCATAGACCCCTGACAAAACAGAGGACTTGGTAAAGCAACCCGTAGCTGCATGCTGAGTGTTGAGCTCTTTTGAGAAATTTAGTGCCAACTATAGAAGCAAAGCACAGAAAATTTGGTCCTAAATGAGTTGCCTACAGCTACATGGTAACTCAATCACCACATGGAAACATACTTTTGTCTTTCAGGTCCCTGTTCTTCACCTTTTCTAATCAAACCACACTCCTTCCCAAGTTAAAAATTTCATATTTCACTATTTGGGTCATTCATGGCTAGAAACCATGACTTCTGATTGACGCAAAGTAAAAAGAGGAACTATCATTACAATATACTGATAACTTGACTCCAGCTATATATCCAATACGTATTTAATCACAAGCACAACACAAGTATATTTTCCACACTTCTTCCTCATGTTTACTGACCTAAATACCTGAGACATTCTTGCAGGCCTGAAACAACACTAGCAAGCATAAAGAAAGCATTATAAAAGTATTTCTTCTGACATTTTCCCTTCTTTTTTCTCTCTAGGAACTTGATTAATTAGTAATGGGAATATTACGTTAGAAGTCATTCTGACTTCTGATTGATACACGTGTTCAGCTGATTTGCGAATTAGACCATTACAGTAATGAAAATTCAGTCAAAGATTTTTAATTTCCTACGAACCTTACTGTTCTATTGTTGCCTGTTGACTACCACCAGGGAATAGGTGGTTTGTTAATTACAGCAGGTATAGTAGCAGTAGCTTTATGAGTCTCCTGAAAAACATATGGGTAAGAAGCAACTATGGGAATTAGAACAAACAGCACTTTGTGGCATCAACCTGAAGCCTTGTAGCTCTTTTTCATGAATACGAGTAACGTTCACTGCAAGACTGACTGGCCAAAAGACAAATATCCTTTCCAAACCCTATCCAAAACGTTTGTCCTTAGTATAGTCTAGAATCTTTACTATATTAACATGCTACTCTTTACAAAAAAGAGTTGTCTGACTTCTAAGCATATCAAAATACATGGTAGATACAGGAAAAAACAGTAGCAGGGTGTTTAAACCTGCCAGTAGCAGTATATACTCCTAGCTGCAGCTAGTCGCAGTATAATATGTACTTTGGAGTGGATGGATCAGTAGCTGCTCTTTGCCCCATTTTTAGCTCTTTTTTGCAATTTGGAATCCTTCAGAGACAAATGGAAGAATTCCTTGGGTGTTTTAGATAAGCTTCTGTTCTCATAGCTTTGGACAAATACCTCCTTATTTGCAAGAGGGCTTAGGGCCCTGGGAACCCAGCGAGGGGCAAGTGGAGGAGCTGCTCACACTCTTTCTTACCAAACTAAAAATCACTTTTTCTATCAATCAAACCCTACATGAGGCCTCCTTCAACTTATAGGCTCCTCACCTTTGTATTATGATCCTGCTAGTCACTGTCATGGCAACCGCAGAGGCCATTCCAGCAGAGAAAACTGCCTTGGCGATTAGGAGGGAGCCTGTGAACTAGGAATCCCTGCTCCAGAGCTACAGTCCTGTGGAGGGGATCCGAGGGCAAGGGTGAGAAAGGAATCAGTACAGTGGGAACTTTGCGTAATAACTGCCAGTAAGTAAAAAAAACCCCAACCCTACGTGGAAAGGATAGTGGTTTCCTCAAAGACGGATCTGGGTGCAGAGAGCCCTTCTAGCTGCAACTAATGGGAAAGACTACACAAAGATCCAGTCCCTACCCTTCCAGAAATGCTACCCTCCTTGTTAGACAAGCCTCCCTTGGCACCTACTGCTGATGTCCCCTATGTATACTTTGGAGAATCCTCAAAGACATTTGTGCCCTTCACCACATTCCTCCAACTGCTTATGAAGGTGCATAACAGTTCTGGTAAAACAAAAATTATCATCCTGGAAAGCTCACATACCTTACTGGGAGTTTATTCAAAGTTCTGATTTAGATTAGGCTTTTATCAATCTGTTTCTGGTACTACAGAAGATGACTCCACTTCAATTTCTTGCATCTTCTTTTCATTACCCAAGCATGCGTTTATTTGTCCTTCTCTTATGAAGCTCCTAAGAATTGAAGACAGCTTTAAACCATAGAAAATACATGTTCTCTAATGTCTGGGGACTTTCTTGTGAAAACGTGTTCAGGAAAAGAGAGAATTTCCTGCACGAGTAAACTCTTCACAGCAGTGTCTATAGATAATGTTGCCTAATTGTCTTCATTTTTATAGCCAGCCTTGAATACTTCTGTCCTTTTGCCCAAAGAGGACTGATGGCAAGAACTGATTAAGCAGCCCAATCCCCTACAGAAAAAGCTCAATTTTATTTTCTGGAACATATTAACTGCATTTTCTTGTGTTGATTATGGAAACCACTGTCAACAGGAGGAGAGTGTTCATCATGCCTCATTTTGATGTTTTGCAGCATTAGGATTGATCGAAGTCTCCCAAGACCTTTATAGCTTCTGATATAGATACATCTATGAGATAGTCCTTTGTATATTTACCCTTTATCCTTAGAGCATTTTGGCAACATCGGATGCAATTTATCTGTGGCCAATTCTGAAGGAATAAAAATCAACCCAGTTCCACTCTAAGCCTTTCAAAGCTTTTCCTTTTCTTACTTATTTAAATATTTTTACTTACAGAAGGGTAAACACAGTAGGGTAGAAGGGTAGAAGTCCCAAGTTTACTTCCTTAGGTGTATACTTCTTAACACTGCTGGCTCTCTCTCTTGGATGGAGGAAAAGGGTTCTGTGCATTAATGCACCTCAGCACCCCAGGCTTAATCTCTAGCTTATAGACACTTCTGCTACTGAGAATTCTGCCACAAATGCTAATAGCCATTTTTTTGATGTGAACCCTGGCTAACTCATGGGATTGATATATAGGTGTCAAGCCTGAGCTGGTACTGGCTGACACTACACAATGGCTGTTGAATGACCTGTACGAAAGGGGTTGGTTGGACACAGCAAAGTTCCGCACATGGACTCTGTTGTCTGCCTTGACAGAAGAGGGAACATTTGAAGTCATAGCCAAGGGCAAAGGTGAAAGTTTAAACCCCAGAATGTGATTGGTTTCATCTTCCCAGATGAAGGCTAAAGCTTCCAGTTCTGGAAAATGATAATTTGTCTTGAACTAAATGTTTATTCAGCCTGAGCTGGATCCTCCTCTCTGTCAAATTCAGTATTGATTCATTTCTTTAGTGGCTGGTTGCAACACATTCTCCCTTGGTCATTCCTTGTTCTGGCCCAGCTCCTGCAATTGCTTAGTAGCCCTACTCTGGTGTAATATAGGTTCTTTGTTCTAAATTATCCTGTAGCATCGTTATCTTCTGCACTTCTGCTTCTTCAGCATGTCAGACTCTGCATGTAAGGGGTTAGTGTGTGTGCTAACAAATTTCACCTCAGTTTCCCTGATCTTAAAATCTACATGTTTTTTTTGTGAGTCAGTTGCTTGACGCTTTAAAAAATAAGGCATCCACTAGAATCATTTTACATTTCCTTTCATACATGGAACTAAAAAGAGCGAGACACATAGTACTCAAGAAAATGTGAACATCAAATTTTTTCTCCATAAACCATAACTGTTACATCTTAAGTCACAGCAGAAACCATGGTGCCTCACTGTCTTCGAGCAACGAACCACAGGAGTGACTGTCGTGGTCACCTTCTAGCAAAGGATTTTGTTCCTCAGACATTTCTCCCTCAATAGCAACAGTCCAATGACAAGAAACAAATAGCTTCTTCCCTTACTCTCAGAGAACAATCTGGCAAACACGCTTATAATTTGCTGAAGGAGCCTGGAGGGTATAAGTTATAAACATAAAATATAAGCAAATAAGGATACAGCCACAAGGTAAAGGTCGTAGGTAGGGAGAGGGGACTTTTTACAAGAGCATGTAGTGATAGGACGAGGGGTAATGGCTTCAAACTGGAAGAGGGTAGATTTAGATTAGATCTCAGGAAGAAATTCTTTACTGTGAGGGTGGTGAGGCACTGGGGCAGGTTGCCCAGAGAAGCTGTGGCTGCCCCATCCCTGGAGGTGTTCAAGGCCAGGTTGGACGGGGCTTTGAGCAATCTGGCCTAGTGGGAGGTGTCCCTGCCCATGGCAACAGGGGTGGAACTAGATGATCTTTAAGGTCCTTTCCAACCTAAACCATGATTCTCTGAGAGGGGAGCATGAATTCAGCAAATCTGTGGAGAGCCTTACACCTGGACCCAGTAGCCACACAGGACTCAAGGAGCCTGAAAGTGCACCAGCTCCTGACCTTGCCCTTGTTTTCCTGTTGCAAAAATAAGCCTTCACATTTCTCTTTTGAGTAACCCAGAATAATTGTCCTACCTGAAGCCATGATTTCTCTCACCCTTTGCCATTAGCTGCAGCGTAAGGTGTCTGAACTTGTTTGCTTTTGCTAACTGAACACTAAGGCATTGGCCTTTCCTAAAAGAATTGGTCCAGCTGGGAATTTATTAACTACTTCATATGCTTAGGTGTGAACTTCTTTCATGCAAAGGAGTTCCTCACCAGTTTTCCTTGCCACTCAGTTTGAAAGCATGCTCCCTGGTTCTCAACTGGAGCTTTCCAGTGGGTCTATGGAACAGACACTGCAAAATTACATGGAAAATCTCACATCCACCCAGCAGTGGAGAGTTGCTACAATTCAGTGATTTTTTTTTAAAGTGCAAAACGAAAGAATTATAGAGCTTCTTGATAAAACATCTGCATACTTTTATTCTGTTTTATTTTATTTATTTTTAAGACGAAGGAGGGGAGGGTGATGGCAGCGTTTTATTTATACCTTAGCTACAACTTTACAGTTAAAAGTCAGGGTCATTTTACCAAGAATTGGAGGCAGATGTCTCCACCTCATGGTGTGAACTTGAAGTATCTTTAGAAAAATTCTGAAATGTTGTTTTATGAAAAGGCAACATATTAAATTCACCTTTGTAAATTATTTTCCAAGGCAAACCGTGCCTGTCAGCAGCTTGCTTATACAAAAAGGCAGGGAGGAAAAAGGTTTTATGGAAAATTGACCACACATATACATATGAGATGCTGCATCATATAACATAAGCACGCTGCACTCAGTTACCCTTTCTGTATACAATGATCCATACCCTGCACAGCATGAATAGCTTTCCAATGCCAGGTTTAAAGCATTCTTGTCTTTTAACTATTTCATTTGCTTTAAAAAAAAAAAAAAAAAAAAAGTGTTTAGGACAGTTCTGTGTAATTTAATACAGAAAACAAGGTCTAAACCCTCAACTTTTCCTCAAGTCCCTGTTACTTAAGTATTTAGGCTTTTTAAAAGTATTTATAGGTATAGCCTATAACTCTGTGCAATTCTGGAATGTATATGATTTTTCATAACCATATTCTGGACAGCTCACAATCATCTTAGAATTAGTTTATGTACCCAGGTCCTGTTCCATTTATTATTTCCGGCTGGTAAGGTCTCACTTTATAATAGAAATTCTTGTTCGGCAAATTCATTTGCCTGATCTACAAACTGTTATCTGATTTTTGTAACTGTAATTCTCATGATAAAGTAATAACTCCTCAGAAGAAATAAAATGAATCAAAGGTCAGGATGGCTCAGTTTTCCCAGGGTATTAAGCAAGCACCACTTGCTAGAGGCACACACATGCGTTCACCTAGAGGACAGCTAAAATGAGGCTTTCCATAGCACAGGAATTGCCAGTCACAGAAATGGATTGTAACACAGGATTGATCATTTGTCCTCCAGGTTATTAAGTCTTCCTTTGTATTGACTACATTTCCTAACTTTACATTAGCATCCTTTGTTCTTATCGTTGGCATTTAATAAGGTTTTGGTGTCACATTAGTCAAATACATAATAAAGCATCCATTTATATTGTGTGTATAAATAAATACACCAAAAAAGGAGAAATGAGGATACAGAAAATAGAAGCACTGTAAAGATGATTTACGTAAAGTAACATAGATAATCAGCGGCTAAATCAAGATGAAAACACAGCTCTTAAGTCCCGATTAATGAACCACATAGTTTCTATAGAAACAAAAAAATCTAGCAGTTGATATGAGGGCTTTGTGGTTTTACACACTTCTAATTAGTTATTGAGCAGTAGATGTGAGGGGTTTTACACTACAACCAGTCTCCAGGTGTACGGATAACAATTGCATTTTGTTTCCGCTTACACTGATGGGATGATAAGTGGCACATACTACTGGAAAACAGATAATTCAAAATGAATTATCAAAAAAATATCAAAAATACATTTTTCTCAGTCTCTTTCAAAACATACTTTTCCCATATAAGACAACAGGCTGTAGAAGAGTCCCACAATATCTGCTAATTTTCTACTGGATACTCTAAAAATACGAAAAACAGCCTTTTCATTATGTATACCTGAGAAACTTCCTCAGAGTTTCCTTTAGAAATCACTCATTTGGAAGGAACCTTTTGGAGGATAGATTATCAGGCAACGGAAGGAGGTAAGTACGGTTCAAGGCTTTGGCTACAGACAAAAATACCAAGAGGAAAGCCAGCACCTCACATCTACTCTCACAAGCAGACACGATCCGCATCCATGTCAGTACACACGCCGAAGCGCTGATTAGTGCAAATTTGCTTTACGGGCGCTACGTAACTTCGAATGTTTTGAAAACGGTGGAGTCGGTACGCAATTAAAGGGAAGTCACAATTACATTGCATTTACAAAGGCTACCAGTAGAGAGAGATGCTCCACCACTAACAATTCCTTCGCCACAGAAATTACGAGGAGGAGAGTTTAAATGGAACAGAAATAGGTCCTCATCACTCTAGCTTCAGGCGTAAGAAAATGCAACGCAATAGCTGCAATGTGTTCTCTGGTTTCAGCAGAATTCCCTAATGAAATGAGAAGTGGCAACTGACTGAAGTTTAATGACTGCATCGGGTTCCGTAGGGCATCTTTAATACCAGAATTTATACTGACCTCTTCAAAACTGTGAACATCAGGTGACTATATTCCAAATAATAAGAATTTAAAGAATACTTTTTTTAATTTAGACAAATTAAAAAAAAAAAAAATAATTTGCTGTCCATAAAGGTCATTCAGCAGAAGAATGAATTCTGGCTTTTCTGAAAATCTTTTCCAGAATTTTCACTTAATTGCGTTTAGTTCAACTAGCTCCGATGAAAGAGACCATACAGCACAATGACAAAAGCAGCAGCAAACGATGGTTTCAAGAAAAATAGTGCAGAAGTCTTAGCACTGAAGAAATTTAAAAGCTTGTAACTTGCCAGATAATCCTATACATTTATTTATTAGGATCTCCAGAAACATGTGGGATTCTTATTGCAATAAAAATGCAAAATGAAAATGTTGCACTCTGTCCCACCGCAAAATGCATGAACCATGCACTAAAGTATAAGTGTAGATTTGTTAATCTATACCCACAAAAATGGTTTGAAAGGTTGAATGTTCTGTTCCTATCTGTTCCTTGGGGAAGCCATGTTTCCTGTTTCTTTCGTGTGGTCTGATGAAAACAACAGATGAGTTTTGCAATCTGCCAAAAACTGATCTAATTTTGTATTTTTCAAAATATTTGCCTGTCAAACTATTTAACTGTTCCTTTGCTGATGCTAAAAAATATTCTTGTTTTAATAGAAAGCTTCTGTTGCCTTGGACCTTGTTCAGGACATTCAGCTCTTCATGAAATAGCCACAACAGCATGCACAATGTAAAGACAGGACTCATGTTAAAAAAGATGATTTATCAAAGTTTTTGGCAAATGGTCTTTCCTGTCTTAAGGATTAATGTTGTAGCTGAGACACTGCTTGCTTTTACAACCTTTCAAGGAAAGGATATTCCTCATCTTTACATGGCACTGGGCCTCAAATCCAGAAAAAAAAAACCTGAAAGAGAAGGGACAAGCAAGGAATACGGAAGTTGGTGCCTAGGCTTGCAAGCAGGGATCTTTGCTCCCTTAGCACAGCTTAGCACAAAGCTGCTGAAACAGTTGAACATACTTTGCCTCCTGTAATTGTCTCAAGACGTGAATATATATTTGCCTATTTTCATTCTTACTCATTTCTTAATTAATGGTAGAGAGAAACCAAAAGACAAAGTTTTAAACAAATGGCACAAGTCAATCCCACTTAGGTGAGAACAGATCCAAGATACAAGAAAAACGTGTACTCATCTACCCATCCTAGAATTTACTGCATCAACTTTCATTTCAATGACAGCATCACCACCAATTTTTTTGAGGGTTTCATGTCAAATTTTTAACAAGACATTGTGAATGTCTCTCTGCCAGAGTTTCTTTCTCCAGAGCTCAAACAATATTCCTAGTTGCTTACTTGTTTTCTGCAGACTTCAGTTTTTTGATCATCACCTTTCTTATCTGCTTACACAGTTGGATGAGGTAGCAACTACTTCCGTGAGAAGAGCTGGGATATTGTTTTTAGCCTGGTACAAGAGAATTACCAGGGAAAAACAAACTGAGAAATGGTAAGACAAAGATAGAGCTCATTTATTCAATATAATTTTTGCAGATGCAACTGAGTTTTTCCTGCAAGCAAACCCACTGAATGCAGTTAACCCCAGCTTGCCATCATTTGCCTGTAACTCCTCACACCTCTCATTTCTAAAAGTCAACCCCCTTGTTGTAGTAAATATAGTAATAACACCAGATAAAAACCAAAACGAAAAAAATGATCTTTCAAACAAAAAGTGTTAAAAGTGACAGATTATGCATTGTGTAATGTGATTAAGCAGTCTCCAGCTAGTGTTTTTTCCTTTTAACATTTCTGCAAACTTAAAGCTGGCCACCTCTTTCTTCTGCTTGTTGCTTCTACTGCTCTCTGTCCTAAGATAAATTATCACGTAAGTGTCTCTGAACACATCTTGATGTTTCCTGTAACTGAAGCAGGTTTTTTTTCTTCACTACTGCGAAGCCATCAAATTTAATTAATACCGGATGTATTGACTTAGTGCTAGGGAGAAATATTATGATTAAATTAGAAATTCTTGTGCTAGTGATGCCAGCTCCCCATCTGTAGAGCAAGTCAGACACTGAATCTCAGTAGAAGTATCAGATGAGACTGTGGAAGGAAAAAAACCTTAATAGTTCTGCTCAGTGGTTTGACTGTACAGCTCCTGCCAACTGATGAAGGCTGTGCTAGCACCCTCCAATCTCCTAGGGAATCATACTGCTAAGGTCATAGAGATGCCTTTAAAAATTTAGGGGAAAACCTGAGAAAGTTAAGCAAAGTGAAAAATTCAAGCAGCAGAAGAAAGACAGAAGTTGAAGACTGCAAAAAAACTGGATAGATTAACTAAAACAGAGCAGTAGAGTATGAAGAGATACAAATGGAGGAAAAAAAGCAAGGTATTTTAAAATCCTGTTGTGTTCAGAGTGGCATGTTATTGCATGTACTTCTTTAATTTGTAGAAAATGAAGTAGAGAGGTTAAGAAATGTGAAAATGTACAAGAGCTTTTGTAGAAAATGAAAGGGCAAATCAATCAGAAAATCGCTTCAGTTTATTTGGAACGGTGACCATCACAAGCATTATTGTCAGGAGAATGTCAGATTCAATTTGCAAATGACTCACCACAACCAAGAGTAAATAAGTAGCAAACATAGTTCTTCAGTCCATGCTCTAGCTGCTATGGATATAAACAAATAGGAAAGTATGCGTTCTGTTCAATTTATGTTCAGCTAGTTTTAGTGAGACTTTGCCAATCCTACAGTCAAAGCAGCTAGATTACATGGCAACAATCCTAACCTGGCACACAACATTCGAGTTGGGAAGAAATTAAATGGCATAGAGTGGTTTCAACCACCTAGAGAGGTGAAAGATCCCCAAATACTTTACTATGTTTTGAATAAGGCAATAGGAAGGAAAATTAGCCAGGCAAAACTTCCAAACTAATGCAGAGAAAAGTAATTTTTCCCTTCAAATCACCTTTGTGTGCAGAAGAAATCAAGAGTGTTGCAGAATGTGACAAATACATTGCCTCAAAACTCAAGAAATACAGCAGAAACCTGGTTTAATCTACTTATGAATTTTGCAGCTGAAGCATTAAAATGATTTTATGACCAAAACACAACCAAAACCAGATAACAGTATTGTAATTTTTTAATTTTTTTTTTAAAGTGTGCTGTGCTTTTGGTAAAACTCCTCAGGGCTAAAAGCATTAATTACTCACGTAACCTAATATATTAATTATACTACTTCAGACTGAAAAGCTGGTTGTTTGGCATCTTCTCTCCAACATTATTTCTCTGACATTACATATAATTTCTGCTTGAACTCTCCCTACAAATGTACTGAAAACCTGTTCCTAGAAGTCTGGGGATAAGAGAGATAAATAAATTATACAACCATATCACTGTTACAAAATAGCTGCCTTTTTTTTTTTTCTTGAGAAGGAATGTAGACTTTCTCACTCTCTACATCTCCTCCCCCAAATTATCAAAAACCTAGTACTGCTTTCCTGCAAATACAGGCCTTTTAAACTGGACTAATTTGTCATATGGCATTACAGCAAAATGCAAGTTAACATTTCCTGACGTTTTGTCCAATATCTAACATCTTTTAACATAGCTCTTTAACCTTCACTGGTAGGAGATCGTTTTTCCGTCCTGGGTACAGTGCCTCTATTAGTCTAAGCTTCATGCTTTTTCCGTTCTTTTATTCCTTCAGAATGGCTGAGAAAACTATTAAAATGACTGATAGACCCAAAGAGCCCATCTTTGGACTTGGCATTTCCTTTCTAACTCTCATTGTTGGTTTAGTCCCTGTCTCCTTTCCTTCACAGGTGCTTCCCGTGTCAGTCCTTGACACACCTCTCTCCAGTCCTCTACCCTCCACTGGGTCTCCTGCTGTGGTTCTGATCCAGCAAAGCTCTCAAGTGCCTAATTCTCCCCTCTTCTCTCTCCTGCTTCACGCTTCACCCTCCGTACGTTTACTACCTTACCTACCATGCAGTTTTCCTATCCACGTAGACTATAACTTCTCCAGCACGCTATGTTTATGCACTGTTTAGCACGATGGTGTAGATATCGCTATTCTCAACACCTACAAACCAACAGTCACAACAAACGTGATAGGAAATTTTACACATGCCATGTTCTGCAAAACCAGCTGCTGGGATTACTATTCACGTAGATACATCTGTGTCAGACATTAAACTCTACCACTGCCTCTAGTGTAACCCAGAGCTTCCTATGAACCGCAGTGTAGATACATCCTTATATACCACAGTAGCTACTTAGGGGAAAAAAATGAAGAACAGATAGAGAACTCGGGAGTCCTGTCTCCTAGAATTCAACTGCAATTACAGGTCACTTCCTTTTTAGTAAGCAGGCCAGATCTTGTTAATAAGTAAAGCTTCCCTCAGTGAATCGCTTGATGTCTCTATGCCTCAGTTAACCCATCTGCAGGATTCACTGGCCAGTTGTTTCCCTCAGAAGTGAAAATGAGCTTTAAGTTATACAATCCTGTCAAGTTCTTTGAACTCCCCGTACATGAAATCATCTGCAAAACTGGAACGGCCCCTAGTGTGTGAGCAGACCCTTAGGGAGACTCACTCCATCACTGACTCAGCGCAGGCTCCCGAGTGCCGAGTCCTGCCATGGCGGGGGGGTCTGATGAAACTCACTACAGCTGAGACCTTTCTGCAGTGTATGCTAAAGCCGTTTTTTCTTGCAAAAAAGATTTTCTGCTAGCAACTCACGTTGACTACAGTGGAAAAGGCAATAAATGCCAGAGACAGAATTGTCTTCCTAAGTGCACGTGCCGTTAAAAGAGGCCTAAGATTCAGCTTCAGTATTTTCAGTTTGGTGCTAGTTTCAGCAATTTCAGTTCTTCAGGCAGACAAGCAATGGTGCTAAATCCTTGCCCATGTGAGTCAACAGCTATATCCTACTGACTTCAGCACGTGTAAGAGTAAGCAATCAGATGTAGGAGACATCACCTACTCGGGACAAAGTTTCTGTCTCAGGTCATACTGGCTGGGCTTTTACTCAGCTGTAAAATGGAGCTACAGTCTCTGACTATGGGTCTACTTCTTCAGCCTCTGAACAGCTATTTAACTTGTTCCTGCCCAGTAAGAGTAAGAACTGTAAATATTCATGAAGCATGTCTGCAAAATGCCTCTGAAAATGAACCTCAGAGGTGCTAGGTATTGCGATCCGTTCTTGCAGTACTTTAACACATCAAAAACACCCAGCAGATGAGGCAAACCCAGGGCCAGCTCCAATCTTTTATTTAGACTCCCCATCCTCCCTCTTCCCTGTTCATGTGTCAATGCCAACACATTATTTTAGTCTCACAGTCTCATGAAAGCAGAACAAATATGAGATTGCCAAGTGACCAATCCTGTATATATGAGAACAGCTCAGGAGGATTAGCTCAGTGAATAGTCAACAACAATTTTCCCTCGCATCGCAATGACTTGTGTGTGGCAGAAGATGACTTCCTAATAGAATATTGAACTGTCTCCAGGAGCACCTGCCATGCCAACAAGTGTAATCCTGTATCAGTGCACTTATCACTGAGTCTTTGCTGATACAGCACCCTCAGGCAGCAGTATAATTTTTTTCATCTCTATTTCTGAATGTCTTGCAGCAATAGCTTTTAGCCTAACATCACATTCGTCCTTTAGGGAACTGCTGTTATTCAGAAGATCTACAACATTTAGGAGCATTTGCAAGGCAGGTTCTACGCATAGAGGAGCACAACCTCTTACACATAATCCCCTGGAAACTGAGCTTTGCGATCCTGCAGTGCGGCAGTTCCCTTCAGAAATTATTCTCCCTACTTCACCGAGAGAAACCGTACCAACAATCTCAGCTTGGTGCTAGTGAATGTTCATTCCTAGCACTGCAACTTAAAGAGAATTCAAAGCACCAGAAACATGATTAAAAGGCTACAGTGATTGACTCAGAAGAAAGTTTAAAAGTCTGAAATACTTCTGGCTTGTGTTTAAGATGGCTTATCATAGATACCAAAAAATTTTAAAACTCACTAGGATAATTGCTTTCCACCTGTGCAGTGCCAACAGGCTGTTACTCACAATAATGAGATGGAGTCAGTAAAAGTGAGAACTGAGGCTAGACACTAGGAAAGTGCGAAGAATTGTCTTCCTCAAAGGGAAAGCGGAAGACTGAAACCGACAGTTACTCAGGTCTGGGCAATATCCTAGAAAATGACACTGGAACAGGTTGCCCAGGGAGGTTGTGGCCGCCCCATCCCTGGAGGCATTCCAAGGCCAGGCTGGACGGGGCTTTGAGCAACCTTGTCTAGCAGAAGGTGTCCCTGCCGATGGCAGGGGGGCTGGAACTAGATGATCTTTAAGGTCCCCTCCAACCCAAACCATCCTATGACTCTATGGAAACGTCTAGTAGAGAACAATAAAACACCCATCTGTAGGGAGACTAAGTAACCTAATAAATTTTTTCCCTCTATAACTTCTGCAACTTTCTGAATTTAGTATTGGCTATTTGTTTCTCTCCAGCTTTCTTTCATCAGTGCTAAAATGCTGAATGGAGTTCATAATGAGTCTTCTTCCATGTATGAGGAATTCTCCAGTCTTGGTCCAGTACCCACTTGAAGGAAAACTTTCCCAGTTATTTCAGTTGCATGCACGGCAAGTCATAGCATGGCATTGTTTAGGATTTATTAAAAAAATAAATGTTTCAAGAGCAATCCTTTTTTAATGACAGGTGTTATTAACTTGCAATTTAGTAGCTCATAAAATTTCAAGAGTACACTTTGGTGCCTAGAGTTTTCTCTATCAGAAGCCTGTAAATTTTTCTTAAAGTTCTGACAAGATAAGCGTCAGCCAGTATCTGTCTGTTGTGAAGCTAAACCTTCCGTTGCCTTGTGATCAGAGTAAAATCTTTAATCTAAGAAATCACTTCAGACTTCAACTGCAAAAGCACCAGACACAATTCTACTGGGTCAGGTGCAGCAAAAGCAGAGTGGGACCAGGGCTCCTACCCCAAAGAGCTCCCGTGTTCCAAGAAATGCCACAAGCGTGAAGGTGATTTAGAAGAGGGCTACATTAATGAGATGGTTCAGGTCTTTTTTTATTGAGAGAGAAAATTGCCTTGCCAGAAAAAGGAGGTGAAGACATGGCACAAGTTGCATCATTTCATCTTCATGAAGTTATGCAAATTACTGTGCGAGGTCTCAGGGTGAACCAGAGCTCAGAGGCTTCTCGTTCTGTGAGAAGGCTGAGAAATGCTTTCTCGGGGGAGTCACAGAATGAACTGATAGAAAGCTCAAAGACAAATCCTCACTTGCCAGCCTTCAGCTTGTTATGGGAGCATTCATTACAAAAACTGATCTCCATCCATGCCATTTTTTTCTACCCAACACAGTACTTGACTGAAGAGATGTTGACTTCATGAAGGTTAAAGGTGGCTGCCTCAACCAACAAATGGGATTTAGCAGGAGGGGAGGATTGTTGTTCTTTCTCCTTTCAGGAATGAAGTGTCAGGAGGATGCCAAAGCCAAACAGGCCCCTGTGGAGCAGCTGAGTGGCAGCACCAGCTGCAGAGGGTGCTGGAGCAGAGCAAGGCCTGCGGGTTCTCACGTTTGGGAAGGGTACACCATCTCCTTTTCCCACAGCTGGAGCTGGAGGAATAACAGTGAGAGCTCCATTGGGAAAACAGGGTCCTAGCAGTTTGACTCGGAGTGCAAAGTGATGTGCAGGAATTGAGTCATGCCCTAGAGACAGACCTCTGCTCGGACCTGGTGGGGATTCCTGAACAGGAGCCTAAAGCTACTCCTGGCTGAAGCGAATACTGGACTAACGGACAATCCTCCCTTCCCTTCTGTCATCTCCCCAGGTACATGTGCAAGGACATAAATATTTGCATAATTAGCTAGAGCATTTTGTAGACTGAAAAACAACAGACCTAGGCTTGAATTCTTACAAGCCCATAATAACCTGTGTGACGGAAGTGTGTGTGTTGTGCACATGACAACACACACACAGAATGTAAATGAAATACTTTGGCAAAAAGTTCTGGACTGTTACTGAAATTCTTCCAGTGCCCAGAACATTTGCAGCATTCATAAATCCATTATACCCTGGCCTGAGGGTTTTCTGAGGGTTTTCCTCCTGCCAGCGAGTACAAAATCTGTTTTAATGTTTATCCTCTAATGTAACACAGCAACACGTTTAAATGTTTAGGAAAGTTCTTCCTAGAGAATAAATTAAGTATCAGATATTTAGTATTTTGCAAGAAAGTAAAGATTCATGTGAGAGAACACAATTTGATGTTCTTGTTCAGAAAGATCTAGACTAAACCCATGTGATTTATTGGAAAAGGCCAAACTCTAAGAACNAATTCTGAATTATACAGAAGCCAAATAAAAGTATCACTTAAGCCCCTGTGAAAAATGAAGGCTCCGTGTCCATCTGCTAAATCTCTGTGTCTTTGAGAGAACACAAAACTCAGCACAAATTGTGGGAGAAGGGAAAGAGGTGCACACAACATATAGCAAGGCCTAGGGGAATAAGTATTGGAAATGGTTGCAAGCAGATTATGGAAACATGGAACACACGCACATATAAATCGTCATTAAAAACATAGAGAACAACCTTGAGAGAAGCTGCAGTAACCCTAGCATAGCAGGGTTTTGGGCATTCCCAGCTGCCACACTTCTGTGAAAAAGGGATTGAGAGAACAGATTCCCTGTTAATGTCTTTTCAACTGTGATGGCTCTAGGGTCTAAGAATCTGCTTTGTTACGAAAAACTATAAAACTTTCAACAAAAGATGAAAAACATGTCTTCCACTGGCATAAAAGCAGGAGATTTCCTTGCAGGAAGGAGTAGCATATTGAAAATTCCCTGGAAAGTAGAATACAGAAAGAATAACTGCCACTGGCAGCAAATTCAGCAAATACATGTGTTACAAAGCTAACAAAACAAACAAACAAAAAATCACTCAAAACCATGCACGTGTGAACAAGGCAGGTTTAATTTTTTTTTTTTTTAAACTTAGGATTGGGCCTTAAATTCTATATAATCAGTGAAGTCCTTTCCTACTTTTATTTCCCACTTCAGTTCTTGCAATTTGGTGTCTGTTGAATCCTGTGTTAGGGCTTTTTCCAAATCCAAGACTTGTGGAATTTTGTTAACAGTGCAATAAAAATAACTTCATAGTGTTACAGAGAAGCATTAAAGCCTTTTTTTGTGTGCTGCTCTTTCCCTTTTAAAAAAAATACAGACATTGTTTCTTTAAAAGGCTCCATCTGCAAATCCCATTAGATGTGCGCGTATAAGGTTTCGGATGATTAAGGGTTGCCTGCTTTGCTTTGGTTGGAGGGACCGAGTGTATGTACGTTAACCCCTCCCTCCCCTCTCTCACGTTTCACTTCACAAACTTAACACTCTCTCCCCAGCACAGTATTTAAAAAGTATTTCGCTCATGTCCAGCGCTTCACAAGGAAGCAAGCTTCAGGCCTTGGGAAGCAATTCAGGGCAATCACTGTATAGATCTGGTTACTGTTTTCCAGTCGGGACAATGAAGATACTCAGAAGAGTTCCCAAAGTAACAAATCTGCAGCAGCATAAAACCCACAAACAAACTGTTGTTTAGGGAGGAAATCTATTCTGTAAAATTTGGAAGATTCCCCCTCTGCTCCTCTTCTGATTTTTGAAGCCTGAGCTATAACCAGTCACGAACGCTGGAGTGTGGACAGGATTGGAAGCAAATGGATCCCACTAGCAGCAGCTGCACGCGCAGTCAACAACCTCCTGCCCCACTTTGGGGGTGCCTGCGGAGCACCCATGGGGATGTCAGCACAGCTGCACGGCTGAACCACTACCCGCCAGCACCATTTTCCTTCCATCAAAAATCAGATTTTGCTACTTACTCTGATTTCTCAACCTCCTGCCTGGTGGCTGCTCCCCATAGCTTCCCACATGAGGAGCGGGCATTTGTGGAGCAGCACCCTTCTTTCCAGCACTCTGACTGGCATTTTGCAGCAACTGAGGCCAGAAGACGACTAAATCCAGGACTGGCCTTGGGTTCTGGGGAGTCAGAAGGCAGCAGCCCAAATCTAGTGAGTGCAGCAGTGGGTATGAATGAAGATGATGAGGTACCAGTAAATACTACAAATGAGACTGAGAAAAAGTCATCCAAAAGAAAAAAGGAAAACTCAGGTAGGTGATATGAAATCAGGGTTGTGGGGTAGTGCAGGCTGTAGAATGAGAGCACCCGTAAGATTAAGAATTAAGAAACAAAACTGATGAGGAAAACATTTTGTAATTCTTGACTGGGGAAACATACACAATAACACTGGAACTAAACGGCTTATTCTTTGATGACCTCTGGTGTTTGTATCGCTCCTGCAGCTCTTTTTTACTGAACCAGGCATTTTACTCACCAGCACGGTGCACATTTGCTGTAACTAAACAGGAATCACATGGCACGCGTACACTGAGCTGAAAGTCCAAGGATGTGGATTTATATATTGCATACCTGCCATTTGCCCAAGCGTAAGAGAACAGCAGTTATCTTGAGCTGCCTGTGCTAGTTGGAAATGTTACAATAGGATTTTGACATCTCGGTTTATGGTAAGAAGTACAAGACACAAAGTCTCCCCTTAGATATAAATTCTATTTGATCTCACTAAAATATTAGTTGTTTTTGCCACAAAACAGGAGGTACTAAAAATGTCCCCATTGGTACAATGTCCAACAACGCAGAAAATGTAGATAGTTTTCTTTGTGTCATCCTAGCTAACAAAACACCTTCTTTCTACAGTGCAATATTCAGTAATTTCGTAGTTGTATAACCTCTGACTTGCTGCTATCTCAAATCCAGGTGTGTGAAATATACAGAAAATTGTTTTCTCCTAAGGAAGCTGTTAAGCTGTTAATTAAGATGCTTATATGCATTCATTTGCTATAGTATTCGTTTACAAGCTACAGCGCGCTTTTTCCCACAGCGCTGCTATGAAGTGGGGAATGTTTTCCAGTATCCCCATTTTACAGGTGGAGAACACAGCAATAAACATATTTATTTGTTTTTAGGTTTTACAGGTTGGCTACAGAAAAGTCAACTCTAATCCAACTTTCATTTCTCCATTTTGCAATTTAAACAAGCTTCTATTAGTGCCCTCTCTGTCACACAATTAGTCGTAATCTCTGTTCTCTTCCAACATGAATAGGCTGTCAGGGAACACATAAAATAACTAATATTCCAAACTTCTTTATGCCCAGAATCTAGATTACTCCTCTCGGTTACCTGTTTTTTTCTTTAGAAACCCAGCTTTGTAGAATTTAAGTTCATTTCCAGTGAAAAAAAATGCTTGGGGCATAAATTTCCAAAAAAAAAAAAAAAAAAAATCAAGTGCAAAGAAGTTTAAAAAAAAAAATTAAGAGAACAATGCTTTTATTATAACATTTACTAGTCATAGGGCAAACAGCAGATTTCAGGATACTCAGATTAGAGGGATATCCTTATTCTTAAAGAGATTGATTCCAAACCACATCTCCCTGTTTTAAGTAGGAGACAAATGCTCCTTCTATTCTCTATTACCAGCACCCTTGACATTTTCTTTTCGTACTTGCTGCTGTCCCATATACTTTTCCTTACAGGGCAGCTGTAAGCAATGACATCACTGAAAGGTATGGCGTTTCCTACCTTCTAGCAACTGTTGCTGTCTGTACAAGTTGTTACTGTAGCAAAGCAGAATAATGAAAACATCCCAAAGGGGATTCCATGGCTTTTCATTTCACTCCCTTCTTTGCTTACCAGACAGCAGATAGAATTATTTGATATTCCTCCTGCAAGTCCCCAGACAAAATAAAACAAATGAAGAGAAAGTCTATGAGCAATTTTATTGTGATTTCCTTCACTTTTACAGCAGTTCCAGAGATTCAGCTGGACATATCACATACTGATTGTTTATTCTAAGTGGAACATAAGACTTTTGTCTGCTCTTGAGAATTTTCCTTGACTTCTTTAGAAAAATCTAGGTACCCAGAGCCTTCTCTTCAGAGACTGGGCTAGTAAAGAAAAATATATTAAAATCACTTGAAGACAAAACCTACAAAATAAACTATTATCTTTTAGTTGGTGCCTTATCCACAATTTTACCTGAACTGCAATATAGATACAGAATTACCATGATTTGTACTGGTGCATTCAAAAACCTTTGGTTCTCGTGAAGATCCTAGTTATTACAAGACACACAGGGAAGATCTTGGAACATGGCTCTTTGCAGAGTATTCTGAGAAAAGTCTAAAATAAGCATATTTCTCTGACAAATAAGCAGAATGGTGTAGAAATAATAAAAAAAGCTTGTCAGTCCTTAAAACTGTCTTTGAAGCACAGATATGTTAAAAACATTTAGAGAATGGCTTTGTTATGGCAATAACAACAGTGGCATCTCCTACAAGTACTTGTGGATAAACATGCACACACCTTTTCCTTCCTCTACAGACTTTAGTTATTTAGATGCCACCATTCAGTCGTGGCTTCACAGGCTCACCAAATGCCCTGGAGATAGAAGTTAACCTAGTGTTAACTTTCGCAGCTGCCTCTGCTGTTCATCCACAAGCCACAGCCATTAACATTTTCAAATACAATTGCAATAAAGTTTCTGTCTGACCTGTCCTAAATTGTACTTGTGTTATTACGCACTTGAAGTCCCCAGATCTCCAACAACATTAGTATAATACATAACAGAATTCAGACAACTTTATTTTACATGAATGAAAGAATACAGAATGCTAGTGAGATTGCAGTAGAAATGAGAATGTGATAACAGTGCGTAATGACTCCCTTAACAATAGCAGACATACAATGTCCTTGACTGATGAATTCTGGAAAGCTTTGTATTAAATTGTGTAGAGCTGATCTGAATTCCCGCCTGCCGGTCTTTCTCTTTCCTAAGCTTGTGATTCCCATTTACAGTCATGGTGGCATGAAAATAGAGTTGGTTGGATGGGGCTTAGAGCAACCTGATCTAGTGGAAGATGTCCCAGCCCAGGGCAGGGTGGTTGGAACTAGATGATCTTTAAGGTCCCTTCCAACTCTAACCATTCTATGATTCTATGAAAAAGCAGTAGGTAAGAGTAGACAGCAGCAGGTAGCAGCAGATATCCTGAGAAGGACTGAAAAGCAAAGTACAGGCAAGTCTCTGATCAGTTTAAAGTGGTCTGGGAGCAGAATGTCATGTGACATATCCCTCCGTATGCACCCTCCATTGAGCATTATTCCATGAGGTGCACATTGAAGTAACTTCTGGATACTTTATCATCAAATGAATCTACTATTTATGAGGCTATTTACTTGGCTAATGTTCCGATAGCTTTCAGATATCGACAGTACTTTGCAGAGTAACAAACACCAGGTGCATTGATCTGGGCTGTGGATCACCACAAACATCTAACAAGCAAGTAGGATCCTCCATGTACAGACATGAGCAACCCCCGTACTCTGTGCCCAAGCTGCTCTCTGAGCAATACAAGTACCCTCTGTGGTGCCAAAATCCTGTAGCTTCACAGTGCAGAGTCCTTATGCCTTCCTCCAAAGCATTGTTTACTGGCTATTGTTAGTAGACCAGTTCAACCCAGTGAGGGAGAGCGAGTACTGCTTCATGAGACCAGATTCTGATTCAGTTATGCTGGTTGTAAGCACAAAGCAAAGCCAACTTCTGTTGACCAGCTCCAAATGCTGAATTTGGCCCATTGTTTTGCAGGGAATGGGTTGCCTCTTCACACACACTTGTATGTATTAGTGCCTGACACAGTTTTTGTTTCGGAAACTTCCTAGCACAGGAATATGTACCATTTGGGTTCCGACACATATTTTGCTGCAGCCCTGGGGAAAAGCAGCTGTTCAGTTCAACCACACAATGAAACCAGTTGGGGTCCTGGAAGTACACATGCTTCATGGTAGACACACAGATCTTCCTGTGATTCCTCAGCAGCATTTTTTTTTTTTTTTTTTAAACTTTCCCCCAAACTGGCTGTACGGTAGGAAAAATCTTTCCAAGCTAATTTGTCCTTTCACACAACATTTGCAATTTTCCACATTCTGTTGACAAAACTCTGAAGCAAATAGGCCCAATTTCCACTTTTGGAATATCACAAAACCTCCAGCCATGAATAACCATATGTCTCTTTACAACACCATGTGGCACACAGCCTGGATGACAGGATCCAAGCTACACATCTTGCTTTGTTCCCAGAAATACTTAGCTATTTAGAATTATTCACGTTGTTTTTTGGAGATGAAGACTGGTGAAATTGCTCCTTAGAAAGGATGTCCTTTGCGCAGGGCTAAGTCCTGAGTTCACATGTACATTCAGGTTGCATTTTTATCCCAGGTTAATTTGACAGAGGTGGCTTTAGTTCCTGCAGTGTGTTATTGGCATTGGAAAGCTGCTTCACCCCTCCACATGTTTGCTAGGGGAGCAGAGACCCGTGGGGAAGCCCTTGAGAGCAGGGCTCCCAGAAGTGGGTGGCAAAGTTCCCAGCAGGGGATCCACACTTCAAATCCCACTTTCCCACCACTCTCTCAAAAGTCACATTTGGTAGCCTTTGGGAAATGTGTAACGGCGTGTTTGTTCAGTAAGAGATAAGAATGAAGAGGATTGTACAACAATGGCCAAAAGCATGGGGAGAAACTTCTGGGGTTTTGTTTTCATATTTTCCCCAACTTTATTTGGGAATTTTGGAAGTATAAGTAGCAAGAACAATGTTGATGCAAACAAGACTAATTTCCTTGAAATGGAGAGTAGTACCGCTGCCGCATGTGATACACTGGTCCCTGGGTGCATTATCACTAGTGGGAGCTATGTTTGATTTCTCCATTTCTGATGGACAGAACTAAGATAAGATCAATTATGAAGCCTACAGCCACACCTGACATTTTTACAGCTTTATTACTTTGGCAACCAAAGGGACACCTAGAAGATGCTGCTGCATGTTGCACTCATTGCTACCATTTTGTATATCATTTCTATGTAGAAATATTACTCTAGGACACCCAGAACTTCATTACACACCGGTTACACATAAAAATTAAGTAATTAATCCTCAACATAACAAAAAACCTACTAGCATCTTCAGTTCAGGGAATGTAGCCAACCATAGGAACAAGAGGGGAGAAAGAATCAAGGAAGTTGTAAAACTGACTCCCTGAAACATTGGCAGTTTGGGCTTTGCTCACTGAAATAAGTGCATTTTTCCTTGCATTGCTTGGAGATCCTTCACAAGCACTAATTTTAAAAACACAGGAGAAAAATAAAATTAAAAAAAAAAAAGAGAAAAATAAGGGAGAGAGGAGAATAAAGGGAGAGAGGAGAATAAAGGGAGAGAGAAAAAATAAAAGGAAAGAGAAAAATAAAGAAAAGAGAAAAAGAAAAGGAGAAAAGATTGCCACAGTCTCAAAGTCAGTTTCTGTTTGCTTTTTAGCACTTTTTAGGGTGCAGCATCCCTTTGGCTATGGCTTGAAATTTGGCTTTGAAATATGACAGCTGACCACACTGCAGCCAAGCGCACAAATAGAATAAAAGTTTTTCAGGGCAGCCCAGTGACAAGGATGATACTGAGGCCAAGCATGCAGGCAGATACCAGATCTCTGTGTAGTTTCCATATAGCAAGGTTAGAAGCAGCTCAAAGTCTGAAGTATCACGTGCCAGTTCAAAGAACACTGGTTCTCTGGTGTTGCTTGTTTTACCATGTTTCTCTCCCCAAAACACACACAAGATTTCCAGGCCACGTGCTGGCTTAGGGTGCTTGTTAAGTGACTTCACCATACACCCTGCACCAGAGGTCATCGCCGTGCACTCCAAGCACGTTACACGTCATACACACAGAGTGCTAGCTTTGCTCTCTGTTGCTTGGTAGGTCAGGGAAGAGTGAGAATATGTATATCAGGAATTAAAGTAAAGATGTGGGAAAGGAAATTATGTCGATGCAAGAGTAGCAAGGAATGAGAGCTTCCTTCCCATAGCTGCTCATTTCTGACCTTGCAGACCCCGGCCTGCGCTTCTGCAGCTTCGACAACCCACCCCTGCCTGACTCTCGCTGTCCCACCTTTGTCCCCTTGAACCCAAGACTGGCAACACTGATAAGTCATGCTGAGCTTGAGGGGGCATAACACAAACTTCTTAAAACTTCCACTCAGCGCTTCAATTAGTAGTTTATATCAGACCTCTGCGATACACATGTTTACACACATCAACATCACTGCAAATCACACAATGTGTGCTTGCCTCTTAGAAAACCAGAACTCGAGCAACAAGACAGAAACGAGCAGCAAATCACGGAAGGAAAGGACAGCTTTCACAAAGGAGCAGCTACGGGAGCTGGAAGCTGAATTTGCCCACCATAACTACTTGACAAGGCTCAGGAGATATGAGATAGCTGTGAACCTGGATCTCACCGAGAGACAAGTACTTCCTGAATCCCTGCCTCCCCAGCTTCTTCTTCCTCCCCCACAACTTCTCCCTAAAGCTAAAAACCAGATATGTTACTTGAGGGTGTACTTTTGCAATGGCACAGAGGTATTTTAGTACAAAGCCTCCACTTTTTTTTTTTAAAACACATCTGTTACAAATTTCTGTAAGTAGTTAATAAATGAAATTATATTTGTCTAAACTAAAGACACATTTGGGAATAACTGGTATCTACTGAGCTGTTTACCACCACTCATTGGTACATACTGATATGTCAAGGCTTATAGATGGAATATAGATATCGCCTTAGACTGTGATTACCAGGAAGTTATTAGAATGATATATGTTTGATGCATGCATTCTTCCTGGGTCAGGTAGTATTTTGAGGTGATAAGGAAAAACAAAAATGCAGAGTTCTGTGGAGAGAGAGAGATTTCTGCTCCGTCATTGTGATCTCAGTCAGGGTTTCCTTATCAAAGCTTAGTGGACAATAGAGGAATTGCTTGATTAAATTAATCAAATTACAATTCCTGAAGCATTAGATTGGATGGAGTAGGTGTTAAAAGACATTAGATGCACTATGCCCATTGGATTGATGAGCTTAGTTGACATAAAGACAGATTCTAGGCAAAGTAGTTGTACAACTTTGTGGGTCTCAGACAATCATCTGCCTGGAACAGTTTAGAAATAATTCTTCCTGCCTTTGCTAGAGAGATGGATTACTTAAACTTGCGAGGTTACTTTCACCTTTTCTTCTAGAACTCCACAACACATCTGTTTATTGATACACTCATATATGCATAGGTCTGCTTATACAGCTCAGATTGATGCAATAATTATTTCCTTTTCATCACCCAGGTCAAAGTATGGTTTCAAAACAGAAGGATGAAGTGGAAACGTGTTAAAGGTGGGCAACCAGTGTCTCCACATGAACATGACACAGAAGATGTGGACTCTGCTGCCTCCCCCAGCTCTGACTAGTTCTTACAGCAATGGGAGAGAAGTATGGAGAAAGTAATTGATCAGGAAGTGGATGCAACACTGCTCCGGGTCAGCTACACCATGAGATGAGCCTGCTTGCAAAACCTGTAGCTCCGAGTCTTTAAAAGGTGTATGATGCTTTAGGTTACAGAGGCGATTAAAGGACATGGGAAAAAAGCCAAAGGAGGGCATGATTTTGATTTTTGTCTGAATGAACTAACTTTCTCTGGAATTGTCTTACTACCACAGATGTGTCTTCAGAATAAAAGCTAACAAACACTGAATATAAAACAGGAGTAATATTGTCTAGGCTCCCGAACACTCAGAAAATACAGGTTGTCAGTCAACGAGTGATAATGCAACTGCATTCTCATCCAACCTTTCTCTGGTCACATCTATTCATTCTATGTTTGGACTCACTAAGGCACATTTTCCATGTGTCTTACTTTAAGAGAAATAAATACTTTGATAGTCACTGATTTTTCTTGCAATATGAATCGAACACCTGTGTGGCTAGGCAGTAAGATTACAAAATAAAAATTTGAGACCAAAACTATATACACAGAATTCTGCTCACCATTTTCAGAAGAGATGGCTTTCACATTGACAGTCCAAGAGGACAGGTGCCTCGTTGATGGTAACAATTTACAGAGGGAGAATTCTTCCAAGCTTACTGTAAATCCTGAAATTAAATTGCTATATCTCAATTTCAAATATTTTTTCAAAGCAGTCATTACCAAGTGTCACCGAAGGTACAGCAGAGATTAAGCCCTCAACACAAGAGCTATCACTATTTCGTTTTCAACATTTAAATCTATATAACTAAAGGAAAACTACTCTTTAGTGCTGCATTTCTTTTGGATTTATGTAATCTCTCTGGAAACCCATGGTTTTCTTTGCAAATTCAGGATCGTCAGGAGAAGCAGAAAACAATGTTATCTGGAGTAATTTAAGTGAGTTTACTGTCTACCAATTCTCATTTCATTTTTCATTGGAGACAAAACATTCATCCCAGTAAACATGTACATGTGTATATTTAAGTTACATATAAAAGCATCAGTTAGTCTAGGTACTGTGTGGATTTACATTTATTACTTACTGTCTTCTAAATCAATATGTGGATTTATGAAATTTACAGTTAAGTGACAAACTTAACCCTTTTTGCAAAAAATTTTTTTTTGGTGCTTGCAACTGATCAAATATTTCATACAAATGAATAGTAGCTGTGCTTTTCAAAAGGTAAACACATTGTGTCTTTGATCACCTCTGCCTTTGACAGAGTTCTCAGAACACTGAGAAACTTTACCAGCAATCTTTAAAGCCGCTAAAGCTGACACAGCCAACTGCCCACACTTCTGCCATAAATAACGTGTAAAAGAAGCTTTCCAATACAGAATCACAAACTGCCATGGCACCACCAGAAGTCTTAAAAACACTTCCACTTGAAATTATCCCCCGCTTTCAGCTGAAACTTGTAGTATATCAAATTATGAAGTTTTAGAAAAGCATGGTGTCTGTTTCCATTTCTTTTGTCTTTTTATTTAATGTACTAAGGCCATACTTTAAACAGAATTTTACACTAGCATATCACATTATGACTATTGAGAATACTGAAACTTCAGTTTAAACATTTGAAAGGTAACCATTATTTGCAGCTTTCCTTTCACCTTACTCTGATACGTAGTTATTGGGGTTTAAGGTGGACTGCAGATACATTGGATATAAAGTTGCATATCTGGATGATATGTTTATAAAGTTATCTGTGGTTATTCCACTTGTAAAAGACCTCAAAATAGATAAACAGCAACTTTTTTCTTTGAAACAGAGTTGCTGTATTCTTTTCAAACAGCTGATTACTGTATCTACCAAGAAAAAGCATCCATTACATTCCTTCTTTAACATTTCCAAACTGACAGGTGAAAAAATTGACAGTTTGGAGTATGTATTTGTGCAAAACCAATTAAAAAAAAAAAAAGAATTCTTTTTAAAAAGAAAATATTTAAAAATACAGAAACTTGAGAATTGAAAAAACTATGCAAGGTATTTGCATACCTTTGTACACCACTTCAAACCAAACCCAGTAGGTGGAATGGAGAAAGGAGAATGTCTCATGAAAAAAAAAGAGTCATTAACTCTATTATGGATTTGACAAATCGAAGATGGAGAATTCTTTCAGTCTTCCATGGCAACAACAAAGCATCAGGACGTCCCTACTGATGTTTATGCACAGGGAAACAAGGGCCTTGCTTTGCAGGACATTCGTTACCAGCTTGAGGGACAAGGTGCCTCCAAGCCAGCCCTCTGCAAGAGCAGCCGCTCGCCAGACAGCAGGGTAAGGGAGCCGGCTGTGTTACTGTGTGGTTTCCCACACCATGCCGCTTGTGGCACGCCTACACCCAGTAGACTAGGAACAAAACAAAACCACCCTCCCCAAAAAGAGAAAAGACTGTTACCCCGACGAGTCCACTCTACCCCTGAGGAGCCTCTCTGCAAAAAAAAAAAAATGTGCACTTTGTCACCATAAGCTTAAATGAATGCTGCATTTAATGCAAATTAATAATTAATGAATAAACAGTTAAAACAATTAGGAGTATGCATATCCTCTCTCTGAGCGAGATCTACCCATATCTCTCCAGATCTTATGGTAAGGAAACACTACCCTCGGTTTCCTCCCAGGACGTTTGTGTGTGAATGGTACTGTGATGGGAGACCCTGCAGACCCGCAGTTATGGCCAGATCCTGGTTACTCCAGCAGCAATAAACTGAGGTGTACTATGACACAGCACTATTATTTGGGTTACAAACCTGACCTTAATAATAGGTTAATAACCTCATTGTTCAGGTTACATAAAACTAGTTGGCTAAAAAAAACCTGCCTATGCCCAGATGAGAAGAAGCTACAGTTTACTGTAACTTTAAGAGCAGAAAGCGTTTATGGCTCTGCTTAAACCTTGATGCCTTCTGATTAAGCTTCTGACTGAACTCACTAGTTTAGCTCTCGGCAAACTCTGAAAAAGCGGTTTTTGTGAAAACCTCTGGTGCTAACTTGGTTATCCTACCCTCATCTCCAGGAACATAAAACACCATGGGACAGGAGTTCTTTGTTACTCATTTCCTTGTGAGCTCTTAAGCCAATTATGCACCGTACATCTTTGTGGTTAGAAAGTTTGCGAGCTGCAGAAGCAGCTTATTCTGTGACGAAAATTTTTGGGGTCTTGGCTACCAACATAAACCAAAATCAGCTCCTCACCCAGAAAGAAGGCTAATAAATCTTCCCTTTCAAGGAAGCTGTCAACAGTAGTATATTGCATCCTAATTCACTTAAAAGCTAGTCAATGGGATTTCAGTCCATATCCATAATTACACGTCCTAAACAGATCTGGGTCTGGCTTTTGAGAAATAAGGTACAAGTCACCTGTGAGATCATTTTATGCTTAGGCAGTTTCTGCATGAAACCATCTGCTCATTCTAAGACTTTAGTGTTTTGTGAAGGAACATTTAACTCCTGACATCAAAGCATTTGACCCCTCAACCTCTGGTGCCAAAAATCTTTCAGGCAGTCTGCCATCTGGGAGCAAAGTCTCTGACCCGCAATTATTTTTTGCAGAAATACACATCAGGCTTTATTCTCCTCACAGAACGGAAGTAAGCTACCTGGGGATGTTTGGCAATGCTTTGCGTGCCTGATTCTCAATAAATAATCTGAACACACAATCACCCACATAACATCAGAAAGGTCTGGCAGGTCTTCCACAGGAAGCACACGCAGGCAGAGAAGCAAGAATTTCTTCCCGTATAAGGCCAGTGCAAATAGCCCACAGGGACTGGGGATGTCTGTATAGACACAAAAATACGTGCTGTAGCCCTTTATATCTATGCTGCTTCTTCTAAATACAGGAAGAGAAGCACTTTCCTTAGAGTCACAGATTTTAGGGACATTTTACCTACCCAGCCAGATGCCAACATAGCATAGGCCCTAATTTGTTTTACATAGTTTCTGTATCCCATGACTACTCTGTTACCAGCCCTCCATTTCTCTGCATCTTTCTACAGCATTAAGCTAGTGATTTTTCCAGTCAATGGAGCTACTCGGACAACTTAAAAATAACCCAAAGGTGAATAAGAAAGCATGTACTCATGCATGCGTACACTTGATGAAGTCTTAGACAGGTCCACAACCCCGCTACAAAAGCTTTAGATGGTCCATAACTTTAAAGAATCACTGATTTTTCAGTGTCAGCTACACCATCAGCACCTCCAAGCCCCCAGCCCCCTCCAGCTAAATCAGCTTAGTAGAGATCAGAAGACTGAGCAGCAATGGTATGATTTTAGAAGATGACACTACTATTAATTCCTGATCTAGTTTTCTAGCTGTTATCTAAGAATCCCATTTCATGGTTTTTAATCAAGATGACTGCAGATCTAGACTTCTGCAATGCGGTCTCCAATTCATATGTGAATAAGTATTTACACATTTGGGGTTTTTTAATGGTGTCTTATATGTTATACGATTCAAAGGACACAGATGAAGGGTGTTCCAGCAAAATACATGATTCCTTATTATTCACTCTTGACAAATTCCCTTGAGAAAGAGGATTGAGTTTTGTACTTTGAGATAATGAAGTAAAAAAAAAAAAAAAAAAGGCAGCACAACTGTAGTGCAGACAGAGGAACTCATGGTAGTTAGTTCAATGCCCTGTTAAGGTAAAAGGGAAGCACTCCAAGCTTGCTAGTTTTGTTATTGGTACTACATTGCAGGGACAAGACTTGAAGTCAGTCATTTTTTGGCTGGGTTACGTCTGGGAGAAAGCCTCTAGCTATTGCCTGGAGTTAGATGGTACTTATTCAGGAGCTATATTTCTGGAAATTTGGGTACTTGAATGAATATAGAAGTTGCCAAAGATAAAACAAAATATAAAAGCTATTGATTTCAAATGTTCTGGTTATTTTTATTTATTTACTTTGGTCATTTTTTAGGTCAAAATGTTTTCAATCATATTACAGATGTCTCATGGAGATGACACTATACAGCATCCAGTCAAGTGCTTCAGTGAAATTTTACAATAGTAATCACTACTATTAATAAAATAAATATGAGGCTAGTGACAGTTAACAGTTAGTATAGCTGAATCTGTGCACAGCTATGAAATTACTATACTATTGAATCACAATCCCTCTGTAGATGTTTTCATGCTGGCTTCATCTCTTAACCCTCCAAGTGGTTTTTTCAGAGCTGAACAACAAAGGTTGTCTTTAAACACCTGAGACAAGCTTATATTCAGAATATCTATTTCAAAAGAAAAGACCATTTCCTTAGAAATACAAGTATAATGAAGATTTCACAGAAATAGCATGGACAACGTAACTCCTCAGAGTGGAACAACATTCTGCTCTGTCTCCTCTGCATGTATATCTTAACAGACTGTTACTATTATCAATTAAAAGCAAGAAAAGGATTTGTAAAAGAAACCAACTGCATCCTAGATCCAGAGACAAAACTGGATTTTAAAGATGTGCCACAGTGCTGCTGTGCTTGGCTGTATACCACCCATCTCATGCCAAACCAAGATGTCTGCAAGGCCTTACTGTCATGCCAGGAACTCCAGCAATAACAAAACATTCTTCCCCTCCTTTGCTTTCCTGCAGCACAGACCTCTCATGACAGAATGCTGTCTATGTTGCAGAGTAAACCAGATTCTTCTATTTACAGTCTGTTTTAGTACAGGAGCAAGGAGAAATCCAGCAATAATGAAGGACAGGTATTCTTCAGAAATGGGAAACAGGGCAGATGACCCACTGGAACATATTTTCAATGGTTTGATGATAGCAATTTCACAGTAATTTTTTTTTCTTTTTTTCCTAGAACATATATCATTACCAAAGCTCTTCCAGCCTCTAAGAGCAACCTGTCCCATGTAAAGAGATACTCAGCAGTCACTACCGCTAAGAGATTGTGGAAAACGACCTGGTTCATGAAACAAGAGTGGTGTCACCAGAGCTTAAGGAAATGACAGATGCTATTTTGGAAACATTTTTATTCATTTTTGAATAGAACAGGGCTTTAGAGGAGCTGCATGGCAGTTTTATGTCAGCGTGCCCATGGCTAGCCTAGGGAAGAGGTTTGTGCTTTGAAGAATTTCATCTCAGTGCTCTGGTATTTACAGTAGACTAAATTCTCTTCCCAGTGATTTTCTGCCATTACAGGCTTTAAACACCCTGCACATAACACTAGAAGTAACAAAGTACCAACCAGTAACTGAGTCAATGTGTTTCACTATTTTTGTTCTTCTTGTTTGGTTTTTTTTTTTCCAAATATTGCTAATCGTGACTGACTAATCACAAACATCTTATGCCATTTTAAACAACACTTTCCGAACAGCGAGTGTATCTACTCAAATAGCCTTTTAGTGGACAAGAACATCTACAGTTTCCTAGGCAAGACCCTTGGAGCTCCAAGCAGAAAAGGTGCATTGTACTTCCTATGCTCTTCATTTCAGAACCAGTCTTTCCAAGATAATCTTGAAATTGCTGATATGAGTTGTGCTATTGTTATAATCCAGGAACTGGCACCCCGCTGGGGAATTTCCTATGACTTTGTTGTGTCAATAGAACAACAGAATGGTTTGGGTTGGAAGGGACCTTTAAAAATCATCTAGTCCAACCCCCCCTGCCATGGGCAGGGACACCTCCCACTTGACCAGGTTACTCAAAGCCCCGTCCAGCCTGGCCTTGAACACTTCCAGGAATGGGGCAGCCACAATGTCTCTGGGCAACTTGTTCCAGTGTCTCATCACTCTTATAGTAAAGAATTTCTTCCTTATATCTAATCTAAATCTACCTTCTTTCAGTTTAAAACTTGCTTCTTGTCCTATCACTACAGGCCCTGGAAAAAGTAACTCCTGCTGCTGCAAATCTCTGTCTCTCTGAGAAGGAGGCCTTCTCTGTCAGGATTACAAGCTGGTGAGAGGCCTAAGGAATGGACACTTGCTCGCAAGTGCACTTTTCACCACGGCTGGTAACAAAAGGTGTCCAATAAAAAGACAACACTTCCTGTTCCATAAGCTGTTACTTAAGTGGATATAACTGTATTTCATTACGGAGACAGCAAAGCAAAAAATTAGAAGCAGCAGCTCTGTTTCCCTTCAAATATTTTTTTAAAGCTATGGTATATCCTTGCTAACATTTTGTTAAACCACCTGACTGTACCTTTGACAGTGTAAAAAGCAAAGATTGTGCAGGGAAGAGTTGTGCGCTCCAAGGGTAAAACGATTTGAACTGGCTAGCTGTAACTCAGAGAAAAGCTATGATACCTTCACCATCTCCTCCACAAGGCCTATTGCAAGGCTTGAGAAAATAAAATGCCAAGAGAGAGCAAGACACATCTAGTGGCTGTCCCTCCGTAGGATTTGCTCAAGCAGAACCACTGCCCTTTGTCCAAAGACATTTGTGACCCTTCTGGGGCAGATAGTTAGTCCCTTCGCCCTGCACACGAGTCTGAACCAGTTATAATCACACAACTAAACATTCATTACCTGCCTTTCCTAAGCTGATTTTCCTGTGAGTTTTCTCTTATGTAGTAGGTCCTAAAGCTGTAGAAGATGGACAATGCCTCCCTTTATCATGTAGACTATCTAGTACAGGCATTTGGGGGCGGGGGGGGCGGTGGTGAGGTGGGCAGAGAAACTGGAGAACGTTTTCTGCAATGCATTCTCAAACCTGCACAACTGGGGGTTGAACAGGCAATCCGCAGTTCCTTTGTAGCCATGTGTGTTGTAGTGGCTACAATGCTGAGGGCCACAATTTGGCACTAGAGCCTCAAAGCATCTCCTGTTCTAAAGCCAGCCTCAATAACAGAGTCCCAGGCAGTTTGACACCCGCATCCTGGGTCTAGTTTAAGATTTTAAGATGACAGACTACTCTGTTCTTGTCATTTTCAAGCAAAGTGGAGCTATTTGGGGCTGCAGTTCAGTTTCAAGCTGTGATGTATCAGCTCCAGCTATAAGATTTCTCCTACTAATTTATTGCAACTTAGAGGCAAATCTGATTTAGTCTGTATGAAGTTGTGAGTAGACAATGAAAGTATATGAGTTGCCATGCAAATTTAGTCACACAAAACTTAATGGTTGTGAGAGGACCTTGCATTCCAGTTGGCTTAATCTAGGGAAACACCAGTCATTTCAAAGGTGAACAGATAAGTGTGACATTATATATTTGGGATTGATCAGTGGAAGGGTACGTAGGACTACCATAGTTCTACTATTAGAGCAGTGTATCTTCTAGGAAATTGATGTTGGTGCAGCTCCTTGTAGTAGACCAATCTAAAGAAGATGGTAGAGCTTAATACAGCTAGTATGAATGGACAGAAGAGAATACACGTCACCTTTTTGAAGCTATAATAATTATATCATAATCATAAAAACCAGCCAGTCTTAGGATGAGGACAACAGGGCAAGTCTCAGAGAATCCTAAGCCAGTCTCAGGAATTTATGGCAAGTGTCATTTGCCAGAATCCTGAGACAGGTCTCTACCTTGAAAAAGAAGCTAACAGAGATTTGCCAAAAGAAATTTTTTAGAAGTCCAAAAGGGCATCTAGAAAATGGTGAAGATTAGTGTTTTGAGTGCATCTCTTAAGTTTCCTATAAAGTTACGCTGGACTGCTTGCCCTGTAAAGTCTCTAATAAATCCTCAGGCAGTTTATCCTGTGGAGGAAATGAGAGAAATCATACCATCCTCACTGAGCCAGCTGTTCAGATTTGGGTGGCAGGCACGTGACCTTTAAGAGGTTTTCTCTCTTTTGACATTATAAACAAAGATAAGCAGTACGGGTGAGCATTGCTGGGTACGCAACCTGCATAACCAGCCTAAGTCATGCCCCAAGTTGTGAGTTCTGAAAATGAGCAAACGGAACTCGCACCTCTTCCAACAAGCTACTTTGACACATTCCCAAGAACTCCATATTATGCTATCAGATAGTAGATAGTAGTCACAAAATAAATATAATGAAAAGAATGCCAACTATGAAGGAAACCTGTGAAAAAACCTGGATGCTTCTTTTTCTGTTTAATAATCTGGAGAAGCAATTTGTCAAAAAAAGTAAAATGCAAAGATGCACAGCAAAAGCATGTTAGATATCTATACATGGATATACATATTGAGAGAGAGAGAGCGTGCACACAAAAGACATTTGGTATGTGATGACTTCTGGAATTAAGATGAATCCAATCTGACAAAAAAAATCAAAATACATATTTCACAAAGAAACCCCTTCTTATTAAAAATCACTTTGAATTCTTTAGATAAAAGCAATTAAGTTGGCATTTCAGGTCTTTCTTGCGATTTTTAATTTCTAGAGAAAAACATTGCAGCACCTCGTTTCAGCTGTTTGGAGCATAAAGAGATCCTTTCAAGACAAGTTACACGACTCTAGGGTAGCTACCTGTACGAACCTTCCAACAGCCTGGCCTCTCCTCATTACTCAGTGTTACTCTGTGCAGGCAGCCTCTATCTGCACCATTTATTGCAATGGTTAAGGTGGGTCTCTAGAGATGCACCGACATTGCTAGCCTAAGCTCCTGTGACAGGAAATGCTCTGGATCAGGCCTGACAAGGCAACCTTATTTTACTGAGTAATGAGACTGAGAGGAGTCCCACACAGGATACGGCTGTGTTCTGTCAAACTTTATTTCAGTGTACATCTTCGCCAAGACATAATCTAAATCTTTAGTTGTAGAGAGTTACTGTCTCAGCTGTTCCATATTTGGTTTCTGCATATCCTTTCTCATCAAGCTGGGTCATTAGCGTTGGGTAGAATGGTGCCAGCTTCAACAAAACACACAGCTTATGGTAATGCCACAGGACCATTAACTGACACTGTAAACCCTGCTAGAAGAGCTACGTCTGAATTCTCAGCTTAAATGATAAACATAGACAAATGTGTTATAGCCAACTATGGATGTGCACCAAAAAGATACAGGCAACTTATGCCTTCTAGAGGAAGCTACCACTGGTCTTCGATTAGTTGTGTGATATTAGGAGATAACGTAGGTGCCCCAGATAGCATGTCTACATATCCCATATAGTTTAGAATATCCTATATTTTATTGTCAAATCCCACAGTCCCTATAAAAAGCAGTTGGGATACTGCTTTTTCCACACCCAGGAGTAATAGATATCTTTTCTAGACCTAGCTGAGAGAAGCAGACACCTTACACTAATAAATAAATGATGCAGCAATTCTGACAACAGATACTTTATAGCTACTGAGTGTTATATGTGTAGATGATCTGTGCAAGTGTGGACAGAAAGGGAAAAAAGTCTTTGGCACGTGGGTTGAGACCATATACAGACATACATATGTCTGGCCACATCATCTGAGAGTGTTGCCCTGCAACTCCCCTGGTTGGTGTTTCCTTCTTACCCATTATGAAAGCAGTCCTGCAATTTCTTTCAGAACTAGAAGCTCTCCCTTTCCACCTCCTAAGGCCAAGCATGATCATGTCTTCCTGGGTCTAGGGGAGCGACACCAAACATTAATCTCTGCTGAGACACTGCTCTGCTGTAGAAACAACAGTCTCTGTCAACGCAATGTGGAAAAAACCCAAGCCTGCCATTTTTGTCTTTTCACTGGGTACACCTCATCAGATGGCCAGAAAAGCCTAATGTTTTGTTAAGGAGCGCAAAGGTTAACGCACACCAGATGGCAGAGAAATGTATTTCTGTGGAAGGCGAAGTATTCAGCTGAAAATACATTAGGCTGGAAATCTGGGGAAAAACAATCAGAGGTTTCTCAGCATTTTACACAGAAAAAAAAAAAAACGGTCCAAATGCAATCCATTGAAAGTCCTACTGCTTCCTAAAGGTCTCTAGAGCTGCCATGTCTCATGGAGCATCACATATGTTTTACATAACATTGGTCTATGGGCAGCTTGAGGATTTGCATGTGTATGACACACTGTGGAGACATGTAAAGCCCTCACATTGCGCTAGCTGCTGAGCTCACACACAGCCATCTTAACTTTACCGAAAGAGTAGTGGAAATTATGTGCTTGTGTTTAGCAATAGATTTTTATGGAGAGTGAGTCGTTGTTACTGACACAAAAGCAGAGGACTTGGGGGTGGTCAGAGCTCCACTTGATCACCTTTATCTCATGTTTCTATTGTCACCCAAACCAGACTTCCTCCCCTCCTAGCCAAGAACTCCTACGTTCCCACCTTTCAATAGTCTTTCACATCCCAACCACTGGGAAACAACTAATTTCTTCCCTTTCACAGATGAAACAGGTCTGGGGGCACAGAGATGTCATGCTGCTCCCTGCTTGGCACACAGGGTGCTGCAGGAAACGCAGCTGCACCTGGAGCACAGGGGTGGCCAGTGGGGTGCCTGACAGCTATTGAAAGAGCATGTTTCCCCTCCAGTTCTCCTCCAACCTCCCACCCTGTCATGAGCTAATGAGGAAAATCCTTAAAGTCCCCCCACATGCAGTGCTCCTGGTTGGGGATGCTTGGTGTGACTAAGGAACCAAACCCTTCAGAGTTCACACTGTCTGAAAAACAAGAGAGCCCTTTTAGGAAACACTTCACAGCCAGAGGTTTTGACTGGGTCATATTCTGCTTAAGCCAACCTTGCAAATCCTACTTCCAGTAGAATTTCCTACGCATGGAGACAAGCACACACAATGGATCAGGGCAGCTTACAGAACAGACACACAATTTTTCAATTACCCCACTTTCTTCCCCCACCTCTAGCAATGCTCGTATTAAGTTTCATCAGCGACTATCTCATATTTTGGGTAATTCTCTTCCCTTGAGGAAAGTGTACAGCCCCTTCAAGAAATATTATATGTCTGCATTAGTGACTGGGCTCTGAATACTGGATCCATACAGCACTTCTAGGCAGATAGACAGGAAATCCATTTTCTTCCAGTGATTACAGTAGAATGGCTTCTGTCTGACTGGAACTTGCCTAGTGTGGCTGTAAAATAATCTCAGCATCAGGCTATCACCTTTCAGGCTGTATTTGTGAATTATGATGGGGCAGTTTCCACTACAGTCCTGGGTATGGGCAGGTGTCTGCAGAGCCCTACAACTTCTTTTCCTCACCCTCCCCCTACACAATGCCACATTGTTTTAATTTCTAGATGAAGGAAGGGTTTTCATATGGGAACAGACTTTTCCGCCACTATTCTCTCCTTCTATACTGTAACTTTTATTTTATTTTTTACACAGGGGTAAGCAGCTGGTTGTCTGGAAACTCCTTTGGGAACAGATCGCAAAGAGACAACGGGACTGAGTAACGGAGGATGGTGACTTCATACCATGGAGGTTTGAGTCATATGTCTCTCTTTCCTTTTTAAAGAAGAAACATTTTTCAAACCTCCCTCAATTATGCCATGAGTCCCTGGCTTTGGAGCAGGAAACAGACATGTGAATTGATACCGACACTGTCTTACAGCCTTTAATTTTTAATTCAGTGAAAGACTCCAATGCCCCACACTCATGCCCCATGGTAATCTGTCACCCAGAATCCCACATGCAGAGTATTTCTTACGCTTGGGAATTTATCACCAGGTGAGATTTAGCCCAGCAATGCTACAGTGAAGTCGACGACTGGAGAGACACCAGAAAAAGGATTGTTTCCTCCTTTTAATACCCACCACAAACATCCTTACAGTTTTACACTTTAATCCACTTTTCATTTTATATTTCTATATTTTTACTCTTTTCTATAGATCTACATTTCAACCCTTTCCATTCTATATTTCTCTCATGTGAGATGATCAAGAAGTGATGTAACTGATGAGGATCTATGCACAGTTTCCAATTCAGAAGAAAAATCTATCAGATCTAATTTCATTGCTCCATCCATTTTCCTTAACTGCAGGCAGGGAAGAGGACAAACCTCTGGTCCTAGTGTTCAGGGTCACTAACAAATCTGGCCAGGAAGTTATTTTCCGGGGAAAAGAAGTATCACTCTCCATGATAATTATTCGTGATTGTTTCTGTCTGAAGTTAATTGCAAAGGAGATTCTGGGAAAAAGTATAGCTTGAGAAGCTGAGCTTCATTCAAGTGTTTTGAGATTTCTTGCTCAGGTCAAGTTCTGCTTGTGCCTGAGGTCAGCCCTACTCTTCCTTCCTTCCATGTGACTATCTTAGGCTAACTTCAGTCCACGCTTGTGTATCATTAGCTGATTTTTTGCTCAAAGTATCTGCTTTAATATACTCAGACCTGACTGCAATCTGCAGCTTTACACATCATTAAGAGAGGAAATCATACAACATTTCCATGAAATTTATGGCAGGGAAACTCCTGATTTTCATAGAAAGCTGGAAGCAGGCCTTCAAACAAGACAAGAGCAAGTAAAAATAAAGAATGCTACGTTCCCAATAGGAAAGACCCAAAAGTTGTGTTCTCTGATTATTCCGCTTCAAGTGTTCTAATGGTTGCTACCCTTTTTTGTGACAGGTGGAGTCCAGAACAGAACCCAAATGCAAGTCTGAGAGGAATGCACTACTACTTTTGTCCTCAGGCAGGCAGATTCATATGCTACCCTCTCCTTGTCAGTCCTTGGGGTTAGCAACCCTCACAGCTCCTCTGAGCTACAACTGCGACCGTAAGCACTTGAAACAAAACACGGCCTGCCCCAAGTGCTCACTGGATGTGCTCAGCCATGCAGGTACTATGTGCAGTGCACTGTGGTTGATGGACACGTAAAGATTTGCTTAAAGGCATGACCAACAGGGCTGTGTAGAGCCTGTACTAGACACAGTGGAAAGAAGATAGCACGCCAAACAGTGGTCTGATCAGACCTGGCAGGGCATTCTCACATGTTGGGAAGGAGAAAGACAGGAAGTTTAAGAGAACCCTGGCATTACGTGGCAATAAGGAAAACTTCTAACAAACTGAACTCTCACGTTTAAGAGCTTGCACCCCGGTACCAGTGTAGCTCCTTTTCTATCTTTCTGCAACAGCACTAGCTCAGGTGCTCCTTTAAGTCAGATTTCTCATGAACAATTACCAATATATTCATTTTGTATGCTTCACATCAGTTTTTAAATAGGTTATACAAGGAGGAGAGAAGGACAACAGTGACTCTTCCTTTCGCATGACGTGTGGTTGGCTGTGGGCTGCAAAGATGGTACCTCTGCCCTAACTGTACAATAACTGCTCATCAGCCCTGCCAGAAAGAGCAGAGCAGAGCTAAGGCAGCTGCGTGCAGCCCTAGGAAAGAGCTGAGGGATTTAAAAATGAAAAGAGTGATGTCAGACACCATAGAGGAGGTGGAGGAAAAGAATCTTCATGAAGGATTTTGCAAATAAAAAGTAGGGAGAAAAAGAATTCCAAAATATACTCTTAGTCATAGGACTGGTTTAGTTTAAACATTTCCAGCATATGTTGGACACATATGTATCCAATACATATGGATTCTATGGATTCTACCCAGAAAATGACACAAAGTGTAAAATAAGGCTTCTTATTTAAAAGGACCAGTAGCATGAACTTGTGTCAGGCTACTTGCTGCTTTCAAGAGGCCTTAATTTAGCTGGACTGAGTTATAGCAAAGTTATAATAAAGTTCTTTAAAGTATCACCTTAAAAAAACAAATCTATTAAAAAGAGAATGAAATAATGAGAAGAGAAATAGTCTGTCTCGGGCACATCCCTCCCTTGTTTATTTGCAGAAGAGAACACAGACCCAACTGGGGTATGTTTTACATTACACAACATAAGGGTTTGTGGCATTCCTGTCTGCACTGAAGACATGTTTATACCGTTATGTTCCATTATGAATCTGTTTAATATCCTGTGAACACTCAGAGTCCTTTGCACACTCCAGGCAGGAAGTGTTTAATGCACATACTGAGAAGACATTTCCAACCATTCAAACATTAGATAAATAAGCATGAAAAAAGTCATTCTACTGCAATAATTAAATTCTTCTTGTGCTTTTACGAGATTTCTTAGAGAGCAAGCCTCCCAATTCTAGCAGAGCTGTTCATAAAGTCCAAAAAAGAGATAGGGGAAACAAACTCAGTGGAAAACATTGAGCCTTTTACTCTTTACATTTTGTAGCACCATGAGATATTAGTTAAGACCAGAGCCTTGCAGTGTTCAGCTCTGAGCAGGCCTTGTCTCAAAGGCATTTTGTCATTTAAAATAGGTACGTATGAGGAAGAAAGTAAAATTAGTCCTATGTACTCTCCTTCTCTAACTGTAAAGTGGCGACTTGTCCAATGCTAGAAGAGCACTAGTAAGGGGCCTGAGATATCTGCAGCCCTTATCTGGTAGATCAATGCCAATACTGTTCTTATCCTGATGTTATTATGAGGAATAACTCTAGTCATCTTTGAGAGATTAGAGTCTGGCCCACAGCATCTCATTATTGCTTATACACAATAATTTCTTTAGTATTTCTTTTCTTTTTGCATTGTGAGAATTTCTCAGCCAGTAACAAGTTGAGAGAGCAGTTGGAAAAGAAGCTGTGCCTGAAACTTCCCTGAACTGAAGATGAAACAACACACAGGTGTCAAAAATTCTGAGGCCAGTCAAAAACTTGTCCTTTGGAGACCAGGCCCTGGATATCGAGAAACAGTTAAAACAGTTGCAGAGGGATCTAGACAGATGGGAGCACTAGGCAATCATCATTGGCATGAAATGTGCCAAGAACAAATGCTGGATTCTACACCTGGGAGGGAGTAACACCAGATGCAAATATAAATCAGGAGAGGAGCCAGCAGTGTGCCCTGGCAGCCAAGAGGGCAAACGGCATCCTGGGGTGCATCAAACACAGTATAACCAGCCAGCCAAAAGAGGTGATTATCCCACTGTATTTAGCGTTGGCACGGCCTCACCTTGAGTACTGTGTGCAGTTCTGGGCCCCACCACTTAAGGATGTTAAGGTGCTTGAACCGTCCGGAGGAGGGCAACCAAGCTGGTGAAGGGCTGGAAGGCCTGTCCTCTGAGGAGCAGCTGAGGACTCCAGGTTTGTCTCATTTGGAGAGAAGGAAGCCGAGGGGCGACCTCATTGCTCTCTGCAGCTTCCTAAGGAAGGGATGTGGAGAGGGAGGGGCTGAGCTCTTCTCCCTGAGATCCAGGGACAGGACGCACGGGGATGGCGCAAAGCTGCACCGGGGAGGTTTAGACTAGACATTAGGAAGCATTTCTTTACCAAGAGGGTGGTCAAACCCCGGAACAAGCTTCCTAGAGAGGTGGTTGATGCCCCATGCCTATTGGTGTTTAAGAGGTATTTGGACAATGCCCTTAACAGTATGGTCTAACTTTTGGTCAGCCCTGAAGTAGTCAGGCAGTTGGACTAGATGATCGTTGCAGGCCCCTTCCAACTGAACTATTCTGTTCTAGTTGCAATTGCTTTGCTGTCTTTTACATATGTGAAGAATATAACTCATCATTTAGAAAACAATGCAAGGGTAATAATGTTGGATTTGGAATCTGTGTATAACTTCAAATATGAAACTTGGCATGAATTTTCACTTTCCTTCACAGTTGCTACAGCCAACTTGACTAGCATTATTTTTAGGAGAAAAAAGAGCTCTCTTTTTACAGTCTCTCTGCCAGAATCAAGATGAGATGATGCCAAGAAAAAGGATGAGCTCATTGCATTTAACGGTATGAAGTTTCACAAATAAAAACTACGTTACTCTATTGAGAAGCAGGCAATGGCATGCAACAGAGAGGCAGGTAATTTTTTATTGGAAACAAACAGAAAATGCTTTATTCTTCAAGTGTGAAACTGGCTACTAATGTTGAGAGTGCATTTCTTGAAATACTAAATAGCCTATCCCACCACTTGTCAGACTGGTACACCAATCACTAATGGCCATATTTTTCTGTCCTACAGCTACTTATGGGAGAGCAAAGTTCAAATGCAGTGAATGTTGGCAACTCTGACTTGCTTTCATGATATTTGTCCCCATTTTCTATAATTTGAAATCAGGCCATTGCTGAAGTCAGTGAAGATGTAATTATAAGGGCATGTAAGAAGACAATGCATATATTCTAAAACACAGTGGTATAGTCTATACACAGATTAAGCCTTAGAATTTAAAGTCTGGTCATGAGTGTAAATGCTGCACTGCTCGAGATGCCTCTACCTCCATCGCATGCTACTGGCAGCATTGCAAGCTGCTTTTCTCCTGCTTTAGGGTATCTGTTGGGCTTTTAGGTGCAGAACTGCAGAATGTAGACCATGAATGTGTTCCTTAGAATATCTGGGACTTTGCAAGAAGCTGTTCAGGCACAACAGGAAGAAGGTGGACTGGATGCCTGCCTTGATTGTTTGCCAGGTACTGGAAATAGTGTTTAAGTGCATACTGCTGCTCAGTTCAGCCCCTGCTCTCATCTCAAAGGATTTCCTGCCTGTGGTCACTTATGTCTTCTGTTACACATGTTAAACATTCCCTTTAAGGCTGGTCATTCACACCCCAGCAGGGGTGAAGGCAAATGCAAGTGACTGGTGCTTGCAGACTAAGTTATGTGTTCAAACTGCTAACTTCCAACTCCCTGTGCAGAAGGTGAGGAAAAGGTAGCATACAGCACCACTGCTGTGTGCCAAGAATTATGTCAGAAAACACAATTATCTGTTCATACTCAGCCTGGAAGTTTTCTACTCTTAGGACTTGCCTATAAACAAATTACTAATCCGTAACGTAAGCTCTATATTTCTGCCCTGGTTCCAGTTTGCAAAGGCCCATTCTGCAAAAGCTTCTTTTTTTCCGTGCTTTGTAATGTCTATGCCATAACCAACAGTATACTAATAGAGGATTTTGGTGTTTGCTCCAGTCTAGGATACAAGCCATCTGTGAGGCAGAGGCATTAGAAATGTGGAACGTCAGAGAGTCGCAGACAGTATGGACATTTCCTTAGCTAGATCTTTGCTCAAAAGGGCTCACGCAGCTGTGATTCAATTCTGCATCTCTTCTCACCTTATCACATGGGCTTTTTAAAGGAGAAGGGATCTAGTGTATCTAGGAAATTTCTCCAGCTGGTAGTCCTTAGAGAACTGATCTGATTGCCTTTCCATAGGGATAGAATTTCCAATTATTCACCATTATTGTATTGTTACTGCACTTTTATGACATAATATTAAATGAACAAGATAAAAGTTATTGGTAAAACAACATAGTGAAAAGAGTGAATTATAAGAGAGTCATTTGGATTTTCCTGTTCAAATTCAAGGTATAAATCTCAGCCTCTGGAGTGATGGCTTCAGCACCCTTTCCTCAGCTTGTTGATTTCTGGGTGGCATTGAGCTCAAGAAGTTCTTATTCCACAGAACAGTGAATCTTTCTCAATGGTGCTGTACTAGTTCAGAAGAATCTCTCAAAGCTGAGAGATCTATCAACCACAACCTCTCCAGCAGTGCATTTTCTAAGTGCATTAAGTGCCAGAGGCACAGTACTTATACAAGCACCATGCAATCTTTGCAGCATACTGCTTAAAAATGAGGGAGTCTTCAAGAGGGAAAAACAGTTCAGGTGTCTATAATGCACGTCTGAGCTCATTATGTGTTCAGCTGGTTGGCCGGATTCTTGCACAAGGGCTTGGACAGGTACAACTAAATCACTTTATGCAAGATAGGTAGCCATAGGTGTCAAAGATTGCCTCGTTCTCTATGTGACCAAAATTTTAACAAAACTTGAAGATATATAGTTTTCCTGTATCCCTATGAAATTCCTTTAACTATGCTGCCAAGTATCCCATAGCTCCTATTTAGAAAGCAATAGGAAGATATGACCCATTCCGTCTCCTTCACTCTTCCTGTAACATAACTGGATCACAGAGTCTCCTCTGACTTTCCCAGTGGTGTCTGCTCTGATGTCTCACTGCCACAGAATGACCTAATTTGTTATGGCTGGTAAGAACTGAGAGAAATGAAATCCAGGGTCTGTAGTTAATTGGGGTCAGGTTGAGATGATTTATGATCTGAGGAATGTACTCACTCTTGACACTATCATATGAACAACAGTATCAACCAGGCTCAGCACCCTTTGGAATCAAATTAAAATTGGGGTTTTCCCAAAAATGAGAAATAGCACAAGCAAGACATGAGGGAGAAGGCAGAGTAGTGGGCAGATGAGGCTGTATTTGATCTACAGAGCCAGGCACCTTCTCTTCCCACACTGTCAGTCAGTTAACCCTCAACTCCTGATTTATCTAGATTCAGAGGAGAGATGTTGCCAGGAATGGGTCTATGCCAAGAAAACGTCATCTGTCTGGAATCTGACAGGAGGGAAAAAAAAAAAAAATTGTTTGGCAGTTTCAGAGGAAGGTGGGATTAATCCTAGTTATGGTGTCTCTGTTTTCACTCAGCCGGCTCATGTTAACAAGTTAGTCTCACTGAAATGGTGTCAAACCTTTTTCCGTCACTCAAGAACCTTGAGCTTGATCCCAAGTCAGCAGGCTGTGCAGCGTAACCCATGACCCTAAACAGCAGGAGCCTTCAGCAGGTTCCCCCATGCCTTTTGCTGTGTATCTTAAATCAACATCTTTCTTTTCTCCGTGGGCTTTAGAAAAGTATTACAGAAGAGTTACTCTATTTTCAAGTCTGAGGCACTTTAACACACTTCAGAAGTTGAATACAACATGAAAATAAATTCATTCAATACTGATTTTCTTTGAAGAAATAAAAAAAAATCACAGGTGTTTTCTTTCCTAGTTATGACTTGGCTTCTCCATTCTTGCTAACGTTGTGTCCTGTTCTTCATTACACAAGATGCAGTCATTCATGAGCCCAGTGAAACCAGTGACTGAACACAAACTCTGGGCATACCCTTTTGCCTTCCAATACCAAGAGGTATTTCAACAAGTTTGGAAAGCCTGGCAATGAGGCTGAGCTTTACAATCAGTCCTGAAAATGTCTTATTTCAGGAAATACAGTGTTACCGCTAGAGCAACTACAAACAGCTATGCGTTGTCATGTCACAGAAGAAAGGTATGTGCAAGACTGACAATGATCAGGTTGCCAGGGATGCTATTCAAATTACTGCATCTGCGGCTCAAGATTCCACCAGACATTAGTGCAAGTTTTAACCTTAACGCCTTCTGTGAAGGTCTGGAAATATGTGGTATATATTGAGTCTGCAACCATTGGGAATCAGCCTTCTATGTACTGCTTTTCTAAAAGAGAGGAAAGGAGGCAGTTGTCTCCTGGTAGCGGGTTATTACACCTAAGCACTGTACACATCCTGAAGACTTAGTTTTGTTCCTTTTTCATTGTTTTTGTTTAGTTTTTTCAATCCCCATTTTGTTGTTGGCATTCAGACAAAAGTCTAGGAAACAACCTGTGGAGAGCAAAAGCACTAACAAAGATTGAAAAGCTCACAGACAATGCTTTCCTACTCCTTCCAGCACTCACATACCTCCCAGACAGCAGGAATAAGATGTTATACTGCAGGACTTGTACTGTTACCTTGGGCTCTTTTGGTGCTTTGTTTTTGTTTGGTTTTTTTTTTTTTTTTTTTAAAAAAAACAAAAACAACAAAACCCACAAACAAGCAAAACCAAAAGTAAAAAACCCCAGCCCTATAGCATATGAAACTGAGCATTCATGCTGCTTTAGCCACCATACTGACTGAGAGACAGAGCAGCATCTTTCATAGGTTTAACAGCTTTATGTTAAGTAATGTTAGCCTCAGCTCGAAGGATTTGATATTCCATTTAGGAAGACAAACTCACAATTATTCTAGAGCTACAAAGTGCAGAGGAGCACCTTGAACTGGACAAGAATAGCACCAAGAGCAGACAGGAGTCACAGGAAAATACAGAGCACTCAGAAGGCTAATTTACCTGAAAGTAAGCAACGCAGCTGAACTCATTGTTTTGGAACTCATGTTATTCAAGAAAAAAAAAAATTAAAATTAAGTAACCTCATTCCAGCATGTCCACCTTTTTCTATGCTACCTCTTCACTAGCTAAGAAATAGAAAGATTTCACCTGTACAGAAGTCATTTCATCGGAAAATTTTGTCCAAAGATACTAATTTTTTTTTAAGCAGAAAAATCAGCTAATATCTATCGAAATAGGCAGAGCAAGGGAAAGAAAGAAAGAAAAATTGTTGCAAGCCCAGGAGTGGTGGTTATAAGAACTCTCCGTAGGATCCTGGGCTTCTTATTTAACCCAGTCTTACTTACACGAACCTTCACCTGCTGGCTAAGTGGAAAGTGTGTTACCCCTTCGCCTTCCTGTGCCATAAGAGTGTCTTAGCATACCGTCCCACTGGGATATGAGCCCAAAACATATAAAGCTTCTTCGGAAAATGAATTATCACTACAGAGGGGTGCAAAATGCTGTATAAGGGCAGACATGACCAACAATGCAAAAAACAGTTTACACTGAATCATCTACGCTACATCTTGGAGACTTCATCTAAAGGCACGTGCTGAAAAAGCAGAAGAGCGTGAGACTGAGTCATCCCCTGCCCCTAGTGGAAGCCCAGAGTGCTCCAGTTCCAGCACAGCGACAACTAGAAATGTAACTCTCTCGTCATAAATCTTTCTGTCTCGCTGCCATTTGTGAGATTGTCTGTGGATGCAGAGTGTGGCAGCAACTACATTTGGCAGTGCTCTTTGCTACCTGCAGTTTAACTCCCAACCAAGCAGACCACAATAACACGGAGTATTTATTCAGCTGTGCCTCTCTTGTGGATCTGGGGAGGAAAGATACGTTCTGGCCTCATTAATCACTTCATTCTTTGCTGGAGTAAACAGGAGGAGCCACAGGGGGTTGTCTTTGCTCAGGAGGTTCTGTGATGCATAGGGTTTGCTGAAAGGGACACCTTCACTAGAAGAGCACAAAGTTCCTTCACTGGCAGGAGGGAAGGATGAGCTGGGGTGACTACAGGTGATAAAGGGAGTGCAAAACAGGACTGAGCAATGGTCCAAGCAACTCCTCGCTATCCCTCCCAACAAATCAAGCAGCATCTTGACTGGTATACCCTGTACTGCGCCCAAGGTGGGAAGTGTTTCTTACCATACAGACATGGAGAGAAAACCATGGATCAGCTACTCCTGCCTCCTGTTTGATTTGTGTCAGAGGAGCAAGGGTATGCTGCCAGGCTGCAAAAGCTTGTGGGATCTACAAGTTTGAGTGTAATTTTTTTATTTTTATTTCCTGCTCTAAAGTGTATGTCTTCCTCCATAAGGTACAAAGCAGTGCCCCTTTCCATGAAGGCCTCCGACACACTGAGGTGAGGACAGCATGGACCCTTGTTTTTCAGGACCCAGGCATGCTAGAACTTCACTTTTCAGACTACCACATATACCACAAGCCAGGAGAGAACCATGACACCTTCGAGCCTCAGCTGCTGCACTGAATGACTGAGATGTGTCAGTACTGGAGTGGTCACTGCCACTGCAGCTCTGAGAGAGACAGATGACACAAGATGATTCAGCATTTCATGGGGACCACCATCTCTGACCCCATTTTAGTTGAAAGCCTCTTAAAGCCACAGAATTATTTTTCCTTTGTCCAAGTCTGCAAAAGGATTAAATGCCGAGGGAGAAGCAAACCTTTGGATGGTGGAGAAGCATACATGGAGTGAAAGTTCAACGCAACCCAGTGCTCTGCTGTGTTACTAATATTAGACATGTGGCTTTGCCAGGTCCTGTACTGCATAACTTTCAGCAGCTTTCAGAATGGGCCATCACAGTCTCTTATAAAGGGAAGTGCTCTGAAAAGGAGAAAAATGCTGCAACAACCTGACTAGACAGCAGAGTTCCCTAAGAAGTATCTGGCAAGTAACATGAATCACTACGAATTTACACTGGAAACTGACAAACAGAAGTAATTGGTAGGTGCTTTAAAACATTGTCAGAGTTGGTTGGGAAATTTATGGGTTTTTTTCTTGTAAACAATTCCTAAAACATTCTTACACTGAAAATTATTATAGGAAAAATAAAGCTTTATTTCAAAAACTTGATTATTTTTTTTTTTTTAAATTTTGAGCTACTAAGAAAAAGTAATTTCAATTCTGTTCAGAGCTGAGGAATTTTTGCATGGTTGCTGCCCTTTACATGGAAGAGAAAGTACAGCGGTAGGCATGGGATCTGACCAGGGAGGCAGAGGTGCACGAGGCTTGCAGCTCCAGCAAGATGTGGCCTTTGATCTGGTGGGACAAGGCTACTTCTCAACATCTGCTACTGAGGAACCTCATCATCCCCACACCCGCAAAGCATGCAGAACTGCCTCCTTCTGCAGCTCCAGGGAGGGCACATGTCCTGAAGAGTGATACCTCCTCGTGTCTTTTACCACTTACCATTACTTACAGTGGGGTTAGGAAGGGGATTTTCCTAGCTTCCCCCACAGTCAGAAAAAGAATACACTATTTACTCCTTCAAGACCAAGAGTGGACTATTGAGGCACATTTATACTGACTTAAAATGGCTTTTATATAGTGAATTTTAAATTAATTTACTATAAAATACATATTATATTTGTATATCTTTAGGTTTCCAGTATACCATATACTAGTTTGTCTGGCAAAGAAGCATAAACCCCAACCCATCAGGGACTACACTCAGAAAATGTGTTGTGCTGTAAATGGATGACTCACTTCTTCCCCTCACTAAGCACCAAGTTCTCTCTGGCATGCCTACTTGGCCAAACACCAGGACTAAACAGTTTATAAAGAAAACAAGGTAAAAATCTGATCCTCTTTTCAGACTTTCAGGATCTGGACTTTTAACATAATGGTTACTACAGGAAGAAAAATCTCAGCTCCTGCAGCTGTATGACCTTGCAGTCCCAACGCAGCTTCTTTAGAAAATAAGTTTTCTCAAATTGTAATGCTATGGATTTTTCTTACTGCTTTTAAAAAGGGTATCAAGAGGTTACACATGTTTTTCAACCAGTCTCCTGGTGTTTACAAGCTTTCTTCCCCTGCCCCCACTCTTTTCTTCTTACATGTAATAAAAAAGTCAGAGGCAGCAAGTGAAGAGAAAAGCAAAAGGGGCTAAGTGTCCCAGGGGACAGATTTGCTGTATTACGTCCAATACTTTTAAAACTGAAAATGTAGAAACAAATTTGACTGATATTTCTGCTTCTACATGGATGTTTTTAGCGTCTTCACTCTGATTCATGTGCCAGAATAAAGTCTGTATTGATTGATCAAGATCTAGCTATGGTTAGCTAATTTTCCTAGATACCTGACTTATTTTGCACCACTGAAATTCTCTTCATTTTTATGTAATGAATGGGGGTGGCACATGATCTAGCACTTTATGAAAATATTTTGCAAGTTAATTGAGCCAAGTTAAGCTTAGCTGGAATTTAATGCATAGCATAATCTGAATTATTAAATTTTCAGGAGGCTTATGTTAATAACTTCTTTCAAGATGCTTTTCTCAGTTTTGTTGTGATTTAGTTATGTTCCCATGTCTGTTGGCTCCCTCTTTAGTTTCTGACATAACAGAGCAATTTCCTGATAAGAGGCAGCAGCAAGGCAGGGACTCTGCTTTTTGTCTTCTACTCTTAACAATCAATCAATACTGTCTAAAGCTAGACAATGGAGAGCTGCTTCTGGGACCAAAAGAAGAATCCTATGAGAAATGGAATAATTTTTTTTTCCAGCTTCTTTTGTTGGGTGGGTTATTTTGCATTTGGGTGCCAGAAAACCCTTTCCTTCATAATGCAGTCTTAGGTCCACCAGATTAATCTTCTGTACTGTCTTAGGCTCAAGATGCCACGCTGATTGCTAGGCTTCTGGCTGACTTCTTTAGTACAGAAAAGCTGAGTGATAAATCTACGAGTACTGTGAATTGACTGTTTGGCAGGGGGAGAAATTAGTTCAAACTCTTGCAAGATAAGCCTATCACTAGACCAGCGATCACAATTATCACCACCTACACTGTCGGGTACTCTGCAATTCCCTGTTGTGGAACTTCTCAGCTGAGTTTGAAAACTTGACTGATTGCGCTGGTATTTCTGCTGCATCTCTTTCCACCTGATAGGCATCTCCTTGGCAAATGAGCAAATTACCAAGGTAGGAGTGGGGCTGTCTGCAGTGCCCTCTGCGGGACTACAGCAGGACAGATGGCCCTTTTCTGTCATGACAGCATTTGGAGGGTTAAAACTCTGCTGTGAGTTTTGTGGCTTCTTTCCAAAAGGTTTCAGTTAACACCAAAGGTCTCCTTATAGTTCCCTTGCTTTAATAGATTTTTTCCCATTGACTTCTCACTTTATAGACTATCATTTCCTTTTCTGCAGGGGAGCTATTTTCTGGGTCACTGATCCAGCCAACTTAAAAGGGATTTCATTGATTAGGTTTTATTGGTGGTTACTTCAACCATAATTGATTGAGTTGCTAGTACCTGCTAACAGCTATGTGTCTTGCTTTGGTACCCTGGCTCTGTACATCTATAAGTGAAGTCTGGGTTGCGCTCTCCTGCCTTGATCGAGTGCTTGATTACTAGCACCTTCTTTACCTCCTTACCACCTCAGTTGCTTTTGTCCTTTTTCATTCCAGTACAGCAAGTCAGCAGCACGGCCAAGTGTTGCTGACAAAAATCCCCTACTTGCATGTGACACGTTATTCCAGTAGCGACTCTGCGTTTATCTCTGGTCGTCGCTGCACTCACACAAATATCCCCCAACTGAAGAGCTGCATAACAGCCAGCATCACAAGAGCAGGTGAAGCCAGGACATCACCGCTTTCAAGACAAAACTGAGCAGAGTGTTTTAGGGCAGATGTTTGTTGGGGTTTTTTTTCCCCCCCAACAGTGAAAACTGAGGAGGAGAGCGAAGAAAGCGAAAGAGAGCAGAGCTTGCACACCTGGCTACATTGAGGGGCCCTACCCTCATACTCTTGACTTTTAATGCTTCATACCATTGCCTTATCCTATATGAAAGAAAGGTTGGGAGTCTTAAGGTCATGTCTGTTCGAAGCACAAATTGGTAATTGAGACAGGCATTTCTTCAAATGCCTTACAAAAAAGGTACACCTCCCTTTTGACTCCTGAACAATGCAGGCTCCATGCTCTAAGTTCCTCTAAGCTTTTCTCAGCATCATATTCTTCATGCTGCTCAAGCTGTGTGACTCTCTTCCAGCCTTTTCCCCAAATCCATAACACTTTGCAGAGTGTTCGCCTATGAGTGTCTTTCACCCGCACATACCTTTCAGTGTCTTTAAGTGATAACATGTAGACATTTAGGGAGAAGTTGCTATGATTTCTGCAATTAGAGCAATGAAGGTGCCAATTTGTATTATAAAAAAGCAATTATTATGCTTATAATTATTATAACCTTCATTGCAACAGAATTTAACCCAATCCTTTCCCCTTTCTGGTCAACTTCAGTACCGTGCACGCGCTAATTAATGATGCATCTCCAGTGTCCATGAAGTATACAAATATCTTGCTCCTCTGCAGATGAGAAACTGAGGCATAGAAGTTGAGAGAGCTCACCCAGATCCAGACAGTGGTGGAGTTGCAAGCAGGACTCCTCCGTCAGTCCCCTGCCCCAACACTCCCTCCCAGCCCCAGAGACAGACTGGTGAGCTGCCTGTGTTCACACATGCTCCTGATCCGCCCTGGGGGATGCCATCTATGACCCGATACTAGTTTAGGTTTTTTGGGTTTGTTTCTGAGGTTCATGAAGCTGCAGGACAGGGCCCAAGCAGTCACAGCAGATGTACGGGCTATACTGAAAATGAAGCAGAAGAGGTAGTACTGCCTGTGCACAGTATAAAATCTGTGAGTACCAGCAAGCACAGAGTTATCTTCAAATATTTGAAGAAACTGATTCTTCAGAGCAACAATGAGTGATTTGCAACTTGCTACTTCTAGCTTAATTTCCTTTCCTCTAATAGAGCTGCTTTCCTGGCCAGAAATTACTTGCTTCTCTTTGTGCTAAACGAAGTGCAATGGGCTTGTGGGAAAGGATATAATTTTCTTCCAGCTTCTTTCACAAAAGACCTGACTAACAGCCCAGGAGGGTTTGCAGATTCATGAGCATTCTCAGAAAGAAACAGGATGCCAGTGGCAGGACTAGTACAAAGCTGCAGGGCTCCACTGCCAGTGCTGATAGAGCAACCTCTGTGCTTCTCCCATTTTTGGGATCGAATTCTGAAACACTTCTGCTTCCCACATTACTGTCGTGAGGAGAGCTAAATCTAATCTTGCAGCATCAGGCCTTGGAATCGCAAGAGAACGATAGGGAGTTTCTCTGTACTTCGTGTCTCTTCACAGGATACAGGGAAAAGGAATCGAGGGTAGCAGACTGCTGCTCACTTCCATTTCCCTAGAAGACACGTCTCTGTCTGCACTTTGCCTCAATACAACCTCAGCAGAGATTTCTCTGTTTGCTCTCACAACCGCCCTGGTACATTATAGCAATGTGACAATCAATTAACTGCTCACTCTATCACAATAAAGAAGCCACCCAACCTTATATAACTCTTTTTAATTGTTTTCTCACATTATAACATTTTGCTAAACTTATTCTGCCATAACTTACATCATTTAATTTCTCAAAGTGCTAATAATGTAATTGCTTCCTTCCTGCAGACAAAGTGCCTGAACTGTCTTCTCTCATTCAGAACATTAAAAGAAGTAGCTGGCATGAATACCTAAAAGGGGCATTTTATTCAGAAGACCTTATAGAAAACTGCTTTCTCCAGAGTCTGTGTTGTGTCTCAGACAGGCACCAAGGTGCAAGAAACCCACCCAGACACTTCCTTGCATACTGGGACCACTTTCACTGTAGAAATTCACCTAGAGATGAAAAGCATGGCAAGTCTCATAAGCAAAGTTCTACAGGCTAGTGGAAATCTCCTGTCGTATCGCCCCTATGCAACACCTTGAAATTAAAACATGAAATTCAAATTGTAAGTAAATAACTCACGCTACCATAGATCCTCTTGCAGATCACAGAAAGGACGGAACAAAAGTAATCTTTGCAATTTACATATTCACAGTTGAGAAAGAGAACTTCCTAGCAGGAAGACATACTGTGCTTTTCAAACTTTGATCAATAACCAGTGGCTGTAATTTAGCCTTCCCTAGTCTTCTGCCAATTATATCCACACTCTTTCTAGGAATATAGACTGATGATGCCAGATCTGGTTTGGGACTTCGTTGGGCAGTGTCTTTCTTTGCTTCTCTTTTTGTCTCAAAAAGAGTTAGGGTGGGGACACTGCCAAACCGTAGAAAGGGACCCAGGGGTCCTGGTGGACAACAAGCTCAATATGAGTGAACATTGTGTTGCTGTGGCAAAGAAAGCCAGCAGGATGCTGGGTGGCATCAAAGGGCATCACCAGAAGAGGTAAAGAAGTCATTATCCTACTCTACTCTGCACTTGTCAGGCCACACCTGGAATACAGTGTTCAGTTTTGGTCCTCGCTATACAAAAAAGACGTGGACAGGCTGGAGAGAGTCCCAAGAAGGGCCACAAAGATGATCCAAGGACTGGGAAGCCTGCTGTATGAGGGAAGGCTGAGAGAATTGGGTTTGTTCAGCCTTGAGAAAAGGAGGCTTAGGGGAGAATTTATCCAGTATTTAAAAGGTGGCTACAAAGACAACAGAGACTCCCATTTCACAAGGAATCACAGGGAAAAGATGAGGGGTAATGGGTTCAAGTTACTCCAGGAGAGATTTTGATCAGACACAAAAGGAAAATTTTTCAGAATGAGAACAAACAGCCATTGGAATACTCTCCCAGGGAAGTAGTGGATTCACCATCACTGGACATTTTTAAGATTCAGCTGAACAGGGTGCTGGGTCATCTTGTCTAGACCAGGCTTTTGCCAAAAAAGGTTGGACCAGATGATCCTTGAGGTCCCTTCCAACCTGGTATTCTATGATTCTATGAAATATCCTTCTTGGAATTTGGACAACATTGTTTCTCTTACTCATTCTATCTAATTTTAATGTTGCAGTTTGCAAAATAAAAGGACCAAGAGCAGTTTGTGACTTAGTCAACTGACAATACTCCTGATCTCTGGACATAACTTTAAAAGCAATTATCTGATAGAGTAGTTAAAATGTAATTGTGTCGATGGAGGGAAACTAACTTCAATAGTTAAAGAGAATTAACACTTTTTCATCTTAATCTGCCAAAAAAAAGAAAAAGCAGCTCAAGGATATAAACAGTCATTCACATTACTAAACCAGATCATCAAGAATACCTATAATATCTGAAAATGCTAAGTGATGGACACATTAGGACGTGGATTGCAGAGTAGTCCCCATGTTACTGAATGAAAACTCACATTTTCTGTTTCTGTACACCACCCCACTGTAGTCAGATGGTTAGGTACTAAGCTCCACACTCTTTTATCAGTCCCTTACCGAATACGTTGATTTGGAAAATCCTCATTAGGCTTGTGGCCTGAGTCACTCTTTATCAGCCTGGATGGAAGATCACACGTACTCCAGAAGCAAACATCTTTGCCCACAGACTCATCAGCTGCATGGACTCAAAATTCCATAGCCTGAACAGCATTAACAAGAGGCTGCTGCAGTGATAGCAGAATGCAACAAACCTGTGGTTGATAGGTTGCAAGGACTTGACCCTCAGACCTTTCATGTCAAAGTGTAGGCCACTATTATGTGTGCTACAGGAGAAAAGTAGCTAGAAACACAGACGAGGTATTTTCCCCCAGTGAATCTACACATGTGATGCCTGTATATTGGACTGTTCATTAAAACCTAAGCAGAGACATTCCCTCTAGGAACATTCTTTAAATTATGCTTCCTTCAGTTAGCAGTAGCTCATATTTTGCTTCTCTACACTGTAAGAAATGAGCTTGATGTTTCCTGCCACGTGCCAGACAGCAAGAGACAGAGCAGCAGTGACAGAGAAGAGGATTAGGACAGCTCAGGGAACATGCTGCTTCTACCTGTCCTCTTCTTTGCACACTGACGTTAGTGAGGTTGAGTTGGAACTGCACACAACTATTTGACAGGTGTTTCCAGTGCCAGGATTTCTGTGTTTTCTCAAGTATTGCATCACCTTACTAGGCAAAGATGGCTGATATCAAAAGGCAACGACTAGACTCAGCACCTAAGTCATGATATTCCTCTCCAGGGAACAACAGGGTATTGAAGAGTGGCTGGGCTGATTTCATGCCTGATGTTAATAAACCTGAGCTCTTCATCCCACTGTTTCTTTATTATTATTTTTATAAAACTGCAGGTCTGGTCATGCTCCAGTCTACAGTACAGAGAGTTTTTTCAACTTTCAGTTTATCACTTTCTAAGACATTTATAATTTCTTCCTGTTTGTGTAAGGATCTATCACTAGAAGCTCTACATTGCACTAGCCATAGCTGGTGCAGACTGCAGGGGATGCACCTGGAACTCAGGACTAGGTTTCCTCAAATCAGTACAATAGATGAAAATAGTTAAATTATGGGGGTGGACACAGGAGGGGGAAGGGAATTAGACACAAAACTCAATTGGTAACTAAGAAAAATAAGCTATAAGCCCAGGTAAGAAACATCTCAGGCAGCACGGATTACAATGTTGGAACAAAACTGTTGCTAACACTTCATAAGCAAGAATCACCTCCCCTCTGGTTTGTGTATTGTTTCCAAACTCTTCACAGACTCTACACTTTAAGAAAAAAAAATAATAGAAGGTAATTAATCACCTGGAATATCAATTGCTGAGCCTGCAAGGAGGAATTCTAGAATCATATGCCCACATCTGATTAGTCAGCTTTTGAAAACAAATGTGACATATTTGTACAAGCACGTGAGGAACAGAGGAGAAACTATCAAGTAAGCAAGCTACGTGATTTGTTATTTGTAATTTCTACTAACCTTTTGCTTATCCTGAATATTTCCGGGTACAAAGTCAGCAGCTTTCTCAGGAATCCAAGCCTTCTCTCCTCTCTCGTGCCCTGTTTGTAAACTCTGCAGCCTCCAAATTATTTATCAACAATATTGTCACTATTTCAATTTTATGAAAACAGAAGGAAGGATCCCTACAGATCACTGAGGAGAGTACAGGACGCAGAGGAGGTAGGGGGACAGGCAAACTGTTTTAAAGCATGACTCATCCTCCC
>VYXH01009140.1:504889-517395 GCA_013397275.1 Burhinus bistriatus | reverse complement strand
CTCCGGGCCGGGGCCCGCTCCGGTCGGGGCCCTTGCGCTGATCTCGCTCCTTCCGCAGCAGCCTCCGGGCCAGGCGGCTCCCGGTGGCGGAGCTCTGATGGGCGCTAGGAAGAGACCCGGGGAGCTGGGCCTGCCGCCGGCGCAGGATTCGGAGGGTAAGGGGGACTGCGAGAGGAGGGAGGGGTGGGGATCGTGAAGGCTTCTGGGCAGGGACCGGGGCTTCCCCCTGCGCCTCCGCCCCCACGTCCCCGTTTCGCCCGGCACCTCCGTCGCTGGAGCATCCCGCTGTCCCTTCCCAGCGCTCCACTGAGGAAACCTCTCACTTTTCATGCAGACCTCTTCCAGGACCTGAGTCAGTTCCAGGAGACTTGGCTGACAGAAGGTAGGCTTCTTCCCATTGCTCCGTTTTGTTCTGTTCCTCTTTCCCTTGTTTGTCTTTTGCTGTTTGTCCCGCTCCTTTCCTTTGCTTGCCTAGCTCCAAACACCGAGTGTTTTTCTCAGACTCGCCAACCTTTGGCTTGTGTAAATGAAGACGCATGAATAGTACTATTGTGCTGGATATTTGCTTATGAATGGAACTTGGCAGTTGGCCCACTTTCCTGGTTACAATTTTCGTTTCAGGCCACTTGTAACTGGTTGGATTTTATGCTAATTTGTCACTTATCGTTGTTAGTTGCCAGAACGTTGATACTTTCTTAAACAAAGCATAAACTATTCTTTTAATTTAGGGAACAAAGTGCTTCTCAACCTTTTTTTTTTTTTTTAAAAAAAAAAAAAAAGATAATTCTTTGAGGGGACTTTCCTGGAATTTACACACTGTTCAGTTTGGTGTCCAAATTATTTTGCCTTTTGACTTCAAGGAAGAGAAAAATTCAAATCCCAGGGAGTCCCGTTTAATTCCATGTGAAACTAGTTTTAAACAGTATGGTGAATTTGCTCTAATTCCAGTACTACAAATGATCCATTTTCTAGAAAATTCAAAACATATCCTCAAGTACAGACTCTTGATAAATATAAAAGTACTTACTGTGATACAGGTACTTAACAAATATTTAACAATAATAATATAAAAATATGCATGGCATTTTGACCACGGTTACTTCCTCTAATTTTACCACACGTGAAGGACAATCCTGTCAAACAGTATTTTTTTTTTTAAACCTCCAAAAATGTATTTGCCAACTAAGTAAGATTGTTAAGGAAAAAAATCAAATGTTTTATGTTCATTTCAAGCTGAAATGAAATTACATTGACCAGGCAGTGTTCAGGAGTGTAAGGATTGCAAGGATGCAGGAGGAATTACCTGGAGGCTGTTCCAGGACTGAAACATCAGAGTAGAAAAAGGTATTAATTTCTGGTCATCTAGCAGATCTGCTGAATGTACACACATGCTTGAGACTGGTTCCTCTTAAATCTTCAAAAACCAATGCTAATAAGCTGCCGATAAGATAAATTTGCCTCAGAACTGATTTCTGGTAGACTTTCAGTTTTAGGCTTCCTAATGCTTTGTAATATTTCTAGCTCACTAATCTAAAGAACTTGCATAGAATCTCTTACAACATGTCTGTCAGTAGCAAAGTGTTTGTAGAATAAATTCATAAGTACCTTGGGGTGAAGGGAAGGTCACACATGGTCTCGGAGCACTGTACAGAAACAGGTAATCTGCTGTTATGCGTGATCAGTAAATGATAAGGCAGATAGCTTTTTTTTTTTTTTTTAAATAGCTCATAGCATCTAGTCAGAGTCCAAGTGAAATCTCTGGGAAATTCAATGCATATTTTAACATCCTAGCTTATTATTTTAGACCACATATATGGGGAAATATTTTCTCCTATGGTGACTCCCGTTTCTAGACTTTTAACAAGAAAAGTTGCCCTCTGAAGCAAACTATCGTTTGTTTTTCTGTATTCATCAGTATGTCAAATTATTTTCCTGAATGGTGAAAATAATTTTTTTCATTAATGTCTTGTACATTAGCATTTGTTCACGAGATGGAGGCAACTGAAAACTTAAGAGTACCTTCCCAAACAATGCAGAAGAAAAAGAAAAGCAAGTGAAAACACGAAATGTGTTATTTATTCTCTGTCTCTACCACATTTAGTTAAGAAATTTAGCTGTTTTATTATATTTACAGTTCTTGGTGTTACTTTTGAAATAAAAGAGAAACAAACCTAGGAAGGAAGCAAACTGGAAATATAAATTCACAACAAGCAATCAGCCATATGAAAAAGGTTAACAAATGTAAACCATGTGTATATATGTCTATATATATATATATCTGTGTGATTTCACTCATAGGGGTATCTCTTTGTTAGCTCTTTAGAATATTTTTAATAGTGTCAATTAGTACCTGATTTCTCCTTTGCAGGGTAAAAGAATAATGTCTGCATATAGATGACTCTTAAAAGAAAGAGATGCTGAAAAATCCTAGGCCTTGTTACTAAAAATCTAATGTTTTCCTTTAAACTGTTTTTACCAGAATCTGTTAGAATGCAATGATGTGAAGCCAGCAGTTGATAACTGTGTGGAACCAATTTCAAGCTGAATAATTTATAAAAGTGATTTGTCATTCGGGGGGGGGGGACCCAAACAAACAAAACCCAACAAAAAATACCTTCCTTGGAGAAAAGTTGCCCAAGTTATCTGTGCTGACTGCAAGAGGAGAGAGATGCGCTTCTTTGTGTAGCCTTAGTCAGAAAGCTTTGGTTATGGTGCTCCGGATGTCGAAAGCAGTGTGGAGATGGCGAGGCACGTATCGATGCATGCAGTCTGAGTGACTAAAACAAACCTGGGGCTGGGCTTTAAACGTCTGATCAGGTGTCCCAGTTATTTTAAGTATAGGTGCTGGTTTGGGGAGAACAAGAAAATGTATATCTGTAATGTAGCTACATGAAGTAAATAATGAATATAAAAACTTAAATTTTCTTCTGGCAACTGTCACTTTAGCCAGAATGAATATGAACCCCCGAGTCATGAAGAAGCACCAATTTATAAAGTGTGCTGCCGATTTTTCAAGTCGGCAGACAAACACACAAAAGCCTCACCAGTTTGTCTAAAGGAGGCATTAAGCCTGAAGCTTCTTAACAATGAGATGCTTCTGTTGTTAACTCTTTCACTGCTTACCACACTCAGCAACAACTTGTTCCAGCAAGGTAGGCTGTTCGAAGGTAAATGAGGCCTCTGCGGATTTTCAGATATCTTTATTAGACAATCTTTGAAATATTAAAATACCTTAGACTTCTGGAGCTGTACTAACAATGCTGTCCGTATGGCAGATACCCAGAAATAAGCTTTACTGCACTGATTTGTGGGGGAAGAGCAGCTGTTTGCTGTCAGGTTCTCTGTGACTACCCCAGCCCTTCCTGTGACATTTCCCATTTGCAAAATCACACACACATGCAAGGCACTATTAACAGTTTCCCTCTGCTGCTTCTGGATAATTTTTTGTTTCTTCTGAAATGTTCTCCTTTTGCTGATTTACGAGTTGTAGCCTATTCCACTAGTGCCAAGCTATCCACTGCTTCTGGAGCTACTGAAAAGATTGTATATGAAGGCATAGATGTCTCCTGTTCTACTCATCACTTTGGCATAGCCTTTCCAAATTCATCAGTTGTTTTTCCTATGCTAAATGCTTAAAAGTCCCTGCATGTTATGTTTCTAATGAAAACTCTGAACCCTGAGCTAATAAACTTGCTGTTGTCCTTATTTCCAGGGTAAGGGAGAATGAATCTGGCAGGCTGTTAAAGGGTAAATCTGCAGGCAGAAGAACTGTATTCATTAATCCCAAAGGGAAATTATCCTTAGCCACTAAAGTGCATCCCAGCACAAAGCTCAGATCTTTCCTGCATAGACTTATTTCTGCCTTACTGTTAATTATACCGCACAAAGTGCCAAATCTAAATCTTCTCTCTCTTCCCCTCCCTCTTGCCTCCCTCCCCTGGCAGCTCAGGTTCCAGACAGTGATGAGCAATTTGTGCCCGACTTTCACTCAGAAAACTGTAAGTAGCACGGGGGCGATCCCCCATCTCAGGGGAGAAGGGCAGCATACACTTAAACCAAACAAATACGTAAGTGCAAGACACAGACACAGAGGCTAAAGCACTCATTTTCTTTCTACATTGTTGTGACAGTGACAGAAAAACAGGCTAACTGTCCACATCTGGACAATGCAAAAGTATCTTTGTGAGGTGGTAACTACCACAGTCCCTTACGCAGAGTGGTTTCAACAGATGTGCATTTTAGTTGGTGTATTTGTGAATAATTAGCCACACCTGAACAGCTGAGAAGATGCATTACTGTGACAAAGGTAAAATTTGCGCTATTACTCTTCCCAGAGCAGAAGAAATTGGACTGTACACGGAATTATTGGTGCTGTGTCCCCTGCAGGTGCTTTTTTGGGGCTCTGCTTACCTGTGTGGCCTCTGGCTGAGCACCTGCTACCAGCATGGCCTCTGTGAGATGATGGGCCTGTCCGCTGCCTGGCACAGCATTAGGGCACAGTATCCCCGAAGAGATACGCTCACTAGCCTGCTTGCTCTCTGTTCTTAGGAACTGTCCACTGGACAGATGGCATGTGTTGGCACAGGAGTGTACAGACTGTACAACTGGTCAAAGCACTTCACCTTACAAAGGAGCTGAACGTTGCACCGGTACAAGCATACGTATAGGAACCTTCCACACAACGGCCATGCAACTCTTTCTGCTTGTTTCACACCGGGCCTGCTTCAGCTGGTCCTTACAGCACGCCACCGTTTCATTTGGAAGCTGATGCTGTGCTAAGACTACACACCTGGAGTGAATACAGACTGTTCTGAACAGCTCTGGGTTGCAAGCAGCTGCTGGAACCCGGAGCCTGACTTTTGACAGGCACGTCAAGCCTACAAGAAGATGCCTCACCCTTCCCTGGGCGTATACGTATCTGGCAGCTAACTGAGAGTAGAGTTGTCCAGTTAAAGCTGGTGCAGTCACCTTTGGTGCCCTTCCTATGCTGGTACCCCTCTCTGCCCAGGGCAGTCTTCCCCATGAAAACTAAGATGAAGCATTTTTACTGGTTCTTGTCTACCGCCTTCCCGTAGACTTGCCCCTGCAGCACAGCCAGGCTTGTTCTCTGAGTCATATAATCTTATTTCTTCTACTTTTGGACCTAGAACTGAGGAGAGGGCAGGTCCCATGTTTCACTCTACAACTGGCCATTCACTCATTTAATGCAATAGACTGTTCCAGCTATTAGGGGCTGGAAAGAATTGGCTGCTCCTAGCACATCAAGCTTCTTGACATTTCAATGGAGTTCAGTGCACTAGACAGAGCAATTTCTGCCCCCCCGAGACTTAGCTGACACATCAGTGTTTTTGGATGGATTCTATATATGTTTACTCCATACATTGAAAAGGCCTGCTGCAGACAGAAGGGAAATGGATGCCCTAGGCGTAGAAAGACCCTTTTCTCTTACAACAATTCCCTGGGCCTGGGGTGTTTGCACAGGTGCAGGAGTGTTGTGCTTGGGATACTGAATCCACCCCAGGTGTGGGGCAGGCCCACTGGGTTGGCACACTCACACCTGCCATCAGTCTGGGCAGTGCCAAGAGCTCTTTGTGAACAGGCCTCTCTGCTATGATTGAAGGCAGCCCCAGGACTGGCTGCGGGAGCCAGTTGTCCCTGAGGAGTAGGAGCCAGAAACAATATGACACTCTGGTATCTTACGGATTTATTTATTTATATTGATTCTGTCAAGCTGTATTTGGGTCTCTTTGGGTGCTGGCATGATGTAAAGATGGGCTTTTCTGGTGTAGGCTGAAACCGAAGGCAGGCGAAGAGTCAGGTTTGGGGTTGTCTTTTAACCCCTCTTGCTGAGAAAATTAATTTTGGGGAGGGATAGTTGCAACAGAAAGTGGCCTTAATATCCTGTGCTAAGAGAGACAGCAGCAGCCCTTTTGATAGCCGCTTGCTGCAGCGCTTCTGAAGGCTCAATTAGAGCTTTATGTGAGGGAGAACTGTCTTGAAGATGGCTGGTGCACATACAGTTCAGGTCAGTCCTGAAATCAACTCAGCAAAAATATGAGGTATTAACAGATCAGGATGTTACTTTCCATCCTTAAAACTGTAATCACAGCTCTGAATATCCCAGGCTTTGTAAGCCACATTGTGCCAGCTTGAAGAGGTGGGAGTAGGCTGGCGAAGAAGGACTGGACCTAGCCTGATTAAAAGCTTACAGCTTTGATTTGGAGGGCAGATATTTCCCTTGTTTGAAAAACAAGCCCTAGACCTGCATACCTTTCTGGGGTTACTTTTCTTTCCTTCCTAAGTGCCAGTGACCTCCTAACAGCAGCAGCAGGGCCCAGAGGCAAAGGTAGAAGATGCTTCCCGTGTCCTTCAGCCAGGATAAGCTTCTCTGAGGAACTAGTGAAGGAAGTTTTACTCCCTGCTGGATTTAATTAAGTATAAGAAGTAACAATACCCGCATCCTACTTCCTGGTGCTGTAAACTGCAACCCACGTTTGTTATTCATGAAATTCTAACCAGCCCAGAAATATTCCTCCTTATCTGCATCAGGCTATGACCACAGACCAGTGCACTGAAAATGAAACAGAACCTTTTTACTTTTTTTTCTGGACTGTCACTGGTGTTTTGGATGAGCAGAGCTTGAGATTCCCTGAATCCCACATTCAGGCATGTTGGACGGTTAGCATAGAAGAGATCCAACAAAGGGAAAACTGCATTTGGAAATGATACAGGCAGCTGCTGAGTGCCAGTGTGGCAGCCTCCTGCCCAGGAATCACAACATCCTGGAGAAGGGCCTGGCCTTTTTGCTGCTGAGTGCTGAAGTATAAACCTGATACAATTAATGGAATTAGATACTTCAAAGGGAGGCTACTGAGGACTGCAAGCTGCTCTTCGAACTTTGAGGTATATTATAGTGAAAGCAAGGACTTGGAAGTCAGACTTCTGTTTTGTATGGTGCTTTGACACTGATGCAGTTCCTTTGGAAAAGCGATTTTAGCTGTCTGAATTGGTTAGGTGCTTCTGAAAACGCTACTTGTGTAAGATGTCTGTGAGCAAGTTAGCCTGGTGTCAGCCTGTAATAGTATGCAATACGTATAATGGAATTCTCCCACAGAAAATCTTCAGCTTTTGTAGCTGTGTCTACAATAACCTTACATTTATTGTCCTACAGGACAAATGACACTATGAGGAAATCTACAATGTGTCATCACATTAGTGGATTATAATTTAATGCAGTGGTACATGGTAATGCTACTCACAAGACACGCTTACCAGGTATGTCAATGAACGAGCATTTTGCATAATGCAAATCAAAACTTTACTTTTATGTGCTGAAAAATAGAGTGTGTGCATGCTCCCCCTTATGACATAACAGCAAATGTCTATCCCAGCCCCGGACAGCTTAGGAAATACTCACTCTAAATCCTTTTCAAAGTGCTCTGGATTATCATGGAGCATGTTAACACTGTCTTGGATTTGCTCTTTTAAGGTTGATGTATTGTACAGACAGTACTAAATCAAGGGCAGAGCTCAGGAAAGTCCAGTGAACAGTTGTGCGTATTGGTATTTTGTTTCTCTCAGAGCCATCTGAACAAGGACAAGGTAGTGGCACCTCAACTGACTTTTTACTGGCTGATAAAAATATCTCTCCATAAACAAGAAAAGTGTCAACTTGATCTTTCATTTCTCTCCCACAGTAGCTTTTCACAGTCCTCCTGCTAAGATTAAAAAGGAGCCACAGAGCCCCTCCTCGGAACCCACGCTGTCCTGCAACCACAAGCAGCCACTCCATTACCACAATGGCGAGCAGTGCCTTTACACCAGGTAACACAGGGGAGGGACAGGAGCTGTTATGAAATCAAGTGCTACTGCATTATCTAATAATGAAATGCTATGACAATGATCTGGTCTGTCTGTTGGGTAAGGGCAGTGCACATGTGCTGCAATACAAATTAACCAGGGAGTCAGCTCATGGCTGCCTGCTCAGACCTGTGTAGAGTAGATCTGGGCTTGCCTCTTTTTTTCTTCTCCCTAGTGCTGTTCCTCAGCTGTCCTGATGCTAAGAGCAGTCTTGACATTTGTCACATGCCCCTCTCTCTCTCCATTGCTTTCCAAAATCTGTCCCGCAAGGAGCGCCCCGACACCATTGCCCACAGTCCCAGCTACTTGCCTGAGTTTTAGTATGGCTTCTTCAGTGCAGACACGTTCCCCAGTTTTCTGCTTGAAGGGTTAATGCTATTGTGCATGGGGGCAACTAATAATGAGAAAGGAAGGAGTTTATGCTGGGAATTTTCTGGCCTAGGTGGCTGCACAGAGGGACAGCGTGTCTGCCTGTGACGCGTTCTCCCCAGCTGCTGCCAAAAGTCCTTCTTGGAGAACTGTAATGCTCCAATATCTGTTTGACTGTCCCAGTGCGTATGATCAACCCAGACAAGTTGGAATCAAGTCCCCCAACCCAGGAATCCCGATACAGTCACCGCTCCAACAGTTCCCTAGACAGGACAGGACCTTCCTGACCCCTGCGGGGCCACCCCACCCCATATCCAGCTGTGGATACCTCGACGAAAACAGGTGAGTTACTGCCAGGAGGAGGCAACCACTAGCAAGAAGGATTGCCCTCCTTGACGATTCAGGGAGGAGGGGCTGCAGCGTCCAGATTAAAGTGCTCGGTTTCCAGCAATCACAGGATTGCCCCCACCCAAAGTACCTGGGACCCACCACTGCTGCCTAGGGTTTGGAGAAGCTCATAACCTTAAGCCCATCAGATTCTGTGAATGATGTGTAGCTGCCCTTGGAAGCATCTTTCTTTGGGGTCCCTTCCTTGCCCCAGCTTGGCGTGCAGCTCCTACAGCCCTAGTAACAGGCTGAGGCCAAGGAATTTTCTGTCCCCCAACCAGCCCTGCACCAGGGCCAAGATCAGAGGGCCAAGAAAGCAGCCATCCCATGTCCTCTCCCCTCTTCTAGCTCTGCGTACCAGCCACCTGTGGAGATGTGCCATTCCTTCCCCTCCTCTCAGGGCATGGCCCAGGAAGATCCCGTTGCCCACCAGCACCAGATGTCTGAGCCTGGCCTGCAGTACCGCCATCGGGGCTTCAAACAGGAGTACCATGACTCACGGTATGAGCAGGCAAGCCGGCTGGGCAGCAGCCGTCAGTACCCAGCAGCCGTGGTGATCAAGCAGGAGCAGGTGGACTACGTGTATGATCCAGGTAGGCCAAACTAGCTCTTTCTGACTGCGTAAACCAGGCATCAGTGGGAGTGAGCAACCTGCTGGGAGAGCATCTGTCACGGATTGTCTTTGGGCTTTGAAACAGTACTTCATCTTCAGGAGTGTGTGTAGTCTGGGAAGCTGGCTGTGTAGCAGGAAATGCAAACAGTTCTGTCTGTGTTGTGGTTTGGGCCAGGCTGGCCACTGAAACTGCATCCAAAAGAAGGCCAGGACATTCACTTTCTGTACTGTGTTCTGAGAAGGACTTTCTGGTAGATAGTGGAAAGGTTTACCAAGATATAGGAGCTAGAAGGTGATGCTAAACGCATGCAGACTAGATTAAAGGCATACATTTTTTTCCAATGGAATAAGTAGCCATTGGGGAGACATAATTCATAATTAGCCCACTCACACCAGCAGAAATGGAGAAAAGGGCATTCCCATTTTCACAGGGAGTTTTTGTCTTCAGGCGGATGTGTGAGCTGGTAGGTTGTAGAAAGGGAAAGAAGTGAGGTCAGCTTTAAAGAAATTATACTGAAAAGGTTCTGTAAATGGCAGCAGACAGGAAGGAATCAAGTATCTTGGTGCTTGTACAGAAAAACTGTCTCGGATCCCTGCAGCAGGAGGGGCCCTTCAAGCACTGGCAGAGGAAAGCTGCTCTGGGTCCAGGAATTGCGCTGCACAACCCTGAGCTGCAGCTCATGACACTGGCCCTGTGCCTTTTCCCTGACTGGAGGCAGAAGAATTTAATTCACAGAATAAAGGCAGAGACGCAGCTCTCCCAGCCCAGCTGGTGAGTGTCAGCTCTCATTGCTGAGGTCTCTCACCGGCAGCTGACACCCCCTGGAAACTGGCTGCAGCAGGTCACAGAGAGAGGTGGTGCGCCATTTTGGAGCTTACCACACAAGATAAACCAGCTTTGTTCTGACAAACAGATCTAAAAGTCTAAAACTAAAGCAGTCTAAAGAGACTTGGGTGGCTAACAATAAACTGGTAAATTCCAAGGCCAGACATAAGTGCAGAGCAGGGTCTGGGTTGACTTGGCCAAGTGCAAGAGTGCTGCTCTGTGTCTCTTGTAGTGTCAACCTCCACCTGATACTTCCCGTAGAAACAGGGTACACAGAGCAGATAGCAGAGATTTCAGAGAATCACGAGATAAAAATGTTTATAATTCCAAAACCAGCTCTCCAAATACCAGATCAATCAGGTAATCCTCTTATTTTTCCATAAGGAATAAATCTTATTTTTTTTTCAGCAGACCTGTCCAAAGACTTGCTACCCTGACATCGCAATACCCTCTTCTAGAGGGAATATTACTTCTGGTTTCCTGGTATTTTAATGGACATTTTAGCAGAAATAAATACATAAACAGGAAGCTCCTATGAGGGTATAGAATCCACCACTGTGGTTATGTTGATATTAGACTTTCACTGTGCCCTTCTATCCAGACAGGGGAAGAAAACATGCAAGCCCAGAAGGATGCTTTTTGTGAGAATAGTTTACGATTGTAATAATACACAGTCTGTCAGCTCAGAGTACCCTTCTGCCCTTAGCATCAGCAAAATGTCTACTGAAAGCAACGGCTATGCACAGGAGTATGAGGGAAACGTAAGGTAAATCTTTCCAAAGCTCCCTGTTACAGCTTCCATTTCAGCTGTGGGTGGAAAATAAGTTTGATTCAGAAAATGCAGGATTCAGAAAACACAAGATACAAAAGATATAAATCACAGTGCTCAGGCAACAATATATGCTGCACAGAGGTCATTAAAAGACTTTCTGCTTGTTTTCAAACTCAGGCTATTCTTTCCTTTATGTTTTCGCAACTGTTTGTGAGAATACCCTATCATGATGTGAAAAAGCCAGGGAGATTTAAGACATCTTAAATGACATCTGTGAGACACTGGCTGTAGTAAACATTCAAATGCTGCTGCTCTCCATTAACATCATCATAGTACTCCTGGAAAAATGCAATGCCTTCTCACCTGTGAAAACATTAGCAGAGTGCATAGTTATCTTAAACTAAGAGGAGGGAAAGGTGTCTTACAAATTTAGCCTATTGTTCAAGATTTTATATTGAGTGGTGTATAGGTGATTGACTGGCTATCCTGGCTATTCTGAAGGATGTTATGTGATAGTACCACAAAAATTTACTAGTATAATTCATGATTGGAAGCATAGAATCATCTAGGTTGGAAAGGACCTTTAAGATCGAGTCCAACCATTAACTTAACACTGCCAAAACCACCACTAAACCATGTCCCTCAGCACCATGTCTACACATCTTTTAAATACCTCCAGGGATGGTGACTCCACCACTTCCCTGGGCACCCTGTTCCAATGTTTGATAACCCTTTTGGGGAAGAAATTTTTCCTAATATCCAGTCTAAACCTCCCCTGGCACAACTTGAGGCTGGTTCTTCCTTTCCTATTACTTGTTACTTGCAATAAGTAGTTGTAAAGAGCGATAATGTCTCACCTGATCCTCGTTTTCTCCAAACTAAACAACACCAGTTCCCTCAGCCACTCCTCATAAGATTTGTCCTCCATCTGCACGATGAAGATGAAGTTGTGGTGGAATGGTTGAGACATAAAAAGTTACCTGTCTGCCACCAACCCTTTAGGAGTGCCCTAAGAGGATGTTGATTAGACTGCTGCACTTACCTATCCACCTCTGGAGAGCAAGATTATTCTGCCTCCTGTGCTTTTTTAATTAAATGCATTTGTTAATTGTTCTGTAGATGTTCCCAGTTGTCCTTCCATGTACATAAATGTTGAGAGTTATCCAAGCCATTCAACTGCAGAAGATACATTAGGTAAGAAACTCGGCGACTCTCTTCCCTGCACTGCATTGCCCTCTAGTACTATCCTGTCTTTATCTGTGACTGCTTATGTGGCTTTCTCTTTCAGGCTGCAGCTATGACAAGCAGAGGAGATCCTTTACTGATGATGTCTGTGTTGTTCCAGAAAAATTTGAAGGTCGGAGAAAGAATGGCCCACAGTTTGGGTGTAAGATAGGGTTATCCAGCATCTTTGCTAACCACTTGACCACTGTCTACATAGTTCGTTACACTGTGTTCTTGCAGGTGTGTTAGCTGTGGTTCATACATGGCTTTTTGGTATCCCATTTCTTGAGCTTTTTTTAGCAGCAAACAGGCCTTCTAGCATAAGTAGCTTAATTGTGAGGTTCATCAGAGCTTCTTTTGGAAGAGCTGCTGGTGAATTGGCTGTTTGGTTTTATGTGAACTGAAATATTCCAGGTAAACATTTGTGAAATGTGCTTTTTTTTTTTTTTTTTTTT
>VYXH01009140.1:487902-504812 GCA_013397275.1 Burhinus bistriatus | reverse complement strand
TTTGCAACTGTTTTTGCACTGTTACCCTTAGAAACACCTTGTTTGTTCTTCTCAGCAGGAGACATCAAGCAGGAAGCCGGAGGGTATCGGGAAGGACCTCCATACCAGAGACGGGGATCTCTCCAGCTCTGGCAATTTCTTGTGGCATTATTGGATGATCCAACCAATTCCCACTTCATTGCCTGGACTGGTAGAGGAATGGAGTTCAAGCTCATTGAGCCAGAAGAGGTGAAACCATTTAGCTTCTCTACAGGCTCAGGGGGAAGCAGTCACCGTTTCTGAGGCTGCAAATTCCCAAGTGGCTTTTCTTCTGCCCTGTGAAGGCTTGCGCCTACCAGTAGTACTCGGTAGACCCTGCAGCAAGCCAAGGTTTTTAGAAGAGGTCAAACACTTGGGTGACAAAAATATCAGGTTTAGGAAAGACTGCTTGTAAGTTTAGAGTCTCAGCAATGCAGTAAGTCAAATTGCCCACTGCCTCCATTTCCCTAGACACTTTACTCTCAAGCTTGCAGTGACTTGTGCTGTCTTATCACACTCCATACTTGAGGCTGACATTGAGGTTTGGAGTTTTGAGCGCTACTGATCACAGAAGTTTTCATAAAAATCTGTAAGAAACTATATCCTAGTCTAAATATATTTGTATATCAGAATGACATTAAGGTGTAATTTCTAATGCTTCCATGTTCCAAAAAACCCCAGTGAAATCTGATATCTGGTAGATGTATGTGTAATACCTGTTCATATCTTGCTCCAGTTAGAGCTGCATTTAGCACTGTTCTTATATCAACATTTACGGGCACTTTCAGTGCAGATGAGTTGTTTTGGTGGGCTGGCATATGATTACAACAGATATCCGAGTCTCATGGACAAAGCTGAAAATCATGTAGTAGGAGGAAGAAAGGCACATGGCTCTTCCAGTGGAGGTGTTCCCTCGTACTTGGGCTCCTGGTAAAAATGTCATCCTTGAAGATACAGTGCAGCATAGGATGAAGCAGCTTTAGCAACCTTAAGCTTTCAGAGGACTGGAGAGTGAGGAGAAGTGACAGTGGTGGCAAGCAGAATGCCTCTCTGTGATATTCAGTTTGAGTTCTACTCTTCTGGTTGAAAAATTGCTAAATAATTATTGCTTGAGTCTATTATTTAAATGTCATAAATGTATGTGTTGTGGTAACATTCCTCAACAGAGGATCAGCTGGATAATGTTCTTTTGCCCTTCAGTTGGGTTCACAGACATTTGTGCACTTTGGTGCTTTATTCTACAGGTAGCCAGGCTGTGGGGTATCCAAAAGAACCGTCCAGCCATGAACTATGACAAGCTGAGCCGATCCCTTCGCTACTATTACGAGAAAGGCATCATGCAGAAGGTCAGTTTGCAAAGCAGATGCAGTTTCTATGCCTTTAGAGATGCTTCTCTTGTTTGAGACAGCAAGGCTTACAGGTACAGAATGTAGTTGAGCTAGCCAGGCATCCTGAGCTTTCTTTCCCCATAACTTCTTTTTGCAGCAATTAAATGAGGAACTGTAAAGGAGCTGAATCTAGGAAACATACGAGAAATAAAACAAAGGGGAGTCATGATTTCTGTTGTCTTCTGTATACATCTGCAGTCAGGAGAGTTGGAATTTATACAGGTGCAAGGACATATAATCAGTCTAGACTTGCTGTTGGTGAGAGAAAGGCTGCCTGGGGGTTGGTCCCATGTGGTAGCAATGGTCTCTTCCAGATCCAGGGTACTGGAGAGTGTAACTGTAATTACGTCACAGTACAGACTGCTCAGGGACTGTTGATGCTCTTCCTACCTGGACGAAGAGTCAGCTGGCAGCATCCCATTTCCCAGGAGCTGTTCCAGGGGAGACCAGAGCAGCAGAGAAGCAGGAGGACAGCACAAGGAGAAGTTTACAACTCTGACATGTCTTGGGGTTAGAGTAGCCAGATGTTTTTGCAAGCTGCCTCTGCTGCTGAGGAGCATTGCCTAGTGCTGCTTGTGTGCCTGCAGCATTTGTCTCCTATCTTCCCTGCAGGTGGCTGGAGAGCGCTACGTGTACAAGTTTGTGTGTGAGCCTGAAGCCTTGTTCTCTCTGGCCTTCCCTGATAATCAGCGGCCAACTCTGAAGGCAGAGTTTGACCGGCAGATCAGTGAGGACGACACAGTACCTCTTTCTCACCTGGATGAGACAACCACTTACCTGCCAGACCTTGGGAGCCTCCCTCCGCAGCTTTACAGCAAAGGCTACCCATACTAGCACTGCTGGGAGCACACTGTGCCACCCTTCCTTGTGTATAAGGAGATGTCTGGTTTGTATTCGACCACTAAAAGCATTTTTCCAGGCAAGCCTAAGGCGGCACTAAACTATGAATACCTGCTTTGGTCAGGAAGAGTGTTCAGGTACACATGCGGACAATCACCTGACAGTTGTCAGGGCTGTTGTGTGCTTGTGATAATACCCTTGTATTTGTCAGGATGGGACTTATTCTCAGCAATGCAGACATCTGAGCAGCGGAGTTGCAGCTTCAGCAGTGTATCGGGTAATTGCTGCCTCCAGCTAGAACAAATGAGCCTGTCACAGTCCCTCTCATTGGCAAGAGAGGAGATGCCATCCTAGTGGGCTTTTCTTCAGGTATGAGGATGCTACAAATGCTGCTGCTGCTGACTCCGTTCCTCCAGTATTGAACCTCTGTACAACCTGGCCTCATCAATGGGTGGCTCTGACCCACATGGACTCAATTCTGGAAGGCCAGTCTTGCCTTCTTCCCAGGATGGCTGCAACACAGTGGTCACAGATCATATGCCTTCCCTGTGAACTGCGTTGTGGGAATAGGGCATACTTCTTGTCTTGTATGTGCACGCTCCTGCTTTAGCACCTCCTTGCTCATAACACTTTGTGCCAGGGCTATCTGGTATTTAGGCAGTCTGGCTGAGCAGGGTAGATGGAGGCACTGGCCAGGATTAGAACAATCCTGGAGCACATGGCACAACATAAAATTTAGGGGACTACAGAGCTGCCCGATGGCATTGGTCTGGGGCAGAGATCAAAGCCAACATCACCTTCAGGTAGAGGGACTGCAGGAAGCAGCAAGGCCTGAGTCACCAGTTCATTGTAGTGTTGTGGCTTTTCCAAACTGAACAACTTCTTCAACAAACATCATGAGGATCTTTGAAGACCTGTCAGGCTCTTAAGTGTGCCCACCCTGGGCTTGGCTAGAAAATCATCTGAAGCAAGAAAAGAACCTGGTGAAGGCGTGTTAAGAAAATGCTTTACGAAGTAACCTCAACCATACCTTTTCAGTGGCCAGTCCAGCCCAAGCCATGACACTAGTTCTTAATATCTGAATTTAGACTTCATCTCCACAGATGTTTGCATGTTTTAGGGAAATCCTGATGTGTTGGAAAGGCAGCTATCCCTGCAGCCCAATGCAGCACATGCAGCTTAACTAGACTTTGATTGGTTTTCCACAATACTGGAAACCACAATACTGGGCACCACATCCTCATTGAGAGGTGCCTCATTTTTTAATTAGCAGCTCTGACCATGTGCGCAGTTAGACAAGGAGCAGTACAGTGTACCTGTACAGAAAAAGCCTGTTTCCTACTGCTTCAGGTTGATGTTCCAGCTGCTGAATACAGAGCATCACCAATGCTGCCAATGTGGTAGCCTGTAGAGGAAACTTTGTATATTGACTGAAAACCTGATTTCCCTCCATGACTCTCCCCTGCATGGCTAATGCCAACTCTCCCAGCCTTCTCCCTGGGCATGAGGGCCAGGAAAGGCAGCTCTCCCTGCCTGAGAAGAGGCCAGATAATCAGAGCAGCCTGCTCTGCTGATCCCTTTGCGTGCCCTGTGTGGTCCAGAGACTTGGTATTCCAGCAGCTCCTGGCCCTCCTGTCTTGTCCTGCTCCTGCCTGGCAGGCACACTTCCTCTGGTGTCCCAGAAGTAAGGGTGAAGGGGAACCTTTCCATTGGTATAAGCTGCCTTTACTGTTTATGACTGTAAAAATACTAGAATTAATAAATTGGTCTATGTCTTTGGCCAGTGCCTCTTCATTCAGCCCCTGCCTAGTCCTCGCTTACCTTCTGAGCTTGCTTTGCCTGTCTCCTCGGCACCAGCTCGCAGCTTTGGGTAGCTGATCCAGAGAGTTCAGGGGTGCACGTTTACTTCTGAATCTTGGTGGAGTTCCTGAAATGAACACTTCACGCCCTTGATATCTTCACAGCCAGTCATACAACCAGGACTGAAAAATCACAATGAAATACGTAACCTCTGGCTGCACCTGGTGTCACGGGAACAGTTCTCTGCAGCTGCAGAGAACATCGCCCATGCTCCTGCGCTGACAGTACGCTGGCCACTGAGCCAAGCTCCACGGTTTTAATTAGCTTTTCCCCAAACTTCATCTCTGTCTTGAGCAGCGGCACAGCCAGGCTGCTTGCTAGGAAAGTGTGTGTGTTATGACCTGCTGAGCCGGTAATGTGATCAGGGTAGCACAGGGCAGGCCAACCATGAGAGTGGCACCCTGTCCCAGGCGGCAGAGCTGGGAAAGCCCTGCCAGGACACAGCCACCCATGTGGGCCTCAGCGAAGGCTACCACAAGGACAGGAGTTAACCTGAAGTGGAGGAGCCCTTTCACACTGCACCTTCCTCAAGAGTCAGGTACCTCCGAAGGGAAGTTTTTATGCCTTCTGGAGGCAAAATGTAGGTGCGGGCTGTTACTCTACTGCAACAGCGTTTCTAACAAGACTAGTAGCTTGCTTTTATTTGATATCTTAATCTGCAAGATTCCCAAGGATTTTACATTTATCCAGTGTTTACTGGGCTACCCTCTGCCCAGCCAATCTTCCTTCCAGAAAGGGAATTCAGGGAGCCAGTTGACATTTGGATGAAATTTTAGCTCCATGTTTCACTCAGGTTTGTCAAGGCAGTGCAAGAGATCGATAGCTGCAGAGCAGTTCTGGGAATGAGCAAGATCAGGTTCTCATAATTGAGAGGCAGTGACCTCCAAAGGGCAGAGATTTGTATAACCAGATCAGAGAGCTGGGAGTCAATAAATACACTCTGTGTTTCCAGTTCAGCAAGACAAAGAGGCAGCTGATTAGGGAAAGCTGTTGGAGGTGACGAGTGTCATCAATTTCTCATGCTGGTCCTGAACGTGCCAGCCCCATCCCACCACACAGAAGATGTTTCAGCTTTGCTATCTAGTCACTCCCATTCCCCTTCATACAGCAAAGCTACAACAATTCTTCATACAGACAGCAGAGCTGTCTTTCCCCGTGCTGAATGCTTTTGTTTCCTGAGTGGGGAGAACTGCACGTTACTGTGTGACAGCACATACAGCCAGCATAGCACACCTTCAAGTCAGTATCCCTTCACCATACAAATTCACAGCTGAGCTTTGCTCTACATTAGGCAGGGAAGAAAGGTAAGACAGACATAATTCTAAATGGGAAACCCTCTAAAGACAGAGTTCTGCTCATGACAAACACTGACACCTGGATGCAAATATATCTAACATTCTCACACTTTTTTTCTTTTTTTACTATTGTTTACTTGTTATATTCAAGATTCATTCTAGCAGCTTATTCCTCAGGATGTGATGATGCTTCAGGACCAGCCAGAAATAAATTCTCAGCAGTAATTTCTTCCTAATGTAATTTCTATAATTATTTTTTTTTCTGTGTGGTTGCTATTGTTGCAATAGCTTTGCTGTCACTCCTGCAATATCAGCGGTTCAAAGCCCCACAGGAACACCATAAATCTATTACCCAGAACACGATGCAAAGTTCCTTTCTGGTCACAGTAAATAATTAACATGTAGCATTACACCACGTCCTAGACGTACCCTTAGAGTGTACTGTCTAGGGCAAAGGAATTACCCCTAGTATTAACAGGTTGCCAAGAAGAGATTAACTATCTGATGCAACATGCTGAGCCTAACCCAGGAAATACTTCTATTACCAGATTCCATGCCGTGAAATAAGTATGAATAGTGATAATGAAGAACAAGGACAGCAGCAAATCTCACTTTATGGGTTGAGCACTGAATGGGAAGGCAAGAGAGTTACTAGAAAGCGCATTCATCTTTTTCAGGCTGTATACAACACAGACAGCCGATGTCATCTGGCTAGGCAAAGTCTTGACAACGTGCCTAGGGCCTGCAGGCAGGTCAGAAGGGGCGATGCATCATTCCTAGCAGTGCTGGGAATACTGCCACGATGAGATCTGCCAGGAACGAATTCTGGCCTGGTCAGGTCAAGACTCCAAAAGCCACACGAACCGAGCACTGTCACCTCAAAAGATGAGGAGAGCAGCAGATACCTTTTTGGCCCTTTGGTGTCATTCCTGTCCCGCCACACAGAGCCTGGTGGGAGCATTGAGTGCGCTGCACTAGACAGACACACTTCCATCTACACCATATTCTTATTCACACCTATTTAAGAGGCTCAGCAGAGCAAAGGAAACCAGAGCTGGCCATGACTCCTTCTGGTCAGTACTTTTAACCTGAGCCCAAGAGGGACTTGTCTCCTTTGCAGCACTAAGCTTGTCAGTTATGGTGTGGGGTCAGCAGGACTCGCCAGCTCCCTGCTCTGGTGAGCCATGGACCTTTGTCTTTGCCACAGCTGAGCTGCCAGGAGGGAGATAAGCAGCTCCCACACAACCCTGTAAAACAGTCCCATGGAGGTTTCCATAAGACAGAGTCTTAGGAAGAACTTCTGGCTTGCTCTGCTCAGCACAGGCTTGGGGGTGAGGTGACCTCAACAGGAGCAGTGTGTCACACCATTAAGCCAGCCCCAGGGGAGCACAGGTAACTCTAAGAGAATAACACCGTGACATTTGACTCCTTATAATGTTTTATGGAGGTATAACACCTTTGAGAAGGACAATGGCATTAGTTTTGTTGGTACGCTCAGGAGATTCATTCTGATAAATGAATCAGCCCTAATGACACCTACACATATCTCTTCATCCTCCTCTGCATTTGAATCACAGCAACGTTGTAATCTACCACAACATTGGAAACCATTTTGCACAATGAATATTGATCTCTTTACGCCTTGATGGCTGACACGTTAACGAGATGGCAGAGGGGGAAGTGCCCGCCAGCACGCTGAACACAGAGACACAGAAGACCAAAGCTGAACTCAATGGAGGCCTCAGCATTCAGGGTTGACCATTCAGTCAACCCTGGGGCCAGCATTTACTGCCCCAGAGCAGTATCCACCCCTCCAGCTGGCAAAAAGAGCACATTCCCCTCCCTGCTTCCCGCAGGCAGGGAGGACAGCCATGCACAGCCCTCCTCTGCAGCCCACTCCTCTTTCTGAAGAACACGACAGATACCGGCCTACACAGTTGTAAACTCCTGGTCTGGTCTCTTAAGAACGAGCAGCTGAACAAACATACTCCTTTGCACTGCAGAGAGTCACTGCTTAGGCAGGGCCTCTGCTTAGGAGGTTCATAACCATTCTCTTGGCCATTTTGGACCTACGGACAGGTACCAGGTGAGAAAGCAACGCAGTAGAAAGGAAGGTATCTCAGGGGAGCTTGTTAGCTGAAATAGCTAATGGCACCTGTAGTGCCTCTGACCTTCTTGCTGAGCTGCTGCTTTGTGGCACCTGTTTCCATTTCCCTGAATTAGCTTCAAGCATGTTTTGGAGGCACCACCATTGCTGTTCCATTTGCTTTGATTCTGTGAGACAGAAATACAGATCCCCCCTCAGCCAGGGTGACCTCGGCACGGCTCACTGGCTGACATTGCATCTACTAAACTGATTTCTACCTATTTGAAGATTTCCACATAATTAAAGCATCCCAGTACAAATTAACTAAACCCCACAAAAGGCAAGATTTATTTCAGGAAAAAATGCTTTTAAACAGCCCTGCAGATATGGTGTTTTAAAAGCACTTGCAAGAACATATAACAGAGGTTATGAAGTCTGCAACTGCACTAACATCGTGGCAGAGGCTGAGGAGTGCCTATTCTGACCATTTATGTCTGTAGGGACCAAGAGACCTTGCTGGCCTGCACAGTCCCTGGGAGGTCTCCCAGGCTCTGATTCTGGAGAGGTTTCCCCAGGAGGTGTTCCTAGAGAAAGAGGTCAGCCCACCTCCTTGCCCTGTCAGGGGCCATGCCAGGTGCAGACTGCTTCACCCCAGCTTGCCCTGACACCACCCACCACTGTGGCCTGGCCCTGCGACACAGGGGAACGTGGCAGCCAGGTGCCTTTGGCTGCCCCAGCTCAGCACCGGCACTTTCAACTGAGCGTCATCCCCACTTCTCAACACAAAACAAACACAGTCCCGAGTGCCTTGTGTGCCACCAGCCGCTGTCGGTCCTTTCACAGTCCGTCCACTCATGTTGGGAGCAGCAAGGGCTCAGGAGCTGGTGGAGCCAGGCCAGAGGCTTGTGCTGCAAGACAGTGGGCCCAGCAACACTCTGGCACTGTGCAGTAGTCCAGCGCTACTGAGGTAGGGCATATCCTACTCAAACTGACCCCAAATCTTAAGGCTAATTAAATGCAGAAGAGACCCTAGAGAGAGCCAACAGCCCCCAAGATGAGAGGCACAGAGAACAGCCTCCAGCTGCTTCCTCCCTCAGAGGGCCAGGGGCTCAGTGTTCCACACTGGCAGCAGCCAGCTGTGTGCCCTTGGGGCACGGATCAACACCTGTGTCACCCAGCAGGTCCTCACCCCTTCTCTGACTCCACTCAACTCAAGGGTGCAAAGAAGCGTCCCTTACCTCTGCTGCACAAGAGCTGATGCGCAACATGTGTCCTCGGCACACAGCATTCTCGGAGGGCAGGCTACCTGCAGCCCTGCGGTTGGTGGCAGCTGGTGTTCTCCTGAACACCCTAAATCCTGGATGCAAAAGTGGCCAGGGAATTCCCACTGATCCTGCTTCACAGCGAGGCCAAGAGCTTCATGGCTGCAGAGAAGAGCTCAAACAGGAGCACAGCACAGAGGGTGGGGGAGAGAAACACAGCATTCAAATTACTTAACTAAAAAACAAATCCACCTCAGAGCCATGAGTCCACCTCAACTTTTCAGGGAGGCAGGTTTATGTGTAGGGGGATGGGGCAGAGCATGCATGTTTAAGTCCTAAACGGACATGGTGGAGAATTATTCAAAGTTAAGAGAGGCATAAGAATTTATAAGGCTTCTCCCCACAGCTCTGGCAGATTTTATGTTTCCTAAACTTGAAGAAAATCTAACACTGGATTTCCAGCAACAGGCTTTTCAGACACCACTACTGTGACAGACCTAAATGGTAGAAACCAACGTTCACATTCCAAAATAGCCAGGATCTGCAGCTGAGTATGATCCAGTTCACTTTCACCTCCTTGCCCTTTTTCTAGAAGTGAACTAATATTGAACTCAAATAGGAAACTTTTCTACACTCAACAAAAAAGCACTGCTTTCAGTGTAGCTTGCAGGGCAGAGCTGTGTTTGGACAGACCGACAGTCCTACCAGCTACAAGAACTACAAGATCATTTTTAATCCAAATAAACCAGCATATTCAGACCAGCACAGCCCCACTTCTCCACCTCCAGTGTATAGACAGACCAGCCAGAGGATTTATGTAGGTCACAGAACATAGACATACAAAACACATTTGCTAAAAACAGATACTCACTCACTGTATTCCCAGCTGGCTTGAAAGAACAATACATTCATAAATGAAAAATGCCATTAAACTGCCAATGGGTCAGTATCACAGCCTTCTGCAATTGTCACAGGAATCTCATGAAAACAGAATTACCAAAAAACAAAAACAAGATCATGTAAGTAGCACACTGCTGTCACACAGGCTCTGGTAACAAGCCCATTAACGAGGTTAAGGTAGTTACTATAACAGATGGAGCGTATGCGGGGCTGGCTGTAAAAATCGTATTTATCTTTCTTGTGTTAGGGCAAAAGGTTGGGTTTGCATGTGTGCATAGCTTGAGCCTCCATCTACAACCCCTCCATGTCCCCGAAGGCCGGTGCCATATTGCCAACCCCTCATGGGAGCAGCAGTCATTATGATCCTTCAGTTTACTGTTGCTTAGTTATTCTCACCCTGTTTTTCCCCCTCTGCTCACTTTTAGCCAACTACTGCTAGTTTGGTCTCTGCCAGCAGGCATAAGAATAACCCCAGTGCTTGGACAGCCGAAGCTGTCCCCCTTAATTACAGCTGAAGCCTCCCTTCAACACCTTAACCAAGTACTACTGGCAGCAGGGAGCCACCCAAGCCTAAGGGCAGGCCTTTCAGTGGCTGTACTTGCTGCTGCTGCTGGCAGTAAGGAGACTGGAGATAGGGCAAGCACATCCCCTCCTGGCACGTTTACAGAAACTTCCAGCCCTCGCTAGCACAGTCTGCAGCACAAGACCCGCTAAAGGCACGGAGGCTATTTATTGCTGACAAAGGAAGACATGCAAAGATTGCACGCACATACGTACTTATTACTCAGGAAATTTTTAGCAGTTATGCTAAACATAACACCTCCAAAAACATTCCAGAGTAGGCACATGGCCTCTGCTGGCAGAATTTTTGCCTTTAGGTAAGAAACTTATGTTACCAGTTCTAGTGCGTTAACTCAGGACAGTCAAAATGAACCAGAAGATCTACAATTTATACCTTCTAAAATACCACAGTTCATATAGACAGAGGCAGGTAGGCAAGTACTTACACAAGCACCTCACAAGGAGAGCTCAAGGAACGCTTTCCCCAGCAAGGGGCTAAAATACCTATTCAGTGATGTACGTATTGCCAGAAAAAAGTCTGTGGTTTTATCCGATGCTCAGGCAGCTTATTTTCAGATTTTTACACTAGATAAACCAACTGAAAAAAAGCATAAACAGTAGAAGACGTTAGGATGTTACACTCTGAAACTTCAGAGCAGTAACAGGTTGGTAAAACTTGTTATAAAAAAATTTGTAAGTCGTTCAAGTTTGTAAGTCAGCATTCTTGTTTCACAGGCTAGTTTTAGATGGGGAGTATTCCCAAAGCACGCAGCTGAGGTCGACGTCGAAAAGTTTCTGTAAATGAATTAAAGGATATTACTGAAGAAATTACACCAAGGAAAGAACTAACACACAGAACAGATGACAACTGTTCACTTAAAAAAAGAAAATCCTCGCTGTCAATGTTCTCCCCTACTGTAAGTCACAGAGGCTACACTGGAGAAGCAAATACGAAATTAATTTGGAACAGAAATACCTCAAAGTATGCTGTACAACTGGGACTTCCACTATGTACATTTTCTCTTTTACAGCTTTCATTTGACTTTTGAAAGACAAGTGAAAGTTTTCATAGAAAACACTAACAGATGCAGCTGCAGAGTTCATGGAAGGAGAACATGCTTGGAAGAGCATTCAATAGGACAACCTTCTCTGCCTAATGCCATAATGAAAATAGCATCCAAACTTATGAACTTTTAAATTCAATTTAACTTTACGAAGATGTAACACCACGGGAAAGCTCAGGGCATTTATACAACATAGTAAAACAGTATATACAACATCCCTGCCCACCTTTGTACATACGTACAGATTTCTAACACAGCTACTTTTCAGTGTGAAACATTCTTCAAATTCACTGAGTGTAAAACAACCNGGGGGGGTCTCTGAAGCTATGGAGTCAAGTAAGTTTCACCTGTTTGCAACAGAAAAATAATTTACGGATAGCTTCAGCATGACATAGCACACACTGAATAGCCAATTTCTTTTTAAACTAGGAACTGCCACAGAATGTTTTACAGACATTTTAGCTGTAACAGCATATTCTATTTAAAAAACCCAACAGTTGTGATGTCACCAAACATTGTAAGTGGAAATAAAACACGTCACATTGTATAAAAAGTCTAAACATCTGTAACCACTTATGTTCACAGACACAGCCGTGCTACAGAGTGGATGTGGTTAATTACTGGTTGATATACTAGCCTTCAGCACACAGGAGATGGTGATGAAGGATAAGACTTGCAGTCTGACCTGTACCATTGTCCAAGTATAACTGACATTCTAGCTGGGTTTCAATGGATCTTTGTGCCTTATCCCAAAGCCACAGATACTAAATATCTCACCATGGAGGGCTTGCATAAAAGACAAATAGTTACACTGAACAGGAAGAATGCATAAAATAGGAAAAATGGAGAACAAGCAGCTCCTAAAAAACAGCCACTGTCCAAGAGCATAAGTAGAAATAAATTCCTTTTAGTGGTGTAAAGAAACAAACTATTTCAGCCTCTATTTCTCTGCTCATTCAGAACACAGTTAGGCTGGTGAACAACTACCCTTTAATCATTATCTTTTCGTTGTTCTTCAGCTCAGTGCCCAGATTTCCGAGTCTTAGGTTTTGTCTCTTAAAAGAGGAATGATTAAAGAAGCGCTTCAAGAACCATTTCTGAAATGATGCAACACACTGAGGAGACTCAAGACATTTGTAGTGCAGCTGGGGAATCTGAGGAGTAGCCGACACGAGCACACATCGCCCCCTTGTGCTTTTGCTCAGAAAATACTTATTTTCTGTACATTTTGTAGGTAAGCTTCAACTGAACGTCCTTTCTTTCAGGACACTTGCAACAGTGTGAAAATCACAGTCCCACAAACATAAAATGAATAAGAGTCCATGAGGGAACTAGGCTCATCGCCGTCTGAATGCACGCGATATCCTCCAAGCATTGGGCTCCTCATAGCGATTGTACAGGGGTTCCAGCCGCTGCTGCTTTTTCTGTTTGCTCAGCTTGGTTGGATCAGAAACCTTGAAGAAAGCTGGTGCAAATTCCACCAGCCAGCGAGGATCAATAGTTGTCACTTCACGCATATATTCCTTGGTGGTCAGCACCAGTTCATGATACACCACCCTGTGAAAAGGGACAGCAACTTTGGAAATCAGTTTTTCTAAACAAGAAGAGACAAGGCAAGGCCTAGAGTATCTAAGCTTACCCCTTTATCTCCATTTCACCCTCTTTCAGCATAAGGCTCCTTATAAGCTCCAAGGCAGGGTCCAAAAGAACCATCCAAGAGAACTATCTTTTTCTTCCCCTCTCCTGCTTCACAACTACTCTTCAGCACAGAACTACTTCATTCAATTTAAAACAATTCTCTCTCTCCCCACTCCCCGCCCTCTCCCTCAACACTCAGTGTTTTAAACTCACTTCCACAATACAGAAACACAGAACTGCAGGTTCCAGGCCTGGTCTTGGCTCACAAAGTCTCATCTCTGCACAGGCACTAGTTTTAGCACCAGAAAGAGCCAAAAGCAGACTTGAAACTTTTCTCACTCTGCTCATTGCTGAGAAATCAGCAGCCTACACTTTGATCTGACTCCACCACCTTTTCAGTTATGAAGTCTGAACTGAAATAGAAAGTTACATGATATTACCATTCTGGCTGCCTGTTGAAGAGAGCACTGGATGGGTGGATATAGACTACTTGCTGATCAATGAGTGTCCGATAACCTTCCTGGGGATCCTTCTTCGCTGCATTTCGGAAGAAGCCACTACAGATGGCCTTCTGGACTCGAACTGTTGCCTTCCCACAGGATACCACATCCAGCTTGTGCCTGCGAGACAAGAGTTAGAGAGAAAAAAAAAAAAATTAGAGTTCTCCAGATTTGCGTGCAGCCACCAATGTCAGATTAACAAATTTTGTTTAGCTACTACAGTGTAAGAACACTAAGAAAACAAAGTCACTACTTGAGCTTCTCGACATGCTCACCTGTCCATAATGCCCAACATCTGCTTGCGGATGTCCTGTGCCCTGCGTAAGGAACGGGCCTGGATAAAATTTTCATAGCACCAGGGATTTGAAAACTTATTATTCTTCCAGGAATTGTACACAGCCAGCAGAGTGAGGTGGTCACCTTCCGTCTGATGGAACTTGGCTTTCTTTTGATCAGCAAGTGCTTGTTTATCCTAACATATAAAATATGTATCAATCAGGTATCTATATTGCAGAGACACTCCTTGTGCAACATGAAGGACACAGACTCCTTGTCACTTATACCATGACTTTTTAAGTCTACCAAGAAACAATATAAGACTGAGAAGATAACACAAAATTTTGAGTGGTGACTAAGGACAGTGATGGGAATCTAAAGGTCACTGGGACTGCTCTCACTAAGCCAAAACTATGCCTGTATGAAAGTAAAGTCTAGAACTGTTCTTCCCAAAGACAGCCCTCATGTAGAGTCTCCTAAAGACTCTCCTATGGGCGACACAGACCTGACCAGAAAAGATGAAGAACTCGGGGTTTTTTTGTTTGTTTGGTTGGTTGGTTTTTTTACGGATACTTTTTATGCCGTTTCAGTCCCTATTTTTGAAAGGACACTTCAAAGTAAATGGTTCATTTATACTGTAGGAAGAGTATGCATGCACTGAACTAGTTAGTTTTTTTTATTGCTCTAGAAGTAACCTCAATTACTCATCAACAAAGGTCCTGAAGCAGTAGCTTTGATCCTACTGACCTATCCACCTCTCCCCACTTCTCCAATCTGCAGGGAAAACACTAATCAAACACTGCAGCTACACAAATCAAAATCAAAGTTAACAGACTAAACCGCAAAAGGCTATCATAATGAAGAAATAACGGATTCAAGAGAAGTCTGCTGTTGAGGAATCCTACCACACCATAGTTTCCTGCTTGCTGACTTAAAAAGAAATCAGCACAGGATAGGACCGCCATGAAGAAACCCATTCTGTGTATCTGAAAATGACAAAAGCATTCTGAACTCCAGAGCTGGGACTGACTTGGTTTAGAGTTGTATGTGTTTACTGGGAAATACACAAGAGAATGTGAGACTTCTAAATTCCATCTTCCCATCTGCAAAGAAACTACCAACATTCACAGCTACAAGGTGTTTAACCAAAAGGTACATCAGAAATGTCACATATGAATACAGTCTAACCAAGCTAAAGGTTTATTTTGGCAAATGTGCTCACTCTCTCACAGCGGAGGCAGGCACACAAAACCCACCCAAACTGTAATGCTGCTGCTTCTTGGCTGCATACCTTACCTTTGGCCTGTAGAACACGTTCTGTACAGACAGCATGGAGACTATCGTCAGCATTTCCTCACTGCATCCCAGATGTACAGACATTATCAACATCTTGCACAACATAGGCTCCAAGGGGAATTCTGCCATCTGCAAGAAACCTGTTTCAGGATATCCTGCAGCATCTTAGAAAAATCTTGAGTTCTCTCAGTGCAAAAGAAAGCAACGCCTTCTCTTCCGTGCTTCCTTTCCAAAGCAGTATGCTTTACCCAGAATAACTTTACTCAACATGACAAATTATTTGTCTATATTCACTATCACAAGAATATCCCAATACTTACAGGAAATTTTTAGACATCAATAAAAGTAACCTTATGAGTAAGGAGAAATAATAGCTGCTCCTTAAAAAGCAGAAAACATGTAACCAGTAAGTGAAAAGCTACCAATAAAACACAAGAGAATAACAGGAAAAAGAAACCAACAGTGCTAGGCAAGTCCTTGTACAACTACTCTCATGTCACCCCCTAAATATTTGCAACCCAGCCAGTGCTAAGTAGTATTCTGTTTTGCCTACCCTGCGCCCAAGTCGAGTGAGCAGTCCCTCATCATCCAGAGCTCCCAGGGTGTACAGCTGCTCCATAGCAGTTATGAGAGTTTCCATTGGGGGAGCATCCATGAAGTCAAAGGAGAGCAAATCATTGATGCCCATAGCCTGAACGGAGTGAATGGAGAAAATCCAAGTTAAAACACTGAGAAGGAAGAGACCAAACTCCAGACAGAGATATATAACCACCAAACAATGAGGCACTACAGAACTTTAAGCAACCCTAGCCTCACGTCCTTATCTTGACTGTAACTGCAGTCACGAATTCACGGCTACATTTCTACACTTGAGATAATCTGTGTTGGCCCATGGCTTTCACCTACCATCCAGTTTTCCAGTCTATTTCTTTGGTACTGTTCCATACATCCCAAGCAAGATGATTCAATTGAGGAGACATATATGCTGGTTTTGAGGACTTCCTGCTTTATAAACCAGTGTGGCTTGGCAGCTCCAACGAACACTAAATATGTCTCCACCCTTCCCCTTGTTCCCAAAAGGGGGAAAGGCCAGCTGCTATGTACTGGGTTAGATCCAGTTTGAGGACTCCCAGAGGGACAGTACACATGTTTGGAGACCAAAAGCCCCTCTAAAACAGTGTATCTTGTCTGTTAAGAACATAAAATGTACCTTATATAGGAAATGTGTAACGCCCATAAGATTCCTGCTTCTCAAACCTCCTGCAGCTAACTGTTCTGTGCAGCTGAGACTTGGTGGATACTCAACATTATAACCCTCAATAGAAAAATGCAGGAGCAAGCTCAGTGCCTGAGAATTGCATTTGATGCAGTCTCCCTTCCAAAATACCTCTGTTCACTAGAACGATCTGAAATTACAGAAGTACTTCACGAGGCTCATAAAGGCAGAGACTCATTATTGAAACACTTATGATCATGTTGGCTTGCTACAAGTTGGTGAAATACCTACCTTCAGGGAAAGTACAGTACTGGCCAAATTTGTTCTCTGGATTTCAGGCACATTGGTGGTTAGCATTTCATCTCGATAAGCACGCTCTGTATACAACCTGTAGCATTTTCCTGGTCCTGTTCTCCCAGCCCTTCCTGCTCGCTGCTTTGCTTGAGCCTAAAGGTAACGAGGCATCTCAATGAACAGGTGCAAACAGGCACAGGTGCAAACAAGCAAACTAAAATAATTATTCACAATTTTATTTGTATTAACAGAAAAAGATCTCCAATACAACCCAGGAGAACATGTATTCCTTAGACATAGCCTCAAGGAGTCTCAGGGAGTTATCAAAAATGTGGTTTTATCATTGCCTCACTTTGCTTCCATGTGCTCGGATACCACATCATCAAGATACACATTACCAGCAGGAGGAAAAAAAA
>VYXH01009140.1:477162-487887 GCA_013397275.1 Burhinus bistriatus | reverse complement strand
AAAAAAAAAAAAAAAGGGTTGTCAAACACAGAATGCCTACCTGTGAGATTGGTGTAACAACCAGCTGGTCAATTCCAGTCTTGGAGTTATAAACTTTCTGCTTCACAAAGCCAGGATCAACTACGTAATATATTCCATCAATAGTCAAAGATGTCTCAGCAATGTTAGTGGCGATGACAACCTGCAAACAACAGTTTGATTCAGTACCAGTTCTGTCTCTGGTTACCAAGCCAACCATGCTGCTCAACTTAAACAATCCATTCAACATCATACGAGCAGTTTGTTATAAATGCAACTACTATCATTTAACATTGAAAGGAGAAATATGCTACAGTCAGACATGGACAGGCTTTAAGCATCTACATTTGTTTTAGATTTGGGTAGCATGGGAAAAGAGCATGATAAAACCCATAATTAAAAGCAAGTGAAAGATCATAAGTTTGTAAGCAGACTGCACTGACTTCAGGGAGAATTTTTGCCTATCACTCAAACACATTCCATATTTAGAGAACAATCTTCCAGAGAATATATCTGTTTGGCAGGAAATGTAAATCCATCCAGCAAGAACTGCATTTAGATTTCACTGAAGTTAATATCCTTTAAAGGCAGCATTAAAGAACACACCAAGAACATCCCACTCTGAGGTTTGCTACACCAGATGTTTTTATATACATTTTCAAAGGCTTAGATAACATGTATATGCATGTACGCAACTGAAGGACATGCTCTAAGCTACATAAGCCACCTTTTCTCCAAAACTACATAATTTTGTCTGAAGTCGTAACTAACAATCAGAAGTGCTAAAAAAGAAGAGAAAAAAGGAAAAAAAAAGAGACATCTGATTAGCAGTGTAATACACCCCACTATTAAAATGTATCAGCAGAAGATGAAGCCATACTTAGCTGAAATTACCTTTCTGCTTCCTGGTGGGGCTGGGTCAAAGATCCTGGTTTGCATTTCACTGGGTAAAGCTGAATATACTGGTAGGATAATTAACTCCGGAACATCAGGCCCCAGAGATTTCATCCTCTCATAGAGGATTTCACAGGCAGTGTCAATCTCTTCCTGACCAGTTAGAAACACTAAAATGTCACCTACACAGGAAGTAAATTAAAACATCCACAGAATCAATTCTGTTCAGTACAACTCCTGCATTACCACATTGCCATCCCTCACTTTTTTCCATTTAAAGCAGAGAATCCCCTGGGACTGCTTTTGCTAGCCCCTGGGCAACAACTCTTAGCCAGAAGCAACATACTTCCGTCTTTCACCCAACTTTTTCAGCATTTTATTTACTGTATTTGCAAACAATAGAGGACAGTGCTGAGAGTATTTTGGTCATGTTACTAACACATGCCCCATGACTTACAGAAAGACCTTGCTCATAGGTATTGGTTCTTAAATCACTAACCACCCTAAGACCATTCTACACGCACCTGGTGGCTCTGTTAAGTGGATCTGCATTACTGTAATCAGACTGGCATCCAAATAATCTGTCTCTGGCTCTTTTGTGTACAGAATTTCTACTGGGTATGTTCTGCCAGGAATTGTGAAGATTGGCGCTTCATAGAAATACTGAGAGAATTTCACAGCATCCAGCGTTGCCGACGTCACTATCAACTTCATGTCCTGCCGTTTCTGCACTGTCTATAGCAGGACAGAAAGTCCAAGTCATTTATTGCCTTTGGGACTATTAACATATGGCACTTGACTTAAGCCAAAGAAATATGACCAGGCATTTTGATGTCCGAGGGGCAGCTCATTCCAGTAGCCAGAATTTCAAACAACTGACCACTAAGGTCACATTTCAAACCTTTCTTAGCAGCACCTATCACAGAAAGCCTTTGTCAGAGAAGGAAGAGCAAACCAAGAACTCTGCTCATCCATCATTATGAGCATCCTGGAGTGCCAATTCTCATTGTTTCTGCTGAATTTTGCTTGCTATGTCTTCACACAGAGGCTCATCTTGTGAAAATTTGGACTACAAACCCTTAGGAGCACTTGCTTTGTTTCAGAAGAGACTCCTAGAGCACGTGAACGAACTTGATCTGTGCAACCTTGCCTTTTCTTGTGCATTCCTACCCATATATAGCATACAGACAACAATGAAGCAATAAAAAAAAAAAAAAAAACCAGCTTCGTTACCTTTTTCAGTAGTCCAAAGAGCACATCTGTATGTATGGTCCTCTCATGGGCTTCATCCAGCATGATAATGGCATACTGGGTCAGATCAGGATCTATCAAGCACTCCCTCAATAACATACCATCTGTCATGTATTTGATAACAGTTTCAGGGCTAGTACAGTCTTCAAACCGAATGGTGTAGCCAACCTAGAAAGAAGAGTTGCAAAGAAACTGAAGCTACAGAATTAAGTTATTAGCACCATTAATTCCCAGTTTCATTATTCTGCAAGCTCATTTTACAATCTACAAGGGAACAGACACTTGGACACACGAGCAAATTAGCTGCAGTACTGATCTTTCCTACTTTTCCTCATGCTTATTGTGACATGTTCTTCGGCATGGAAATTCACCTCTTGTCCTAAGCAGCAACCAAATTCCTCTGACACCCTCTTCGCAACAGACATCGCGGCCACTCTGCGAGGCTGAGTACATCCAATCTTTCCTCTTGATGTATACCCCGCCTCAGCGAGGTATTGAGTAATCTGTGTTGTTTTCCCAGATCCCGTCTCTCCGATAACAATCAGAATCTGGTTGTCATGCACAGCCTAAAAGAGGTCATAATAGATACACTCGTGAAAATTTAAAAACAAAAACCAAACAAAATAAACAAAAAAATCAACACAGTACATCTAGGACTACACCAAGCATCTACTGCTCTTGCTCCAGCTAACCCAGACCAAAAATCATACAAGTGTTCCTACTGATCAGGTCAGCAAACTGCTTAACCATTTAGTCAACTCATCCCTTGCCAACATGATCCTAGTTTCAATTTTGACTTACGTCAATAAATATCTAAAGCTTTATTAAAATATACAGATATATATAATAATTTAAAATAATTACTGTGAACTACAGTTATGCACTTAAAATTATCAACTGGCTATTCACACATCAACAAGCTAAACCAAGAATATTTATTTTTATTGACGTCATCTACCTGGACCTGTGCAAAGCCTTTGACAATGTCCCGCATGATATCCTTGTCTCTACATCAGGGAGACATGGATTTGACAGACGGACCACTCAGTGGCTAAGGAACTGGCTAGATGGTCGCACTCAACGAGTTGCTGGCAATGGCTCAATGTCCAAGTGGCAAACAGTGATGAGTGCTATTCCTCAGGGGTCGGCACCGGAACCGTTTAACATTTTTGTCTGCAACATGGACAGTGGGATCAGGTGCACCCTCAGTAAGTTTGCCGACAACACCAAGCTGTGTGGTGCAATCAATACACGGTAGGGAAGGGATGCCATCCAGAGGCACCTGGACAGGCTTGAGAGCTGGGCCTGTGCAAACCTCATGAAGGTCAACAAGGCCAAGTACAAAGTTCTGCACCTGGGTTGGTACAATCCCAAGCACAAATACAGCTGGGCGGAGAATGAATTGAGAGGAGCCCTGAGGAGAATGACTTGGGGGTGTTGGTGGATGAGAAGCTCAACATGAGCTGGCAACGTGTACTTGCAGCCCAGAAAGCCAACCACATCCTTGGCTACATCAAAAGCAGTGTGGCCAGCAGGGCGAGGGAGGGGATTCTGCCCCTCTACTCTGCTCTCATGAGACACCACCTGGAGTACTGCATCCAGCTCTAGGGCCCCAACATAAGGACATGGACCTGTTGGAGCGAGTCCAGAGGAGGCCACAAAGATGATCAGAGGGCTGGAACACGTCTCCTACGTGGACAGGCTGAAAGAGTTGGGGCTGTTCAGCCTGGAGAAGAGAAGGCTCTGGGGAGACCTCATAGCCCCCTTCCAGTACCTAAAGGGGGCCTACAGGAAAGCTGGGGAGGGACGCTTTATCAGGGAATGTAGTGACAGGATGAGGGGTAACGGTTTTAAACTGAAAGAGGGAAGATTTAGAGTAGATATTAGGAAGAAATTCTTTACTCTGAGGGTAGTGAGACACTGGCCCAGGTTACTCAGAGAAGTTGTAGATGACCCATCGCTGAAGGTGTTCAAGGCCAGGCTGGACGGGGCTTTGAGTAACCTGGTCTAGTGGAAGGTGTCCCTGCCCATGGCAGGGCGGTTGGAACTAGATGATATTTAGGGTCCCTTCCAGCCTGAACCATTTTATGATTCTATGATTTTAAATTGTTGCTTGCTCGAGCAAGAATGCCATTTCAAGAGTCTTACTTGTATCAGCTGCTCCTTCAGTCTGAAGATTGGGAGACTCTCTCTCTGCTCAATGATGGAAAGCTGGGTCTTCTTACCATAAGAAGCTTTGTTGCCACCAAACGCATGTTTCTTCCACTCCGGGATATCATTGGGCATCATGCCAATACCTCGCATGTTTGCAGCAATTTGTCTTCCATCCACTGGAGAGGAAACAATTTCACCATTACATTTAGGTTCACGCAGCACAGACTCTGATGATCCTGCTCCTATTGTTCCATCATCCATGCCTTCTATACTTGTCTGTTTGAGTATTTTTTAAGTTCCTACATGTATACCCCTGCTATTACATTAATTTCCATATTAAAAAAATTGCTTCACCATCCATCACACCTTTTAGTAATGTATCCTTGAAGGACAGCAGGCTATACCTGTATGTTTCCCTTGACATTCCTATTTCCACTTGGGAAGTGGAAAAGCATTTCTTCTTTGCCTTGCTTTTAAAGTGAGGCAGACAAACACGCTATCAAGACATGTCTCCTGGCTTACTCAACTGTCACAAAAAAGGTACAGTTCACACTTAGATGTGTTCAGACATACCATCAGGGAGAGGATCCACCCAGTGTGTGTTCAGTCCCATGGGGATAGAATCCATCTCTGCTTCTCTCTGGGCTTGTTTAAGTTCTCGTCTTTCTTTAGCTAAAGCACTCTGCATCATTGCAGCCTGGGACAAGGAACCATCTGGATTCTGCAAAGCAAGAAAAAAGTTAAGATTTCAAGGACTCCCAATCCTTCAATTATCTCTCTGTCACAACCGTCCTTTAGAAGCCTCTTCTGAAAAGGTTTTAAAAGATGTTAACTTTTTGTCTCTCTTGAGTTGCAGCATATTTCCATTAGCCCAGTCTCATGAACTTCCATGGTCATGACTAATACGGACCATCCCTACACTGTCCAGTCAGAAGGATTACGGGTACAACCAATAAAAAAAAAAAAAGTATTTCTCTACCACCTTCTACTTTCAAAAGGTAAGAAAAAGCAGAACACAGAAAGCATGTTCTAACACACTTGTGTGAAATGGTTGCTGCTGCAGGCTAATGTGCATTTCGGTTCTACTAATCCACTTCACTGTCACCAGTTAAAGTAAGAAACCGGTTTTTTAAGTAAAGGATTCTCAGTTCAGTGGTAATGTTTTTCAGGGCTCTCGGTTATATCCAGGTGGAAAACTGGTTGTTAAATTCCCAAATATTTATTTAATTAAATCAAATATATTGGTTTTAGTCCTGGAAATCTCTTACCTTTACTATTTTGATGGGACTCATATCCATGCTCTGTTTAGTATGACCTCGAAGGAATGGTGGCTCTTCTTCAACTAACTCAATCTCAAGGTCTTCATCTGAAATCCACAAGGGGCAATTTTTATAGAAAAGTTAAACATCTTTCACGTACATAAAAGTACCTCTTCAAATAGTGTTTCCTGTGTATTCTTGCTTATAATGTAATTAGATAGTTTTGAAAGTGAAACCACCACAAATAAAAAGAATGCACAGACAGAGCATGTTCAAATGTCACTAATAATAAGGCCAGAGCAACCCTAGTTCCTGATGTTTAAGATGACAGCAAATTGTGAGATGCTCTTTTTGAATCAAAACACATCCAGAAACACAAGGAATTCACAATAAAATAAGACTACTTGGAAATACTACCTTCTTCATCATCAACTTTAGGAAGAATCCCAGTCTCCTCATCAAAGTCAGGAAACTCTTCCTTGGAAAGCACATTAGCTGCAATCATCTGGGAACAGAATGAATACAACATGAATTTGTTCCCACTAATGAACACAACAAACATCAGGCCTACGAGGTCTCGGTTCTAATACTATTGCCAGACTTGTAAAACAGGAACAAAGGAATTGTCCTATATTCTGGCACATGTCTCCCCAAGTCACCCACCCTCTGAGCAAATAGTCCTTTTGTTATTCTAAATACCATCAGTGTGAGATAGCTGGCTTATGCATGGCAGGACTGCACTGATAATCAAATACCACCTAAGTGTCGCTGGATAAAGACAGTGATCCCCCCAGGTCAGAATGATCCCTGGTTACCTGGTCCAACCTCCTGCTTAAAGCAGGGCTAACTTTATAGTTAGAATTAAGGTAGGAGTCCCAAATCACAAGAAGGTAGCAACTTAGAGGTAAGGAGTAAGTTACACAAACAATCTAGTTCATGAAAATCCCTAGCAGTTTTACTGACTGACACCCTATTTCCCTGAATAGAAAACACACCTGTTTTATCTCCCATTTCTCTGGGTCTGAAATTCGGGTGAGGCGTTTTCGTTCAAGGCTATCATCCTCCACCTCTGGAGCATTCACCAGCGATAGGTGACTGGGTCTGTCTGGGTTTCTCATAGAGGTTTCTTCATTGGTTTCTCCAATCAGGTTTCTCCTCCGGTTTGGGTTCAAGTCTTCCCCAGTGTTTTGATCAACATCCTAACATTAAATTGATTAATCAATCAGCTCTGACTATATTGCACTTCTTACCTATTAACACTGGTGCTTCCTCTAACACAAGAGAAAACACAGAGTACGTTACTCGGAGAGACTACTGCCAACAGCAGCCCATACACAGAAAATGCTATTTTGCATGCTTGTTTGGGTTTTTTTTCAGCTGCCATTGTGAGGTAAGTACACCCCAAGGCCTGGAACACTCTAATCTGCCTTGGCAATGGCAGTGATTTCATTTAAAATGAAATGCTTTTCTCATACTGAAAAAGACGACAAACATAGCAACAGCTTAAGGTTTGCCTTGTCACTTAGGTAACATGTCAAGTCAAAAAACTGTTAGGAACATTACATCAAAAACAAGAATCTACAGAAAATGAGTAAGAAGTAACAGGTGACAAACAGAGAACAGCAATTCAATTTCTTTAACCCCTACCTGAAGGGTTATGCATCACTTTTCATCAAAAAGAGAAAAAAAAGCAAGGGGCGTAATCTTTAAAAATTTTGGCACCACAAACTATTATAAACATTATATTATGTTTTCCGTACCTTCATGCTCAGGCTGGTTTTAGATCCAGTAAAGGATAACACTTTGACTTTTACTCTTTGTCCTTTGCTCACAACATCGGCAACATTGGCAACCCGTCCTTCTCTTCGAAGCTCTGAGATGTGGACCAAGCCCTCCCAACGTTTCCTGTAGGTGAAACATACAGAAGGGCATGAGATGTTGTATTTTATTACTCTGACAATCCTTCAGATCATTCAGAGTCTGGATTAAAATATTTTTTTTGTCACCTGATTGTTTGTGTATGTTCATAGACTGGTTTTTATAAGGAGAACGTTTTCTGCTGTCTAATTTATTTTTCTGAAACAGACCTTCGTTTTGGCATCAAAACTAAGCATACCTTACTGCGGTCTCATAATGTCTTTAAGATAACTAGCAGATAAGAGAACTCAGATGGAACACTACCAGGTTTATTGTGAACATCAGAAGATACCTTAGTCCTTCCAGCTGCACAAAACATCCAAATTGCATTATACTTGTGACTTTGCCATTGTAAATGTCTCCAATGGAAGGCTCCTCAGGTGGTGGACGGTCTATATGCTTGTCTCTCCATCTCTCACTGCTCTTCTCGCCATACTTCTCTCGATCCTTACGGTCCCTATTGGGACTCTGACTTCTGCTCCTTGATCGGTATCTGTATTTTCCCCTGTTCTTATCCCGAGTCCTAGAACGAGACCTGGAGCGAGATCTGTGCCTTCGTTTCCCATCCCTGCTACGACTTCGGCTCTTCCTCTTTTTCTTTGCCCTAACAAACAAACGTTACATATTTGCAGTGAAAATCCACATAAGAACAGAGCAAGCAGGCAATACCAACTGCCAATACCTATCCCCTAAAGACATACTAGAAACATACCGGTGGTCACTGTTCCTTTGCTTGCCTTGCCTGTCTGCTCTAGGCATTAGAGCTTCAAGTTCTTTAAGTGCATCAGCTGCCACTTTCACATCATCTTCATCCAACATATTCTGCAACAATAGAGAGCCATTCTGTAAGAAGACTGATAAATCGTCTGTCACAAAGAATTAATCTACAGAAAGGACAATCATATGCATGTCTATTTAGAAAGAACGTAAGATAAAAAAAGAAATGACAAAATGTGTGATATAGGGAAAAAAAAGTAATAAAGCTGCCCCTGTATTTTGACACAATATTGAGACAGTTTTGCTTTTATACAAAAGACAGCTTCATCTCAACACCTCAGATTATTACAGAAATATAAAATGCAAATCCCTCATAGCATCTGAATGTCCAAGATTTTTATCTAGTTTGTAATCCATCATTACTTAGAACATTATGTAAGAAAGGCCAGGCTACAAATTTCATGTCACAAAAGCCTCATCTTCCTGGTATTCTGCAAAACAGCATCAACGTGGCAATTGCTGAAACATCTGTTCCTGATAACTACATGCAATAATACCAGCCTTCTCCCTCTTTTGTATTTGATTTCTCATAGTCCGTTTTTATCCATGCATTAGCAGGAAACATTCAGATTAATGTGAAAAAAGCTTGAAACCAAGAGAAACAGAAAAAAAAATTTTTTAAGTTTATGTTTTCACATACTCACAAAGAAAATCTGAAATTACGACCTTACCCTGATGTTGGGATTGTCTGGCCTGCAAAGAGCTGGAAACAATTCCTTCAACTTTTCCTTCTCCGATTTGGGTTTGACAACTGCCTCTGATTTTGAGATTTGAAACAACAAACAAACAAACAAGCCAAAACTTAGAAGAGCTAGAATGATTCAATCTTGATTTTTCTGTAACTGCATAATGAAGTTTAATTTTCATCTGAACACAAAGGTTGATACAGATTTTATCGAAATTCAATTCAAAGATTAGAATTTTATTTGTAGGAAGGTAACATTGTGATTAGTGAGTCTGTGAAATACATAAATACTGGAAATAGCGTACTCAGTATGTTTTTAGTGCCTAAATAGCTTTACTAATCTCCCACTAGCAGAGACACTCCTACTGCAACAATAAGATAAAAGGTCTTGTCTTACAAGACCAGAACAATAACTACATCAATCTCACCAAACATGGTCAAAACCTACAAAACACTAAGAGTTTTGTTTTTCTTTTTACACTGAACTGATAAGAGGAACAAGGTTACGCGTACCTTTGCTCGTAGATGGTTTTGGTGGTGGTCGCATTGTCTGTATGAGACGTAACAAATTACTAATAAGGGAATCCTGAAAAATTTAATAAAATACTTAAATTTAAGTAATGACCGGAACACTGTTTTTTATTATTAGAAGACAAAAGTGAGGGCTTATTAGCAGGACAAAAAAAAAAGCAGCTCAATTCTGAAGATGCAGGTTCATTTTAAGAAAGTATCACAGGACTTCATGTACATCCAAAAAACATATAATAAATTTAGTCTCAAAATGATTACAATAATTCCATTAAATGACTTTTCTACTTGTCATTTTCAATCATTTATTTAATCCAACTACAGTTATTTCCGAGGAACTCATGAATCCAGCATCTAAGTATCATAAAAAGTCTTATGACAACATTTGCCTTTACAAAAAGTTGCTTCTTCCATATTTTATATGCTCAGAGAGAAAAAGCAGTTCAGCTCCTCAGAAGGATACCTTGCAAAAACTACAAAAGTTTTAAAAAAAAAAAAAAGAGGAGGGAGGGGGAGGCAGGGCTTGATGAGACAGGAATATTCAAAAGCTAATTAGTGCATAGTTTTCCAATTGAAGAAAACCAATAACCACTCCTCACGCCTCTCTCTTTAAAACAAAAAGCTCTATAAAATATACCAGGACAAGAACGTAAACAACGTTCACTTACAGTGAACTCAGCACCATTCTTCAGAAGAACTGCTTTAAATGTGTCAAACGTAGTATTTTTCTCAGCAAGACTTATCACAAACTCGGCTGCAAAGAAAAAGCAGAAAATAAATTAGAACAAATATTAAAAAGCTGTATAAATACTTCACATTTAGATAAATGTTTTCCTGGCAACGTTGTGACCAGCTAGGTCTATCTACCTACGGAAAAGCGGCAACGCGGCTCGCCACAGTGGCAGCCTTCCAACTCCTTTCGTAGAAGCCCAGATAGAAGTATTTTCTCACACTTACAGGTTTGGGTTTTTTTGGTTGGGTTTTTTTTTCTGGTTGTTTTTTTGTTTTGTTTTGTTGGTTTGGGTTTGTTTTTTTTAAAAAAAAAAAAAAATCATAGAGGTTTTTTTCTGGATTCGAAAAGCCCCTGCGCAAAACGCGCCCTGGCCGACAGAAACGGCTACAACAGCCGTTTCCGTAGCGGCGGTGAGGCCCGTAAGGTGACAGATACCGGCTGCAGCGCCCCAGGAGCACCCCGGGCCGCGTTTGCCACGGAAACACCCAACGCCCGCGCTGGGGCCCGCC
>VYXH01009140.1:448296-477142 GCA_013397275.1 Burhinus bistriatus | reverse complement strand
GCGCTGGGGCCCGCCGCCCTCACCCAGGTCCTTGTCGTTGATGCCCAGGTGGTTATCCAGCTCGGTGCAGACCTTGGAGACTAGCGACAAGTATTCGAGCTTCGCGAGCTCCTCCAAAGTCCCCAGATCCGCCATGACTCCTCCCCCGCACGCGCACCCCCCCGCACTTCCGCATCCGGGGCGCGATTTTTTAGGCGACGCCACCGCGCGCCAACCGCGCAGGCACCGATGATAGAGAGGGCGGAGGGTACTAGAACGACGCGTGCCCGGGCCAGTCTGTGACTCCAACTTTGTGATTTGTGGAGGAGGAGGAAGCGAGGGCGGGAGGAAGCGGCGCCCGCCGGGGCCCTCGACGGAGGGGGCGCGGCCGGGCACCCCCAGCGAGGAGCCCACCGCAAGGAAACCGGCAGGGCGGCCAGAGAGGGTCGCACGAACGTGGGACAAGGAGAGCCGGCTGCAGCTATTGACGCCGTCCCACTCGTAGGCAGAGTGAGCTGCTCTTTCCAACGGGATGCTCACACCCAGGCAGGGCAGCCCGAGTACCTTCCAGTGAACGGCTGGTTAGATGTTAAGAAGAAATATATTAACCTGGTATTAATATATCTAAGAAGAAATAGCTAACCTAATATTAGGTTAGATATTAAGAAGAAGTTATTTACTCTGAGGGTGGTGAGACACTGTGGCTGCCCCATCCCTGGAGACATTCCAAGGCCAGGCTGGACAGGGCTTTGGGCAGCCTGGTCTAGCAGAAGGTGTCCCTGCCCAGGATGGTCTTGGATGGTCTTTAAGGTCCCTTCCAACCCAAACCATTCTGTGATTCTCCGAGAGAAGGCTGGCAGGGCTGTTCCTCCTGTAAAGTCTGTTGGGTAGTTTTGCAACTTTGGAAAAAAAGAACCAAAATGTAACACCCCAGAAACAGCTGTTCCCTGATATTTGTGCAAACTAAGCTTTTCCAGTCAGAGATGAACTCTCTCACGCTTGTGCAAGCTGAAAGCATCAAATGCCAAAGCATACAAGAAAACAGTACAACAAACAGCATGTGCTGGCCACCAACCACCACTGCCTGGAAAGCAGCAGTCTTTTTGGTTCACGATACAAAATGGATTTTCTTCTCACTGAAATGGATGCCATTAAGAAATAGCTAGCAGATGAACTTGTTTTAAAAATGCATATTCTCACTTGCTATACTGGACAGCTTAGAACAGCAGTCACCCAAGAGTCATTCTCACAAGGTGTTTTGGCATGACATGCAGTAGTTTTTCTTAAGGCTTAGAGAGATAGAGACTTCAGTCCTGTTTCTTGCTCTTGCTGTGCCGGTTGTGCCATTGTCATTAGATTGTGGTGATGTAGATGCAATGCAGTCAGAGTCTCATCACAGCCTTCCTTTTCAAGTTAGGAAATACTTAAATTCAGGACAGGAGTGCAAAATTATGCAAGGAGGAAAAAACTAGGGTTAGTCCAACTAATCAGGCACTGCCTCCAAAGTAGCAGTGAAACAGAGAGTGTGGCCCACTCTGAGACACCCCATACACTGGTCACTGTTGAAGCTTCAACCTGATAAGGCACAAAAAAAGAAAGCTGCAATCTGAGGGCAGCAGAGTCCGCATTCATAAGGCCAAGTATGTTACCATCTTTGCATGAGAGATGGAAGCCTTATCCAGGAAACACCAACCCTCCTGGTTTAAGGCACAGACTGAGAAGCCCCAGAGGTTTCTCTCCCTATGACTTGCGTTTGTGGTGGAATATGTTGCACCCAAAAGCTCTGCCAACCTGTCCCTGTCATGGCAGGCAGTGATACAATGGGTGAGGTAGCGTGGCATTCCCCCGGCAGTCCACGTACTGGTAGTCTTCAAAAGCCAGCTGCTCTGAATGACACAGGTATGTGCAGGTCAGTGTACCCCTGCAAGGCAAAAGCAGACCAGAACTGCACTTGTGATTGTCCCAGATGAGACTTCTCATAATGTAAAGGTCCCATGGTGAGCTCCCACTGCCATCCTGTTTTGTCCCTATTACATAGCCCCAGAACACAACAGTCAAGATACCCTCAGCTCAATTTCACATGTTGGAGAGGGAAAGCATCTTTCAGACTGTATTAAAAAAAAGCCTTTACAAGATCACTACCACCACAACAGACGTTTTGGCCATTCCAGAAGCCGTGAACACTTCCTACCCCAGCATAACATTCCTGTACCATTACACCATTTACTTGTTCCCAAAGTGCTCGTGCAAGTCACAGTGGGTGGCTGTTTATGGAGTTAGCTAGACAAAACCATTTATCTTTCAGTCACTATCTTTCTGTGCCACCTCAAGAGCTGTTTGCATCAAGTAGTTTCTCCTAACACTATGCAATCCATCAGTGGGTAAATATTGGCAGGAGGAGATGTGGTGCAGAAAGTGTAGAGATAGCTGGAATCATCTTCAGTTTCCGGCTAATACAGAGCTTGCAGGTAGAGCGCACAAAGGTCCTGTCAGCCCATAGCATCAGCTAAAAAGGACAAAGTTGCCTTAACAGCCAGAGCCATTCTCCATGCTGTCCAAAACACACTTTTTACTGTGCTTTGAGTGACATAGGGCTTCTCTCCATACTTTACCTGTTGAAACTCCACATCACTCAGCACTGATTACAGTTAAAACCTGCATTAAGACCCATAAAACAAAAAAAAATTTGACAACACAGCCCTTCAAATTGCAACAGAAGACCAAGATTTAAAACACCTGTGTTTCAGATCACCAGTGACTTGGGAGAATTCCAGCCTGGCATGCACCTAAGATTCACATACTTTCTCCAATCAAATGCTTTTCCTAATATTTACAGTCCATTTCCAGATACAGCAGGTGAAGCCCTGGCTTTAGATCAGCACAAAAGACGATGATGCAAAAGCAGTTCCTCCTTCCTGAAGAAATCATAGACTCAGTGACAACAGTCTGCAGACGGCGAACCTAGAGGTCCATCCATCTTCCAAGAGCGGGCTCACAACCTGGAGTCTGTCACCACAGATATGCAGGGAGATCCCTCTAGTGGAAACAGGCTACCCAAGGAGACAATTTCTGCTGCAGTTTTCCAAAGTGGCTTAAGCTCAGCTAATGAAGACCACTCTTCTTTCATGGCTGCACGGAGGTATTCTAGCACTGCTATATCTCGTAAGAGCTTCCCTGTCTCACACACCCATTTTAGCTCTAACTCAGAGCAGAACAGTAGCAACCTGTCCCAGCAGGAGCTGTATTTTAAAACTGCAGTTGTGCTCCTTCCTCCCTGGCAGGGAGGAATAGCCAACCTGCATTTGCTTTCCCAGCAGAGCCTGCCATACTCTAAAACGCAGTCAAGCTGAGCACAGTCCTCTGGTCCATCCCCTGAAGAGGAGCTGCCTCAGGCAACAGGATCTCCAGAAAAGCCTGCTTTGTCCTGCCTTGCTCTTGGCAGCTGCTGTCAGAACACTTGGGAGGAATCACCCACACATCCACACAGGGTCCAGGCTGAACAAGCCTGCCCCCAACACAAGGTAGGCAGGCATAATTAAACTACTCAGTACTTCTGCCTCCGAACCAAAGAATTACTTCCCAACAGCTACAATCAGTATTCCAGAAGGAAGTTTGCCAGGCCAGCTTGCTTTAACAGTGACAGCTTGAGCTGTCAGTAAGCCTGAATCCAGGGGACTTCTCAGGGCAGCGATGGCTTTGGAGAATTATCTCCTTCTCACACCTCAGCACACCTATCTGGGTAACAGCACATTCACACTGCAGGCAGTCCTGGTCTTGAAGAACAGTGACTGCAGACCTTCTTAAAGGGAGCTGAGAAATAGTGTAGGTGACATGGATGTTAGTCATAGCTCTGAACCAGGCATCACTTACTGTATATGCAGCAGAACATTGTGAACTTTGACTTTTGTCCAGGTGCAGATGTTACTACAAGAGAAAAAGAGAGTTAATTTCACAGGAGTTGCCTGCACTGTGTGTCTCCTGTCCTCAATTATTCCATTGCTTCTCTGCTTCTCCAAAAAGGTCTGTGTCTTTGCAATATTCTGACAACAGCTATGCAAGCAAAGTTCTTCAAGCACAGCACTACCTACATCAGTAAAACATGTTTTTGCTGGTGCAACTCTGTAACTGTGGATCTAGTAACCATGGGCCTCATAAATATGCAATGTACCACCCTGCCTGCACAGAAGCTTTGGTTGCTATGAACTTCACATAGTTTGCTGGTCATTTGCAGAGAAATGCAGTTTGTACAAGGTACCTTTAGCAGCTCACAAATGGAGCATTTAAAGTTGACAACGTAGACATCAAATTGGTATCATCACTTACTCATCAGAATGTACAGAAAACGACATTGTTGAGCCAACTCTAAACAAGGAATATCAATAAATGGGAAAGGAAATGAGTTTAAAATGGATGTGCCAGACTTATATCCAGATCAGCTCCACACATGAAACTGAAGATGACACACTCAGCTTTGCTCTACAGACAGGACCAGCACAAGAAGTCTAGCCATGAAAAGCCTATAAGCATTAGTGCTAATTACTAACCAAGGGAAGAAATCTTCAAGAATTACTCACTACGTGTTGTTGTCCAATATCCTACTGGCCACCATATAATAGATCTGCAAATGTGAACAAAAGAGAAAGCAGGAGGTACACAAGAACTACAGTTATGTTTGTATACAATTCAGAGAGCTGAAGTAGGGACAACTGGGACTCTCATTAGGTGTCTGAACCTGAATTTCAAGGTCTAGCCTAACAATTGTTTTTAACAGTACATAAGAAAATAGAATAAAAAATTAGATCTAAAAAGGCCTTAAAAAGATCACCTAGGCCACACACCTGACCTTTACACCAAGAATGGATCAGCTGTGCTCAAACTGTTCCCACCAGGGTTTTGTCTGACCTGTTTTTAAGCTTGCCATCATTTTAAGGCAAGCACACGACCCAGCCCACTATCCAAAGAACAGACAGATGTTCCTTGCCCAGGAATGTGTGAGCTTCAAACTCAGCAACACGTGAAGTCTTACAACACCTTCTCCTGACACAGGATGTGAGAAGCTGCATGTGAGAGAGCTTTGAGTATTTGGCAGACAAATAACAAAGGAGTGGATCAAGTATACAGTAAGCACCTCCCTGTCCAGGACATCCAGATTAGTTTAGGAGAAAACACAAGAAACAGCAGAGCTCACCTGGCCGCTCTGCAAAGGGCTTATACTCAGCAGGGTTTTCACGGTGGTCTTCCCTACTACCAGGGACTGGTGCAAAACCTCTACGTCCAGCTGCACTACAGTGACCAGGTAGAAGTTGTTATTAGTTATGTTCAGCACATTCTAGGGAGAGAAACAAAAAGAAAACAAACCCAAAACATGTTATCACCTTGCAGCATGGCCATATGTTACTGTTGCAAAGATACTTTAAATATACTGCTGCTATGACCTTACAGCGATACTAGACCACATCCCTTTCAAATCCTCAGACGTACACCCAGCCTGCAGTGTATGTGCCTTTGTGGCCAATGTCTCCCATGACAGTCAAAAGGGGGACAACCAGGCACCTCAAGGATGCAAAAGAAAAAGGATTCCCAGAATTAATCACAGCACTTCTTCTACACGGCCCCTTTAGCCACTTTGTGTGGCTTGCTCACTTGCAGTCAGGCTAGCCACACCTGATGCTGTAACACAGTCCGGACATTGATTCCAAGCAGCCAGAAAGTGGTCAGAGATGGTGGGAATGGTAAGACTAACTTCAGACAGTGATCAGTTAGTTAGGCTACATGTGGAGTGGCACAGGAGATAAGTGGGGAGCCCTTCATATCCACCCTTTGACTGTGAACTGTGCACTTACCGTCATGTTGAGGTAAATACTGGTGGTAGTAGCATTAAAGCCAATGGAGGAGGCATTCAGCCCTGCAGGCAGCACGGTAACAGAGCGAGGAAACAGGAAGAAAATACTGAGAGATGTTGTCAGCAGGCAGATCGTCACAGCAAGACATACATAGAGTTTCCTGCAAAACAGTACCAAAGCCACAATAATTCTCTTGGTTTGTCAGCTGCAAGCACCTGCAGTCCTGCTCCAGCTCCAAGCAGGGAGACAATAAAAGCCCAGGTGCCAGGAGACCGGGATTGGTTTGTGCAGAACTATTTGCCAGCTATCAAATCACAGCAGAAGCTGGGTAGAGTCCCACACACTGACATGGTGCATTACGGTACAAATTGCTGGAGATCCCCAACAACTGCACACAGCAGACTGTCCAACATCTGCTATTGCTGAAAAGACACAGTAAACACCAAACTCGCTCCAAGACAGAGCACAAAACGCAAAACACCCAAAGGACTGAGGCTTTCCTTCATACGCAGAAGAAACATTCAAAAGATGAGAAAAAGGCAACATTTAACAGGACTTACGTTCGTCTAGGCTTCAGCCTCTGATCACCATATGGAATCAGAGCCACCAGCTGCTTCTCTTGCTCTGAAAGAGGTGGCAGCAGATCAGAGAGCACACTAAGCACACAAGTAAATAAAGCAAATTGCATTGCAGGACACTGCACAGCAGTCTAGTGTCCATCTGCACTCACTTCACAGGTGATGCTGTCCAATTAGAAAGCAAGTGTGATGCAACTAAGATTTCATTTTGAACATTCCCATCTCTGGGCAGAAACAACTCCCCAGGGGCTCTAGGGTGGGCTTTGAGTAATTATCTAGAAACAACACTGCCTTCCCACCCCATCCTCCCCCAACAGAGGCAGCCCACAGAAGTCAGAAGTGAGCTGGGGGTACCAAGACAGGACATTCCTAGGCTGAATACAATAAAGACCAACTGGTTCAACCAAGGTCTTTAGGCAAAGAGACACATCCCAACATCAAAAGGCTCAAAAAGCACTGACACAGCATACAGAAGAATTACCTACCCCCAGGGATCCTTCCTGTTCCCTGACATGTTGGACAGCTGACATAGCTTTGACGTGCAATGCCCACACGGGATGTAGCAGTGTCATTGATACTAGCATAATTGGCGATTTCATCTTCAGCATCCAGTTGCCTGGGTAGGATCAGTTTGTCTTCACTTTCCTTTGGGTCAGTAGTTTTCCAAAATTGTGAAAGTTTTCCACCCATGGTTGAAGGAAGAATTCTCACTAGGTGTTCAACACAAAAATGCATTAAGAAAATTATCTCTGTGAACCAACCTCCAAGAGCAGCACCATTAGCATTTGTAGTAGGTCACACGTATCCTAACATTTTGCAAGTTTCTTCAGCACAGCTCTGAAGTTGCTTTAAAAGCTGAGTTACTGCAAGTAACTCCCTCTTTTAAACATTCAATCTTCTTGATACCCTGGGTTGCAGGAGAATGCCACCCTACAGAATAGTATACGGGATTTGTCCTTATCTCATAGCATTTGGTAAGAGAGGGGAATACTAACTCAAAGCTCCTGAAGGTTTCAAGATGACACCACAGTTCAGAAGTAGAACTGCCAAGTTCTTGACTGGTCACTATTCACCTGCATCCAACAGGAAACTCACCTGAACATCAAGGCCTTGGCATCCCCAATCAAGCAGTGTGTTAGTAACAGTAGCCTGACTAAACTCAATTAGTGTGCAAACAGAATCTAAAAATAGACAAAATAAAATAGTTTATTTTTAAAAGTTAAAAATACAGTTGAACTCATTTTCACAGGCTTTTGACAATCAAAAACTTCTACATCAGCTCCCAGTAATCCTCCCAAAAGCATTAACAATACCAAGCTGAATAAAAGCAACTGTATTTTCAAAAACATCGGTTGAACCCAGTTTCTTAGTGTGCCAGCCTCTCCTCTAGGCAGTCTTTTTTCAGCAACTCAAATATACGGAGGATGTTGAGCTTTGATAAACAGCAGCGTCTACATTTGCGCAGATGATCCAGAGGCTTTGCTTGAATAATCCCTCAGGGCTCTATTATAAAACATACTGGGGATGGAAGTCACCATCTGGCAGTGGAGAACCACCCCAGGAGAATAGCAGAGCACAGGGCTCATTCCACAGCCCACACACCTGGGCCACAATGGCAGGACATGGGCTGATTCCCAGGGCAGCTGCTGTTTTCCCAAGATCTCATTTAACTAGCAGAGCCGGACACGGCTGCGGCAGAGCCCGTTCATCCCCGGAGGGCCAGAGGGACCTTTCAGCAGCCCACTACCTCAGACTATGAAATTCTGTAAGACACTGCTTGGAGGCTCAAGGTAATCCAGTGTTTCCCATCCTCTTGCAGCATGCAGAGGGGCGGGGAAGGACAAAGGTGCCCGATGGAGCTGCGCTTTTCTAACACTGGAAGGGCCTTACTATATTGTACTGCACATCCCAATCTCCCTGGTCTCTTGAGGGTCCCAGGCAGTGAAACTGCAGCTTCACCTACGCTCAGTTAATGTTTTCTAGCTTTTCGGAAACAAGCAGCAAGGAGGAGTTGCAGCCTTTTCACAGAACTGGCACAAATAGCCAGCAAAGCTGGGAAAGTTGTGATCGGGCATCAGAGTGCAAATGAAAAGCGCAACGGGTGGAGAAGTTTAAGCCCTTCACGTACTGCCCTTAGGCAGTGTTTCAGGTTCACCATAACCCCTACCACCCTGCCTCAAGCACCAGTACTGCTGGGGAGGGCCCCGAGGTCCGCAAGGGGAAGCGGAACGAAAAGGCCACAACCAACGCGAGCTTCGAGAAGGGCGGGCGCCGCGCTACCACGAAGCGCCGCAGGCTCAAGGGGCACCACCAGCTCCCGCGGGCCCGGCTCGANCGCCGCCGCCGGCGGAGGAGGAAGGCAGTGGGGCGGGTAGCGGGGCGGGCCGGCCCCGCCGCGCGCTTCTGCCGACCTCGCTGGGGAAGAGCCCGAGGGACAGCCGGAGGGACAGAGAGCTTTATTGTACGGTCCTCCCCCCTCATCACAGCTGAGGTTAAAGTGCTCACCCTAAATAAGATACAGAGGTCATATGTGCACTATAGAATATATTATAAATTATACCATGCATCCATTAACAAAATATACAAAGCCAACAAATATATCTATCTTAAGCCTGAGCATACATTATTCTAAACCCTAGTAAAAAGTAACCTAAAGAAAACAGCATTTCACACTTCACATTTCAACTTGCAATGAAGTGTTCCTCCTCAAGCATTTTAGTGTTTTGTTAATTTATAGAACACATTACCATTCTAAGTATGAAGGTACACACAGAAAGAACATGTGTCCTGCTGGGCAGTCCAGATCAAAGCAGACAACCACACTACACTTAGAAATTTCACCAGCCACTGCACTTCATCCATGTCCTTTCCTCCTTCTCATTCTGGAGTAGGCATAAGCCAAAAGGTACTCAAAACAGTATGCATAAAGTTCAGGTAGGGAAAAAACCCCAGTAGTTTCACGTTACAGAAAGTTCTTTATCTGGTCCACAGCAGACAGTTGTACTGGTGTACAGAGAGATGGGAAACACTGCAAAATAGTTCTACTGTATTTCAAAATAAACATTTAAGAGTATCTTCCACAATCTATAAAAATAGGTTTAAAACAAAAATGGTATGATACATTTCTTTCTTCAATTATTTTAATGGTATCTTATCTCTAAGGGTATTATGTCTTTTAAAAAATTACTACTACCGATCACCTGGTCAGTCACAATACTGATACTGCTTCAGCTACCTTGACAAAACAGGAACACCTTAGTTTGAAGCAGCAATAATAAAATATTTTAGGATCAATGGTGTCTTATCGCAGGAAGGAAAAAAAGTTGCTTGAAATTAAGAACATAGCCAACACTGCTGTCACCTTCAGAGGGACTGGACTCTGAGAAGTTATCTATGGATACACCACTGCACAGCAGGGTATGCTGCTCGTTTCTCATGATTCTTCAGAATCAGATCTCTCTCAGCACATCTAGAAGGGAATTCTTAGATTTCCAAATTAAATATGGGCATCTAAAGCAAAATCTTGTGAGAAAAATTAATCCTACAGATATGTCTACGGAAACACGGGAGCAGCTAGAACTGTCACAGGAGACTGTACACTTAAAACTACTTTAGTTAACGCATTTTTTCAAACTATAGTGCAAGTCACACAATCCCTACCTCAAGCACTCTTCCAAATTCCTAAATGTTACCAGAATTTGTACTCCAATTCAGGTCTAGGTTTCAATTCTTCTATGTGGTCTTAACAGAATTAAGAAGTTTGCACTATATCAAAAAAACGATAGTGGTCAAGTTTTTATAGGCTTTTTGTACAAATGCTAAAGATTCTTGGAAAGAATTTTTAACAAAATATTTTATGTAGGCTGTATTTTCTTGTTAGAGATATGTTTTGCACTGTCATTACTAGAGATGGTTCAATTGCTGCTGGTAAATTCACTCTCGTGCTTCATTCTGCTACAAGAAACAATGACTTTCCTGGTATTCATCAGTTTAACAGTGGTTACACTTTCAGACTTTTCAAAAGCTGTTTGATGGTTCAAGATGGCTTTCGTGTATAAGTAACCTTTTTCTTCTAAGAATCATTTGTACAGTTTAAGTCTGTTACATTATATCATGCACTGGAGAAATCAATTACTAAATCATATAAGAAGAAACAACTCGCTAGTTGTGACGCTCTCTTGTAAATTAGGCAAGACTACATTTTACAGTAGCATTTTACACGGGTTCCTATTCCAAAGCTTGTTAAAAGTCAACAAAACAAGTTTCCAGCTGCCTAAAAAAAATTGACACAATAAAAAGGGAAATTCTCATCTGGGTGGATGTTTAAAGTAATTCTACAGGATTCCCTGACAAAAAGACTCAGTATGAAATTAGAGACTTAAAGACTACGAGTTCCAAACAACAGTTGAAATTCTGGTCTCCAATTCATAAGATGCTGTGACAAGCACTGTTTGACGTTTCCATGACAAAAAAGTTAAAAGCTTAAAGAAAAGCCAAAGTTTTAGTCACACCTCCAAACAGAAAGCAGCTGAGGAGCAGCCGTCTACTGTTGCAGTGTTTAATGCAAGTTTACTCAATGAAGACAATTCCTCCCTCCACCAGGAAGGTTCAGCATCTACTGCTGTACCAGTCACTGTTACTGATCTGAAGCAATTCAGTTACTACTTGAACCACATTATTGTTGTGTTTCTTCAGCAGTTGCAGGTTTAACTGCCTGTCACAGAATCCCATCTCACACAGACTGGATAGAAGAGTGGCAGTGTGCTCTTCTGTAGCTGCAGGCTGCTGAAAACAAAAGACAGTAAGAGAAGCTATAAGATAATTTATTTTTGCCATTTGAAGCAGTAGTCCTGCATTATACTGGAATATATTTAAGGCACAGAGGCCCTTTTGTCCACAATTAAGCTGTTTATACTGACTTTCACTGTTCACTTACAAAGGTGAATTACTACTCTTACATGACGCTGTAAGAGACATGCTTCTGTCCCCATGGTATGCATTTCCCTATCTGCCGGTGGAGCTGCGTACTTCAAAGCGATGCCATCAAGCTTAACATTTTACTGTTGCATGAAGTCCTATATAGAATATTGATTTTATAAAATGCAGATCTATAATTTTTAAGGCAGGCATTCTATGAAACTCACATAGCATCCAGGAAAGACATTTACCTGTTCTATAATGGGTGGTCCAGCAAATAATGCTTTGTAGGCAGAAGCAGCAACTGACAAAGCTCCTTTAACTAGTTCTCCTGCAATGCTGCTTCCTTGAGGGTATCTGCAGAGAAGTCAGGTTATTACTTTAGGGTCAGTAAAGCCAAGTGTTTGTTTCACATGAAATGCAAGTCTCTCCCTTTGATGCTCCAACTGAGATGTAGCTCTTGTTGGAGAGACCAACCTATGATCCAAAGGAATCATTGCTGTTCAGGAATTGAGATATCCACGAAGCTCATTCCTTCTTTCTTGACACCTTCTATTAATTGTGATTTTGTGCTAAAGTACATTAGTTTGCTTTCCATAACATAGCCATTTGTAAAGAATTAAATATTTTCACCCAGAAGAGTACACCTATACCTGAAAGGTGTGCACTGTGACACATCCACTCAGGCCAGAGTAACTTCCATTTGTTTTCCATCAATTCTTAAGTCACTTAATATTCTGCTCAACGTTTTGTCTTATTCTTCCAGTCTCAGTATCTTCAGATGCTTGACTCTGTAGCTAATTTAGGAAATTCCTATTTTAAGAATCCTGAGATTTTCCAGAAAAAAACCATAGAATTTTAGAAGGATTCAGCTTGAGCTCTTCATACACTTTTGCTTGCCAATTCTGCATCCTTCATATTCGTGTGTAAGTAGAAACCAAAACCTTATGAAAATATAGGATTATATAATTCAGCATATGTTTCCTTTAAAAAGGGAGGCCTTTCTACCAAAATATTAACTACACCTGTAAGCCAGTGCTTTTTGCTAGGTGAGTAATTAAGCAGTTCTTATTTTAAAACAGTATTTGTGAAGTCACAGCTTCAGCTTCATTACCTTGGGTATTCTGAGCACTTCTGTTTACTAGTTAGAAATCCAGAAGATCCTGGTTCATGACTGTCTTCACCACTGGGTTCTGAAACAGGAAGAAAAAAAATCTTATCAGCACATCTAGAAGAAGCTGAAGAGATGCAACATGTACATAAACGGAAAGCAGTGGGATTCAGACCAAAATTAATACCTTCCAGTTCAATCATCCAAACACAAACTAGGTATATAGGATTCTCACTGCAGTCAAAACAATCAAAAGAATTTCCAAAGTCATTTGGCTGATGAGTCAGTAGGTGTTTACTTTAACATGACATGAACTGCTGCCTGAGCTCCCAGTGACTGTAACAACAGCTTAAATACACAGCTCATCAATTCCAGAGCAAGGTAATTTTCCAGATATCTACAAATAATTCTGAGTACCCTCCTACAATTTCTAGTGAATAGATGCTCTTAGCTGCTCCACAAAACCAATTGTTTCTTTATTAAAATCTTCTATATAGCAAAATTTCAACACCCAGAGAAAAAACAACCATTACTTGGTAGATTTCTGCTCTCCAAGAATAACAAGACATCAAATCCAATACTAGGCATAAGGAATAGGCGATGACAACTGTGGATGCACCCTTCATTAAGCACTGTCAATACCTTCTCTGATTTGATTATGAGGAGTTGAAGAGATATTCTCTGAAGCCGCTATGTTTGGTTCTTGGAAGATATGATTCTGAAGAGATCCAAGATTCCTGAAAATAGAAGGCAAAAAAATTACTGTTACTACTTTCATTCTACATGTAGCTAAGTCAAGGTCATCAGACAAGAGAAAAAGCTTCACATGCTCCCTTTCTTACCCCTCTCTCGCACTCACCTAACCAGTGAGTACCAGCTTTATAAAGGATTTAGGATGTTCACACCAGTACGTGACAAAGCTTTTGTTGCAACGCTTCTGTTTGGACACTGAACTTAAGCACAACACCCTGCAGACTCTACAGCAACCCTAACATAACCATTTTGTTCTTGTCCAAGAAGCGTACCTTTGTGTCTGGGGTAAGGTGTCTGCAAGCTCTGGGGTTAGTGGTACCACAGCTAGCGTTTGTGACGTTGTCAAAATATCACTGACACTGTGGATCTGTAGCTGGCTTCCCCCTTCTGGACTCCCTGCCGCTGTTTCAGGTTCTCCTGTCTTTTCCAAACTGGGCTGAGAAAGAGCCGAACTATACATAGATTCCCCTAAAGGACGACTGGTGTCAAAGCACTCAGGGAGAATAATGATATAATCCTCTGATGAAGCAGAGGAGCCTTGACTTTGAACATCATCTTCCTCTTCGTCCGAATTGCCAGTATCACTACAGGGGCTTGCTCTCTCAGCAGACAGTGGAAGGTCCCCTAACAGGAAAAGAAAAGTGAAGCATCAACAATTGTCCATTTTGTATTGATAACAGTAAAGACAGTATTGTCCCAGATGTAAAAGACAAGTATTCAGAAACAACTGCAGAACTTTGCTGCTGATATTAATGGTATAATTTTGTCTATTGGGGGGAGGGTGGGGGTGCAGTGTGAAAGAGTAACAGATCTTACTGTTAAGCCTATGCAGATATGCTGCTGATACTAATGCTTATAATAAAAAAAAAAGGAATAAGAGCTACACTGAGAACTTAAACAGTAGTTTTCAGCTCTCCTAAATTACATGCATCACAAAGTTCAAAGCACCAACTTTGAAAAAGCACCAGCCACGCACAACGTATGAGCATCTACTTGAGCACCCCATTGGAACCTCTATGTCTCGATTTCTTTTTTTTTTTTTTTTAAAGCAGCTGTTAAAACTAGCTGCTTGTTCAGAGTCCTGACACCAATTTTCTGATGTAATAATGATTCTCTTGATCTAATGAGGAACAATTCCCTACAACAATGTCAGATTTTTACACTTGATTTTTTTGTAGCCCTTATTACAGCTTTATCTTAAATTCAAACCCATTTTACTTACCACAGTCAATTTCTGTCGTTGCCTCTGACTGATGAATCTTTCCTTCCTTTTTGGAAGTGGAATTAGTTTTTATCCTAGGAGATTCTTCATTTATCATATTGCAACTGAAGGTGTCTTGCAATGTTTGTAGAGAGTCTAATAAAACAATCAGGAAAAACAATTAAAGTGGTATCACCTCCTGGAGTGCAGGGCAATTTGTGGCCAGTGTCTGACTGCTAAAAAGTAAAGCCACAGAAGCCAGCTAGAGACAGTACTTACTCTGGAGGATTTTCTTTTTTTGTGGGGGTTTATGGTCAGGTGCAGCATCCAGGGTTAGAGAGCGAATTACAGTTTCGCAGACAAACTGAGTCCCACTCATATCTTCTTCCCCTTCCTCCTGGTTCACTGCATGTTCAGCTTTCACTTTCATTATGCAAGTATCTGCAGGAAAGCAAGCTTCCGTAATTCCTTTGAAAGGGAAACATAACAGATTATTTTAACACCACCACAAGGAAATGCAAGTATAAGAATAATTTTTTAGGCTAGCCAAGGCTAATATTGACTCTACATGTTCATTCTTTTTAAAGATTGGAAGATTTTGGAATTCAGTTCAAGTTGAATGTGAAAGTGACTGAGATGTATGGGAGCCACACCTGCAGTGTTTGAGCATAATCTAGTCTATAAAAGGCAAATTGTCAACTCTCCCAACAATTCTAGTAGTTGGACAAATCAAGAGAAGTATTTGTATTTCTGGATTTTATGTATATTATGCTCCAACCTCTACAATCAGAGTAGCATCAGACTGCAGTTCTATGAGCCAAACAACTGTGTGTTTTTCCACAGAGGGAAAGCCAGGAGTTAGAATTCTTTTTAGACATCAAGACTGCTGACCGCACAAAAGTGACAATATCCTCCTCCCCTCGGACTACTGCTTACCAGGCACTGGTTTAAATCCACTCCCCTCGTTCTCCTCCTCTATCTGACCTAAGCCAGGTTTCTCCAGCAAGGGGCTATCATGTGGCAGAGGGGACATGCATGGAGTCATGTCTGAAAAAGAAAGGTAGCAAAGACAATTGGCACTAAAAGAGTAGGAAGCTTCCTTCCTCCAGGAGGCAACCTTTTAAGTTATCCTTTTTTAAGGGATATTCTTCCAGGACTGAAGAAACACAGTTATCTTACAGGATAATTTGGCAAAATAAACAACTAGCTTTGCATTACACTGGCATTGGTTGAACAAAGAAAATGGCAGCCTTCTTCAGTGTCTGGAATCTTAGGGTCTTTGGGACATGAAGCTGAAAAGAAGCCAAGACTGAAAAATACAAAGGATACAAAGCACTACCAAATATATCCTCTAAGACTGCAGCAAGAATTTAAATGAAAAGACAGAAAAGCTGGGAAGACACTAGCCTGAAGAGCAAATAAGCTTTTCACACAAATAAGTTCAGCTTTTTATTGGGTAGACACAGTTAACTCGGAATGCTAGAGACAGCACACAACATATGAGGAGAACCTTACCAACAGGAGTATTGTGTGGCACTCGCTCCAATTCCTGCACAATATTAATGTCCAACAGCTCAAAGGATAGCAAATCCTACATAAAGAAACACCACACAGTTTTCATTAGGAAAACCTTGAAATGGAATCTTATGCTGTACTTCCCATTAACTTACAAATAAGCATACTCCACTTCACTAGTTACTCAGCGTGATCTCAGACAGAGGGCAGTTTTCCAATAATGTATATCCATATCATAGAATATGGTACACACATTAGGTCAGCAAGAGGGAAAGCTAAGTCCTCTCTTACTAGGGGCCAGAGAAAGAACCAACTCTGTGACTCTGTTGAGAATCTTAGTCTGTCCTGCACATACCTTCCATATAGCGACAGTCCCCGATACAAATTCGAAAAAATAGTTCTGCTATATAAAATGCAATATACTTTTCCTGAAAATACACTGGCTATTTTAGAGCTCAGAAGCTTTTTATTCTTATAGATGTCTATGTATCTAGATATCAAACCCAAGGTGGTTTGTGTTATCTCTACCTGAATTTTAGCACTTTACCTGTGCAGTGAGGAGATCAACAGATGGGATATAAAATTCCCTCTCACTTGGCAGATTTTTGATCTTTAAAGGAATAGTTGGCAGAGGTATTTCAGCCTGCTCCGTGATCTCACCCATCAGTTGAGCATCTGCTTCTGTCTTCAAGGACGCATCCTGCAAAAGCAAAAAAATAATGTCCCAGAAGCCCCTCAGGCAGGCAGCAAATAAAACAATTACATGAAATGTAAAGCCTGAATATTGTGTATAAGAACACAAGTAACTTGAAAAGAGATTTAATTCAACTCATTTTAGAGGCAAAAAGACAAGATCTAACATAAAGAGAAATCCTGTGGTGTCTCAGTTCAATCAAAGAACTACATAAATAGCTGCAACAGACTGATAATTAGTCCCATGCCTGTCAAAAAGAATGGGCATTTTAGAACTTACAAATGCAACAGAAGTTGTATTTCTTTTCTATTATAAAACAAAAATTAGAAGCAAATAATTAAAAGAATCCCCTGGAAATCAATATAGTTAGGGACATTATGCCATTGCACCAAACAATATTCATTGTTCCTTCTACTAGGCAACTCACAACTGCCCCAAATACTGTATGAGTTACTTGCCTGTTTGGTGCTGGAAGCTTTATCCTTCTGACAGAAGTCAGAATCCTTCCAATTGCTTTCTAGATAGTCAGTAGCTGAGGAGGGATCCACAACAATACTGCACCAGATCCTGGGCCCAAACTGTTCCCCTCTGTGTGACAGTCTCCAGTGAGAGGTGTAAGTTCCTTCTATATTAGGAGCTACAAACTCAACCGAAACAGTTCCTACTTGTCCCGATGGAAGGGATGGCACTAACACATCTTTTTTTTCAGAAGATGCCAAGGTCAGATTTCCCCACATAAGTTTCAGCTGAAATACACAATAGAAAAAACAGAAGTTAACTTCACAGGATTCTCTGCAAAGTGTGGGCAGTAAGGAGCACTTAAAATTCCTCTGCTGAAAGGCCTCATGGATGCTAGGCATGGAGAAGAGAGGCTGTTAGTAAACATTCTCACATCAGTCACTATCACCACAGCTTTCATCTTTCAACATGAACTTGGTCACTCACAGAAGAAAGGCTTTTTGAAGTTAGAAAAGCCATACACCTGTTGTAAACAAGGTTGAACTGTAACATTATAAAAGCATTGGAAAATATGTTCAGTGATGTTAAACTTGATTGCTTTCCTCCTACAGTCTGCCATTGTAAAGAGTACCTAGACAGCTTATTGCCCCAGAACTCCCAGCTTGTCAATTAACAGGCTAAATAAAATCCTAAATGGATTCTGACAGAAAATTCAGATTCCCAATGCATACTAATATTACCTTCCAGAACTATTTTAGTGTTTAAAAGTAATAGCAAAGGAAAGCTACCTTTGTGTCTGAGCTCCATTCCACATTGCCAGTATTTTTCATTCGCCAGTGTTTGATAAACTTTGTTCCTGGTTGCAAGTGAGTCCCATCTGGCAAATTCTCATCCACAAATACCGCACTTAGTGTTGGTACAATTGCTTGGAAGGGTTGACTAGGATTCCTGGGATTGGAGGGGAGGAAACAAACAAACAAATACACCAGAAAACCACCAAAACTGAGCAAGTCCTTCAGCTGCTATTTCACTGGCTAAAAATGGAGGATGCCATTTAGTTTGTTTTCTTCTTTTATCTCTAGAAGTGTTTCAAAATTCTAACATTTTAGCTACTGTTTTCATCTGAAGTCTAAACACTGCATAGCAGTTTGCTTTCCTTTGCTTAAGGAAAAAAGGAACACATCAAAACAAGATTTGCTTATTTGGAAGAGTGCTGTTATAATTACAGAACTCTGGTTTAACAGAGAAAAGTTCACTGTTCTTCACTTGATTTGATTTAGTCTGACAGAACTTTGGGCTATGTTATTCTGCTAGAGAACAAAGTCATTATCTTTATGATGTTGAATCAAAAAGATTGTGCTATAGTCTAATGCTAGTGCCTTATTTGGCCTTAAAAGTAACATTTTTCAGCAAGATACCACAGTTTCTTCCTTGAAGGGGCTCAAACAGATTTAATCCAAAGGTGTACTGTTAATTTGGACACACCGAGAGGGGATTGGTGAAGCAGCGCATATGCATGTCAACTTTAGAAGACCGAAAAAAAAGATTTCGTACCTAAAAAAGAATTAGTTTTGTTCCTGTAATATGCCTGTTCAGCATAAAGGAAGCAAAGATAGCTATTTCAAGCTCCCCACAAATGTAAGTAACTGATTAATGTTAATTTGACATTTAAATGCCCTAAATGGAAGGGATGAATTAAAGAAACTAGAACTATATAAGTTTTACACCTGTACATTCATAAAACCAAAGAGAACAGAAAGTGCAAAGTGGTTGCCTGCAAAGGCTGCTGTCTAGTGAGTCTCAGACTAAGATTACCCTGTGCAACCTGCTCTAGGTAAACCTGCTATGGCAGGGGGGTTGGACTAGGTGATCTCCAGAGGTCCCTTCCAATCCCTGAGATTCTGTGATCACAGAAAAAAGGAAAAAAAACAAAAAAGAGGACTGAACATAAGCACACAGAATGTACCTGACTTTATGCAGAGACTTAATACACCTGGAAGATAAAGACTTTTTAAAAACTGGCAGTAATGTTAATTTATGCTGTATGCGCATGCATGTGTATGTATGTTCTCCTAGGCACTCCCCTTCCTCCTAAATCTATATAATCTGTAAGTTGCTGGTAATAACCATCAGTTGCTTTTTTCTTCTCCTACTCTCCTCCCAGGTAAAAACAATAAAAAACACTCAACCTTGCAAATTCCATTTAGACAAAGTTCTCACAGGGTCCAATGACAAATGATACTTTAAATGCATGATTTCATAACCTTCCTCCTGTTACTTTAACTTGGTCTCATCACGAAAGGACAGACAGCACAACTAAGGAATGCTCAGCTAACAACATCTCTTACAGGAAGGTATTAGGTTGAAGACTCTCAGATTTCAGAGTAGGTGAACCACTAGTTTCCAATACAGGGACGGAGTTCCACAGATGAATTTTCCTGTGCAATTTTAGCTGCTTTTTGAGCTCTCGGACCTCTGCCTTTCGCTGTTTCTTCTCTGCTCGTAATCTTTGCTTTTCTGCCTTGAGAAATCTTTTGTCCATCTGTTTCTGGAGCCTGCAGAGAGAATAAGCCACCTTGTTACAATACATTAAATTGATTAGAATTTAGCTTTAGCCAACACAGTCTTAGTCTCAAAGAGAACACTCCAGGCAGTGTCTCATGCTTTTAGACTGGATACCAGATGATTTTAAAAGAACATCCTCATAGTTGCTTGTGAAGATATTTTGAATGGTCTCAGTGAAAGAGCAAACTTAAAGGCAGATTAGAGGATGCTCAAAGAAAAAGCAAGCTCTCAGAGTTTGCTACCCACCTATAACACAAAATTCTGTCTTTTCTACTTTGTTATTAAAAATGTTGTAAGATTTATGACTTTGCTGATTTATAAGTATATAGCTATTTTTAGCTACTTGCGATAAAGTTTGAGTACCATTTCCATTTCTTGTTATCTCTAAATTTAAAATAGAAGCTGAACATCAACCCCAGTACAGATGTTTCCACTTTGCTATCAGGATAATCTTGTCAAGAGTACTGACAGATGCCACTATTTACCTAACTTGCTCCAGAGTAGCAGGCAGGCGAGGTGAAAACTCTGTCAGACTGTAATTCTCAGCAATACATACTACAGGTCTTCGCAGCTTTAACAAGACATGATGCGGATCATGTGCATATGTTCCCGCTTCACACTGTTCACAGATATTGTAGGCTGGACAAAGGCTGCAAAGCAGAAAAGGCAGAAGGTTACCAAGAAGCAGACAAAGAATTAATGCACTAGAAAAAGACACTGAAGGATAATTAATCCTTGCATTTCTGCAGAGAAACAGCTCTGTATCATACTGCCATTGTAAGCAGTGCCTGAGTGAAAGAGAAGCTGGTCCTCACTTATACATCAATATTTGGAGCCATCTGAAATATCTAGATCAGTATCTCTTCTTGGCAAAACTGCACCACAGTTCTCACTTCCTTCTTGAATACACATTTAAAAAACCTGATGCTTCCTTTAGCAGAAGTGACTAGAATTGCTGCTATAGAGGATAAAAGATTATACTGAAACCCAATGCCAGAGACAGCATCATACTTATGAAAATACAGAGGATAAGTCATTTGAAGTACTCAGGGATGCAGAGCAGATTGCTCCTGCAGGAACAGGACTGGTAAAAACAGACTGTCAACTCCTGCCAGCAAGAAATATAAACATCCAAAGAAAAAACCCTGCTGGCATTCCATTCACTGCTGCTGCCTAGTCCTAAAATAGTTGCCTTTGGAGCAGTTGCCTCATTCAGGTAAAACCCTCGCTTTTGATACCTCACTTGACACTCATCAAAACCTATTTCATATTACTAAACTGACAACAGTAACATCATTAAAAAAACCATGACCTGCCTTAGTCTCAGTGACTGTCAGAACTAAATAAAGGACTATTACAGACTGGTGGTTATAAGTTTTCTTTTTTTAGTTAACTGAACTGCAACGAAACATTTTCCTTTACAATTACTGCATGTTATATGCAAAAAAACGTGGAAAGTGTTTGAGAATATAGCAAGTGCTATAAAGTTCTCTCACTTTATTTTAACAATCACATTTTCTCAAAATAGTATTAATCCTGCTCTTATGCAAATAAGGTCTAGTCATCACAGCAGAGAACATAAGCTGTTTGTGAGACACATATAGAGATTCTAAAATGTACAGCATGCTGCAGATTAGAAATTTAGAAGTCTACAACATCAAGATAGGGCATGGAAATGAGTCTGAGAAACTATCTGCTAGGTTTCCCACACTCCCATCTCTCAGCATATGCTACCTGCACTGGTAGCGAACTCCAACAATTCGGGCCTGGCAGTTGCAGCAGGAGATCAGCCAGTCACACTGGTTTCCATTCCCTGATTGGCTCTCTGAAGTTGGAGGTGCTGCTGTAATAGAGCTCTCAGAAAAATCTGGAGGCTGATTGTGATGAACAAGCTTCTCATACAGCTTCTGTTCCAGTTTCTCAACTGTTTCCTTAACTACTTGTTCCCTGAACTGGAAAAAAATTAAAACAGTCATGGATGAGACCCACCCGTGTGGCTTCAAAAATTCAATTACTTGTCCCAAGTCTCCCAATCCGTAAGTCATAAAGCAGCTCAGAATCGACTTGCCATCCCCCCAGCACATTCCAGACGAAACTAAACAAGTATCACATTCCTCAAAGAGGATTTGTATTTTAGAAAATACCAGTCCATAGGTTTTAACAAGGCAAATGAAAAATCATGTATTCATGTTTACAATATTAAGGTTCGTCCATAGCCTTGCATAAGGGAAGGAAACTAATCTCCGAGACAATTAACTCCCAACAAAGCCCTCTGGAGTCTCTATCATTAAGCCTTAATTTTGTCCACCAGGGATGTTTTAAATACAATCATTAAGTTTCCCTACCTTTAGTTTGCATAAAGAGGTGGCAAAGGAAAGGAGATGTTAGAAAAAAACACTTCAAGATAAATGCTTATGTTATTGCACCACTGTACCTTTTAGTTTCAAGACCTCACTAGCTAATCAGTTCTTAGCATTCGTATCCAATTGCTTCTCAGTGATGTTTATTAGCCATTCAAAACAAGTTAACACCCACATCTTATTAATCTACAGGTTATACTCTTCGGCCTCCTGAAAGTATTTTCTTAAACCGAACAATCAAGAAAAGCAAGGTCATCAAATGCTTCAAATCTCAGGAAACCCTAAGTATTATCCTACTGAAAATAGTCAAACAGGAGTCTCCAAACTGCAATACTGTGTTTTATGCTCACTCTCATCACGAGTACCCTGAAGTTCGTAACTATCTGGAGTGCAACAAGGATTCTAGCATGGGAGCTACTTAAAACCACACTCAAATCAATCAAGCTCATAAACCAAACAACCCACTTTTGATAAGAAGTGGCATGTATCAAACTTTTTTTTTTTTAAGGTAACACCTACACTGTATAGTCATAGCTAGACATCTAGTTTCCATTTATCACCACAAAAGCAGATTGATTAGATGCCTAAATGCCCTTTAAGATCCTGGTCACAAGTCCTGAGAGCAAGTGTGATCAGATGTATAGAGTTAGGCATCACAGGTATCTTTTCCGCCCACAGCCTCTTATATATTCCTTTAAGAATACTAAAGTTCAGAAGAAAAAGGACTTACTGTTTCCAAGTAGCTAGTAAACCATTCTGGAGGATTTTCATTTGTTCTTCCTGTTCTAGTGTGATTGAACTTTTGCTGGCGAAGAAAACCACAGACAAAACAAACGAGCAAAAAAAAAAAACACACACCACAAAAATAAGTCACAAACCTTAAGTATGCAAAGCTGCAAAAAACCTCAATACAGCAAATTAATCACTTTCAAACAGCTCTCCCCTCAAGTGTCTTTACAAAAAAATAAATAAAATTCAAAGTTCTTTGGAAGACAGTGGAAAAGCAACACAAGGAAGTCACTGACGTTTTCCTGAAAAATTTCTGCCTTATTAGCATTTGAGCGTAATTACACATCAAAGTTGAAGAAATCAAGTTGACTAGAAGTTACTATATCGTAATCAGGGCTTCAGGAGACCAATACTTAAAAATGGCCAACATGAAAGAACCTGTATTTCGAAATGCAGCATCAAAATATCCTCTTGAAGACATTCAAATAATTTTGCAAGCTTCAATGGGTGCAGGTAGCTGAAAATGAAGACCAACTCCTGAACTCAGAGTTTTTATGTATGAGTAACAATGATGATCAGTCTATAAAGTGAATTACACCTATGAATTCTTTATTTTAATGAATATATAATCCAGCTCTGCATCCTACCTGAATTGTCAGCTCCTTTTCATTTTTTAAGTCTTCCTCTAACCCCTGAGCTAGCATGGAACAGGGCGGAAGAGGTTTCTTCTCATCTTTAAGAGGTGCTAACTTTTCTGTCACAGTTTTTTCACATAGTTGCGAAGAATAAGAATACGAAGTTTCATTCAGAAAAGAGTCTTCTTCATACACATTCATCTGAAGTTGATTTCCTTGTTTAACTGCAATCTGAATAAATAGTACATACATACATATTTACTGCACTTACAACCAACATACAACCAAAATTCTGTAAAAGCACAGCACTACACTGAAGAGGCTGGGAAAAGACTAACATACACCAAAAGAAAAATTGAGAGAAATGCCACAGTACAGTCAGCTGATAAGTCTACTCTGCCCATCTTAAAAGGTTACCAGTATGACTTTTTGTCATACATATTACAAAGTTTACTATAATCAAAAGGTTAATTACCCAGATATTCTGCAGGATTTTTTCGATCTGCAATAAAGCTGTTCATATGAGCCAGTAAACAACAGATATTCTGTCCAGGAACTTACATTAAATTTTAATTTATGATTATTTTCTAATTATTATCAGATTTGAAATTCAGACCCTGAGCAAAGAGTTCGGAAAGCATTAGTATTGTACAACTGAAATTTAAAGGAATGCAATTCTTATTTTGTCTAAGTTAAATTAGCTGCTTATAAAGTAACTAAGCATTGATACCAATTAAAGTTTTATTACCAGAGAGTACAACATTAGAGTCCACGTAGCAAAATTTTTAAAGGGATCTCATTAGAGCTCAGTATCTCCAAACACAGGTTTATTGTTTAAGTGTCTGAGAAAGCCAGCCATTTAACCAACAAATTGGCTGCTCAGGGCCCTGAACCACAACTGCCTATTCAACTAATTTATACAAATCAAGATTAGCCTGGATGGAAAAAAATTCTAGCAAAACATTCAAGCTAGTGTTCAAAGCTGGAAACTGAGCTATCCTGATTGCCATGGGCTAGGTAATGCTGTTGTTTTTCCTCAGCTACATCAAATTTAATTGGAGGAGGATGAACATATTGAAAAAAGTCAAGGAGAGCATTTACCTTTAGAGCTTCTTCATATTCCTCTAAAGAAAAAGGGAAAGAAATGTGAATTTTCCCCCATCTCAAACAACAGATGTAGATTTAGCACATACTATTTAGGGACTCTTACGTCAAGGGGTGTCTCCCATAACTTCAGTAAATTCTTTTAAAATAGGGCTATTGAAGGAAGAAGTTGTATATATGGCAACAAGCTAAGGTTCTCACAGCTGAGAGATTTAACATTCCATTAATTTAGTAATTTCTGGTTTGTTCCTATAGATCAAAAACTCCTTCCTTTGGGAAGAATTTGACGCCCAACCATACATAAAAATCCAAAAATCAGAAAGAAAGCATTCTCAACTGCTTCTCCAGAAACACGAACAACTGTTGGGGTCTCTTTACTGATTTCACTTCAGTAAAGTAGCAGCTCACCTTTGCTATTCACAGAGACCTGCGAAGAGAAATAATAGTGAGTAATAACCACTGATACATTCTTGTGATTCTCTTAAAATTAACATACTTTCAGAATAAATGTACTTTTATTCAGAGTTTCTAAAATATCACTCCTTCAGATATTTGTTATTGCTGCCATGTTTAATCATTAGCCAACGCTGCGGTGTTCTTTATTAGATTTGCACAACAAGCAAGGTCTCTGGCACCTACTAGCATCCAGAACAAATGTGGTCTCATCTACTAGACGTAAGCTGGCACTGGTACCACTGGGTTCGCTATATGAGTACATAGAGGTTAGACTCAGTTGCTTTTAATGCCCAACATGAATCATCTAACTTTTCTTTTGATTTAGATACATGCCAAGCCCATCTTCTACAGGTGCTCATTTATCAATTTTGCACATAGAAGTTACTAATACAAGAAGCTATTTAAATCACTGCAGCACTGCATGATTCTGAACAATGTTTACTCTATTAGTATTTGAAAAAGATCTTTAACAGATGCATCTATAAATTTACATAGCACAGGCTGCAAAATAAGGGGAGAGTCTTTCCCTTAAGCATTGCTGGAAGCATCTTGACATTTCCCCTTGGGGGGGGGCGGGGGACACACACCACAAAAACACAAAGATCTCCATCTCTACAATTCAGTAGAGCTACAAACCAAGTAGTGGAATACACAGTTTGCAAAAGTTACATTCTGTTTGAGAGCTGCATTCTACTCTAAATCTCTAGATAAACAGAAAGAATATGAGAGGGTGAGGTTATGCCAAGCAGGAAGTTACTCAACAAGGACAACTAGAAGTAACCAATTTGTTTTCTGAGTCAGTAATCTGCTTGGAGATTATAGCATTTGCATGAAACAAGCAGAGGATTTGAGTACACCAGACCACTGAAGTAAACATGTGCTAATGACAGGGGAGCTACATTTTTCAGAGGAAGGAGTGTAGATTGAAGAGATAGGGCTTTACCATGGCTGCAAACACAAATAATTACAACTACCTAATCCTGATAAAATAAAAAATAAAGAAGTCCCTCAACAGAAGCATCCCTCCCTCAGAGGGCATAGAACCACTGGCTGTTTCTATGGGATGAGAAAAAGAAAGGCAGTAGCCCCTAAAAAAATATTTTAAAATAAGTATCCTACATTAAGAGCAAAACCACAAGACTAATAGCTATTTTCTTATCAAAGAGGCAAAAACATCACCCCCAATCTGTGTAATAGACACTTCTGAAGGACCCGCTACAAATTATCAAGAGGCAGAAAGGTTCACACCAGTCACATTTTGGTAGACGTGTTGGGGGGGTGGGGTATTTTACCTCATCATTATCCTCATCAATGTATTTGATCTGAATGTTGTCCAGGTCAAATGAAACTTTAACCTGTAAGAAAAAAGAACACAAAACCACAATGAGACAGGACTACTGACGTTTTCAGTTAATCGTGGTTATTAGTAGGGAAAAATGTTTTAACCCTTCTACCCCTCCCTCCAGTTTCTCAGCTGAAATAAACGCTGCTTTACAAAATTCATTCTTCTGGAGTTCAACAGCTCTCCCCAGTGCTTTGCCTCCAACCTTTACTGACTTTCTATAGTGAAAATAAAGATTCATTTCTTTCATATTTCACCTTCCCTAGTTAATGTTTACCCCAAAATAAATAATAATAACAACCTTTCCAATATAAGAGGACTAGCTCAGGGTTAATGAACTCGGTCATGGTAAACACTGCAATACACAAAGGCTAAAGCCAACAATCACCAAATGCTAACTTTTACGTTAAAATGCACCAGGAAGACAGCTCACACGTGATCAGCCTTTTTTCCTACAAACCTGTTTGTGTTTTGAGAAACTAGGATTAATTCAAGTACTAAAAAGAGCGAATTATTTCATTCTACTACTCACCGGCTAATGCACTGTATGCTGGAACACATTAATTCATTACAGAGACCAAAGTTAGGAGAATAAAGCTGAGCAGCTATTTTGTATTTTGCCTTAACAGGGCAGAATGAACAGCATCAAATTAACCATAAATGAAGGTGGTTGTTTCCCTGCGTTGAATAAGAATCTTTTGAGGCTCGTATGCACTTTTGTATCACTTACCGACACAAGCTGTATTTTTGTTGATAGAAACTCTCTCTGAAAAACTGCTAAATCTAAGACACATTCTGCTAGGCTGGGCCTAACAGAAGAACACTAGGAGCCTTAAAAGACAGCAGATGGCTTGGACTTCTATAGCACCGCAAGAGCACAATGACATAGCTACATACATGCAACAGGCAGGTTCTTCCAGTGATATATCCCAAATTAATTTTAGGAGTGCAGCAAGAGAACCAACTCAGCTTGTCAAGAAGCAGCTGTGATCTGTATCTACATCATCTAGTACCACAGACTGTTCCCCTAAAACTCAAGCTAGAACCAGAGACCAGGTTATTCCTTACAAACATCAGACGTTTAATAACACATTAAAACATAGGAAAGACACAGTTTAACTGATACTATCTTGAAACAGTAATTCACGCAACATAGTGCAGAGACAGACAGTAGTACTACCTTAGTTAGAGAAACATTACTTTTTCATTATTGAACACCGCACCTTGAACAAACACACCCTCACTCTCAGACTACTTAAGATTAAGGGCAACACCATGCTTACATAGCAATCTGCTTCCAGCTTTGATGCAAGTAGGATTCTGACTAGTTCAGACATTCCTGCAGAGTCCACTTGCCAACAAATATTTTAAGCCTGAACTAGTGCCTCTTCTAGAAGACTGAAATACAATGAGTGAAGATGATGCAGTTCACACTTTGAATTTGAGTAATTCACAATGCAAGAACCTCCCACAAGATACACTGGAGTATGTTGGCTAAAAAAAGAACTGAAAGAGAGAAAATAAAATACTGGCAAGATCTCTTAAGATGCAACTTTGAGAGTAAGATAAAAAAAAACCAAACCACAACCACCAAACAAAACCAGCACAGTTGCTACTGAATTAAAAAAAAAAAATAAGCCCTGCAGCTTCATCATAGCTAAGGGAATCCTTACTACACAATTTCAACCTCAGTAAATACAGGAATTTTCACTAAATAGCACTGGAAATAAACATCCAAACAAAAACTCTTCAATATACCAAGTGCATGACATACACACCCTCATAAGCAACTGCCTATGCATGCATGGCCCACTAACAAAACCAGTTATATCCAAACTAGCACACACAAGGCACCAGGAAGCAAGAAACTAACAACTCACGTTAGTGACTCAGTATCCCGGGCAACAAAAGTAAGTCTTCAGAAAATATTCTGTAAGCAATACAAGCGTGTGACTTCACCGTATCTACTTCAACGAGTACAACAATGGAAAACGCACAGACTGTGCTTTACAGAGGTACAGTGCCAAAACCAAGTATCCGTAACTGTGGGAAAGAGCAAAGCACACAGCTAAGGCCACCTGCTCACACAGAAAAACAAGCGACTCAAAAGAAACTTTATCCAAAACAGGCTTTTCACGCCACTCTAAGTATACAACAGCAGTAAAAGTTAGTTAACTCTAAAAGCAAAACTGAGACCGCAGCAGAATAAAACTCCAGTTCTAACAGCTTCTGCAACGGGGGACATGGCTTAGGAAGCCGACAGAGAAGACGTTGGGCGCTCGGAGAAGCGCTTACACTCCCAGCGCCTCACCGCGACGGCTCCCCACAGCTGCGGCACCGCGGCGGGCCCTCTGCGCCGCCTCCGGCAGCGAGGCAGGACGGGACGCGCAGCGCTCACCATGGCCTCCACGTCCGCCCACGTCGTATGCGCCGAGTCTGACACCAGGAAACTCTGAGTCTCCCCCCGGCAGGTGACGCGGAGGTTCACCTGCGGCTCCATACCGCGCTCCGGAGGAGGCGAGGGAAGCCCTGTCAGGCGGCTCAGCGACCCTAACATGGCGGACCGACCGCGGCCAGCTCCGCGCCCTCCACGCGTCGCTATTGG
>VYXH01009140.1:410229-448276 GCA_013397275.1 Burhinus bistriatus | reverse complement strand
CGCGCGGCGCTTGTGGCGCCCCCGCCTGCCACTCACGCTCCTCACCGTCCTGGTTGGCTATCAGGGGCGGGGCCAGACGCTGCAGAACCATAACAACAAACAGAGCCGGGGGGTGAGGGGGGGGCTCGCGGTGCACCACTAGCAGATACGCGCTTCCGCGGCTGCGCCACAGCTCCCACAATGCGCCGCGCCAGCCGATGAGCTACTGCGCGGCGGGGTCACGCGGCAGCAGCAGAGCTAATCAGCCGCGCTCTTCTGCGCAGGAATGGGAGCGTCACGCGACAGGAAGGAGCTAATAACAGGACGCTTCTCGGCCCACGTGCTGTGGCTGAGGCGCGGGATTGGCTGCTCGGCGCGCCGCGTCCCAGGGCGGTGGAAAGGGCGCGAAATGTGATAGCGCTGGGCGGCTCCTGAGGGCGGCCGGACGGACGAGCGAGCGCTCGCGTTGGTCTTTGCCTTGGCAGCGTCCCGGTGGGCTTGCACCAGCGGTGACCGGCTCCCTTACGGCGGCGGGACGGGCGGGGCCGGGGCCGGGCGGCCGGAGCGCGGTGAGCTGGGCGCTGGGCCGCTTCGCTTCGTCCTGCTGGTAGGCCTCACGGCGGGGTCCGTCCCGGCTCCTGAGCTGCCGCCGCGTAAAGGTTAAGGGGTTTCTCTTTGTTTTCAGGGTGTGCCATACTTGCTGTAGGGGCCTACCTGTGCTGGTTGGTGTAGCCAGTTCCTAGGGCTCTTGGCTGTTAAGCTTGTGTATGCCCTTGCTGAGTTTCTGCTGGATGCTACTTCTGTAAACCCTGCCAGTTTGCCCCGTTGACTCGAAGAGACTTGACAGGTTTAGTAAACGTTCAGAGTTAGTAAACGTTCTAGACAGTTAGTAAACGTTCAGAATAAGAACACCAACGCTGTTGAGCCTCGCGTAAGAAATAGCAGCTAAGTATTTGATACTGTTCAGCATTTGATACTGTTCAGCATGTTATAGAGAAGCCATACAGGAGAAAACATGGTCACAGGATGCAACAGGTCAGAAGCAAAAGTGATTACTTTTTTTTTTTTTTTCTGTAGAGTATTTTTTGATGTGAAGGATGGACTTCTCAGTGATTGCTGTTGGAGATGTACAAAATGTGCTTTCAGCTATGCAGAAGAACTTGGAGTGTCCAATATGGTATGCTAGGAGAATAAAGTGAACTCTACATTAGTATAATAGTCTTTTGTTTTTCTCTCTCTTTCTTTTCCTTTCTTTTCAAATGCTTTGTCAGTTCTACGGGTTATCAGAAAGCAAAAAGAATTGTATTTTAAGGCTAAGTATACTGATGTTTTGTAAGGCTCAAGTGAGAAAGTTCAAGACAGAAGGTGTATTTCGCTCTTATGTTCTAGTAAATTTTGCTTTTCTATTACAACCTAAATGTGTCAGTCCTCAATCCAGTTAGGAAAAAAAGTAGCTGCTCAAGTTTATTTTGTCTATCATGGTAAATGTTTTTAAATCCTTACATTTTAAAATCCATTTGGAAAGATTTTACTGCCATTGGAAAACCAAAATAACTTCTGTGTTGGTAATAACATCTGTTACAAAGGCACAGAATAGAAAGTATAGAATGTAGCACTACACAAAAAACGTGCATCCAGACTTTTCTGAAAAGGCAGCATGCTTTTTGCTGAGGTATCGCCATTGGATGGTTGGCTTGGTTATTCGTTGACTTAAACAATGTTGCAAGAGCTAGAATAGAAATTCTTTCCTCCATCTGCTGTTCTTTATTGCACATGGAATTTGATGGAATAATGAAGTATCTCAGAAAGTGGTTTTACACAGTCTGTTATTGCTGATTGATGGGAGGAAGCTGACTTCAACATGGAATGGAGATTTTCAATGTCTACTTTTTTTTGTATTTCTGCAATAAAGATCATGGAAATGTGTAATGTTTAGCTTAAATAGCAAGACACGTTGTAAATGGCAGTTCAAAACCAGGATTTTAATGCACCAAGCAGTTTTGTTGGTAGCTATTAACTGGACAGAAGGCTGTGAATATGGTGAGACTGGGCCTGTCTCGCTTCATTTCTGTATGTGACATTAAGGCATAAAGGTATAATCTTTTCTATTGAATGAATGAGATTAGGGAATGAATAATGCATGCAAAAGTAATGCTAAAACTGCTTTTGGCTCTTGGTTTGTATTTTGCTATAGGCACAAGTTAGACTGTTCCGCAATAATAGCGTTATATTTGTTTTGGCTGTTTTTGTCCAAGTTATGTTGTTGTGGTGGTTTAATTGGAATCACTATATAAACTTTTTTACATACTACTGGGTTGTAGACAGAACACAACCACGGGGAGGCTTCCTTATGTACTTACGCAGTCTATGAAACTCATGAAACCTTCTTTGTGTAACTAGGGTTTGTAAAACAATGTATACCTAAATTAGAGCAGTAATTTTTTTAAATTATTTTTTGTGTGTTTGCTTTTAGTATGTGTTCAAGGCAGGTTATATTTTAAGGTGAGTTGAACAAGTGAATTGGTTAGAGCTTTTTTGAAAGCCCTAGTATCAAGTAACATGTTAATTTTCACGCTGTGCTAGACCGGAGTGGGTGTAGAATAGAAAACGGGGCGGAGGAGGAAGGAATAACTTAAATATTTCTTTGTGTTGACGCATCTGTGCATTTGGTTTATATAAACATGGTAAGAGTCCAGTGGGCTGAGCCCAACAGAACTATACTGTCCTTTACTCTTGTCATGGGAGGTCAGTGTTGATAAAAGAAGGTATTCGTGTTCTAACACAAAATTTCCTGCGCTGCTGAACTGGCATTTCCAGAAAATGCTGTCTTTTTGCCAGAGGCGGACAAATATTGTGAAGAGCTGGTAGATCTGCATATATGACATAATGACAGTATTTGTTGCTGTACCTGGTTCTCAAGTGAAAAACTGTCAATTGTGTCCTACCTCTTTCCCACCAAGGTTTTTTCTTTAATTTTTTTTAAGTTCAGAAAAGTGACTGTATTACTGAATCTTACTTTGTTGCTCCTATTTTATATGTAACTTCTGTGTTCTTGTTTTCCTTCATTTTTCTTTTTGTAGTTTGGATGTGGTAAAAGAGCCAGTTTCGACAAAATGTGATCACATATTCTGCAGGTAGGTTTGAAAATTTGTAATTGCAATGCTTACTCAGTCTGTTCTTATTCTCCATGTATACTTCTTCTGTTTAGTTCTAACGATGTATACTGTGTTTGATAACTTAATGTGTAGCTATTTTAGTGGAAAAATCAATTCTGAATAACTGCAGTTTCACAGATGAGTCAAAGGGGATTGATTAATTCATCGTAGCACCAGAACAAGAACACAGGCATTCAACTTGGTAATGAAGGATTTCAACTAAGTGGTGCATCCATAGGCGCAGTTTCAAAGAACATAAAATCTTCCCTTTTGTTACCATTGTGATTATTCTTTTTTCCTAGGTTCTGCATGTTCAAACTCCTCAGCAAAAAGAAAAAAGGCGTGATACAGTGTCCTCTGTGTAAGACTGAAGTTACCAAGAGGTAATGAATCTTTGCAAGTGGGCTTGAGGATGAGAAGTTTGAACTCTTAAGGAAAAATTAATCATTGTCTTAAAAATGTCTTAGCAGAAGACTGAAATAAACAAGAAAAGGTGGTTATTAAGTAAACTGTCAGTTTCTAAAGGAATAAGGCTTTAGTGCTTTTACATCAATACAAACTTTTTTCAAGTGATGGCAGGTGAAGACACCATTCTTGGCAAATGTTTGTGCTATCAGGTATAGACTGTATTATTGTTCAGTCATTACAACTGGTTTCTCTATGTTAAACCTACAGGAGGAAAAATGTGAATTTTTCACTTTGTGATAGTTTGAATTCCCATAGTAATGGTTGTTTTGGGGAGTTGTGTTGTTATTCCTTGGCAACAATTTCACATTGTGTCATCTTCCACTTCAGAGTTTTACTCCTTTTTTTGTTCAGCCCAAATTCTAGAACTGTTAATAGCTGACCCACACATTTGTCTTAAAACAACTCATGTGGTGTTGTTATTTCAGAAGTCTGAAAGAAAATTCCAGATTTAAGCAACTAATTGAAGGATTGTTGGAAACTATCCATGCATTTGAGCTTGACACTGGAGTAAAGTGTAAGTGTTGTAAATGTATACCCCCCACTTTTTTTAAAATTAGATTTTGATGTTTATATCATAATTACTTGCAGGGTATTTACTGTGCAGTACTCAATATGGGAAGAATGATCAAGTTTTTTCTTGGCTGTAGAAGCATAAGTTCCATTATTGTAGGAAAACCTTTGGAATTTTAAGTCTTGAACAGCCTTAAGGGGTTTTACTGTGCATTTGATGACTCAAACCTATCTTATTTTCAGTTCCTTGAAATATGGCTGAATGTCTATCAAATAATCTTTAATCTATAACTGTGTGGCAAAGTCCTGCTCTTGATCATGCTCAACCTTGCTGCTTTAACTTCTTAGACGCTCTTAGAGTCTGAATTAGCAAGTGCATGTTAACTTGTCCCATTCAGATATATCTTTTTGGAATCCAAATTTATCCTTTCTAGTTCTTAGTGCCTTGTAAAGGGTATTGGCAAGTCAGATGCATGCTTGTTTATATTTTGGGAAACAAGATATTGTTGGGGGCGGGTGGTGGTTTGTGGGTTTGGTTTTGTGGTTTTTTCTTAGTATATGGTGCTAGAAAAACAGACTTTCTTTTCAAATTCTTTTCAGCTTGTTCAGTCGTTCTAAAATCACTACCATTAGATCCTGTTCTTGTTAGATTATCCATATAAGCAAAATTGGTTGGAAAAATTAGTTGGCAAGATCAAGATTTTACTTAATACTTGAAGAGTGCTCATAAAAACAACCAGACTAATAATTCAATCAGATTTCTTTCTTTGATAATTGTATTTTAGCTGTATATGTGCTAGTTGCATACGGTTTATGCAAGGCTATTTTATTAATATGTAATATCTGTTGTCATGCTCAGTGTACGAAAATATTTTTGCTTTCTTTTCCTATTGACATTTTTCAGTTTTAAACAGTCATCACTTTCCTAAAGCATCCACAGAAACCACTACTGCTGAATTCCTTTGTAAAGAAAGTTCTGTCATCCAAAGTAAGGGCTTCAGAAACAGGAAAAAAAGTGCTAAAGAAAGTGGACAAGAAAACTGCACCTTGGTATTTTTTTTCCCCAATTTATTTCTGTGCATTGTTTAGTGTTTTATTTGGAATGTGCATACATGTATATACGTAAATTAACGGAATATGAGGTCTGGGGTTGCTTTTAGATTGCTATTTGACTTGAGTATTATTCCAGACAAGGACATCTAAATATTTTTGTCCTCCTAACCTACTTTAAAAAGTTGTTTGCATAAAATGAGCTGAACTTAAAGATAATATTTCCATAACATATTCTGTTACTGAAACTAGGCCTGAAAGCTTTTTTGTACTGCCTCTTTAATGAGACTGTGTAACTATTGGTAGGCTTTTTACTTTTTTACTGGTAAGACCATGAATATGTCCTAAGAATTCTTCAGACATTACCCGACTTAGGGTGATGGCTGTGTGTATGAGTTCGTTCATGGTATATCTGGTCGATGCTGGATAGAGTATTAAGTAAGATAAAATTGTTAATGATTTGAGCTGTTAAATGCATGATAATTGTTTCTATTAACACATTCCATTACTGGTATCAGTGTTATAAATTACATATATTGGATTTTTGTATAGAGGCTGCAAATTTAAATACTTACTTCATATGTATCAGCCCCACCCCCTGCTGTAGTTTAAGTAATTACTACTTATTTTCTGGAAATAGCCTACTGTTACAAATAACTATTCCTTTCTATTCTCCTGTCAGCAGGAATCTAATGTGGATACACAGCTTACAGATACCAGTGTCAAAAGGTGTCCCCCAAGAAACAAAACCCAGAAATGTGACTGTGAAAAAGGGATTTATATAGAGTTTGGTAAGATCTGTTGTAGATCCACACTAGTTGAGCTTATGTATAATGCTTGCAAAGTAATGACAGGTGATGGAGTTCAAAGTCTTTATAAACATTAGTTTCTCAGTAACACCCAAAATAAGAACAAAGGGAAAAATGATGACAATTTGAAGTTGGTAAATCCAAAGGTGTTTTTACAGAATTTATTATATTGTAGGAAATAAAGCTGCTACAGTAAACCTTTAAGCCTCAGTCTAGAAGATCCAAAGAAGAGAAGATGCGTACAGATGTGAAAAAAGTTAGAGTTGTTATAACTAATGATAACTACTGTTTTCTAAGCCTTGTCATGATATAGGGAACTAACTGTCAGCTTTACAATTTCTAAATCGCTTAACAATCCTGTTTGTTTCAAACATTCTTTTGGAACTTACTTACCAAGGACTGATATGTAATAACCCCACCTATGCTAATGCATATGTGTATTTAATCCTATGAATACGTATATCTTTATTGTATAAATTTCTGGTAAAATGTGCTGTTGGTGTGCGTGTACTTTGGAGGAGCGATCCCCCATGCACTCAGCACTGAATAAACATACCTGCTTTATAACTCTCTCCGAGTTGTAGAGTTTGATCCGCGTGTCAGTCATCAGTGCTTGTGGCTCTAGTTAATAACCAGAGATAAGAAAGAAACCTATTTGGGAAAATATTTCATTTTTGTCTATCCTAGCTTTTCAGAACTCCCTTTTTATCTGGTCCTGACTGCTGCAAGAAGCAAGATAGATGCTGTGCATAATTTAATTTCTCCCTGTTTCTTTAAGGAAGAAATTGCTCCTTTTAACAGATAGTTTTCATTACCTCTCTTTTTTCCTTATTGCTTCTGCCAAGATCAATCAAAGAATCTGAGACAGATGTTTGTATATATTGCTCTGACTTCCAGTTCAAAATTCTAAATACTAGTAGCTGTTTCCTGCCTAAATTTAGAAATTAGAAACTAACTCTTAGCTAATGGACTCTTAGTAGCTCTCTGTTACCTGTCACTGTATTTAAACAGATTTTTATGTTGGAGCCATGTAGATATTTATACATAGAAATCATTATAATTGGGTAAAATACTGCACAATTGAATTTGATTTCACCTGTTAAAAGTTGAAAACATCTACCTCTAGAAAGAACTAAGCATGCATGCTTCTGTGATGAGAAACACGGAATCTGGCAAGTCATTTTTTTCTGAATCATTTCAACCAGAGTAACAGCTGATTTATTTTTAGGCTCTGATTCATCTGAAGAGCTTTTTAAACAGGCAAGCAATGCTGGGTAAGTAAAGGTCATTAAGAAAATTCATACTTTCTAAAGACAATAGTTCAGTTTTCTCATTCCTATATTTTAGTTTCTTAGCATAGGTCTGATAGCTGACAAGTGATTTTCAACTTTGAGGACATCAGGGTAGAATGGGTAGCTGACTCCCATCTGTTTGTCATATCATATGCTTTAAAGCTGTTTTCTAAATGTTTTGTTGCTTATGCCCACATTAGATCTTCAAGAGAAAAGCATATACTATGCTTTAGAAAGTAAATGTTAAGTTCAGGAATGTGGAAGGGGATCTTTTAAAGAAATGGCCTGAAACTCTGAAGGGATCTAGTTGTGGCAAGTGTCAATCATGCAGCCTGACTTTTCCAAAAACTATTTCAGAGCATAAAAAGGGAAAATGAAGTATCATCTTCTATTATGTCTGTTGTGGTTTTCTCTGTAATGAAAGTAGATTTCCCATCCCAACAGGTCAGAAGACAAAGAAGCACTTCAGATTTCATCTCAAGAAAAGCTAGAAGAAATTAAGAGTGCTGAGAAGGGGAATGAATATTCTTGCAATACACGGCCTGACAAGCTGGGTGCTAAAGAAATAATTCTACCAGATGTCAGAGGTGTGTTTGTTATTTTGGTGACAAAAATGATTAAGTTTGAAAGACAGACCACAAGTAAACATTTTGATTTCACGTGATTAAATATAGATACTTTCAGTCTTGTATATTGTAGTTTTGTTTATGCCTAAAGCTAGTGTCAGTATAATACAAAACTATACATGTAGACTAGGTACTTAAAATGTGGATATTCTGTGCACAGGAACGGAAAAGTAACTGGATCAAAGTGCAAAACTTGTCCTATTCTACATAAGCCATGTTATCCCTTGTAACACAAGTTGAGAGCACTGTCTGGTAATTCATGTAAGAAGTTGGATGAACATATGTCATATGTAATTTGATCTTTCTCCCTTTCTCTAGAGGGAGATTTGTGCAGTGTAATATTCTGTTTTGGGGGGGAAATAAGAACAGGGTTTTGGTTTTTTTGGGTTTTTTTTTTTTTAAAAACAAGGTAGCCATTAAGCTTGTCATTGGTTTTGAGTGTGTAAAATAGGGCTTAATAATTTATAATACCTATAAATCTTCAGGTGAAAGTGATTTCTCGAAGGAAGGCTTGAGCAAGAAAAGCATTCAGAGCATCACTGAATATGCCAGACCTGGCCGAGTGAATATGACCGAATACCAGAGTTCTCCTTTAAACGTTCATGCTGTAGACCTACTCACAGAGCAGTGTGACAGAATAGGTAATGCCAGTCCCTTAAGGAATGGGGACACATCTTTCCTTAAGCACACAGAAGAAATGGATGCAGAGCAAACTCAGTGCAATAGTAAAAGCAAAGAGTTTGATTTAAAAGATAACTCAGAGAGCAGGTTGGATAAAAGCAAGGAACTAGATACTGTTGTACAAAGTGTGGAAGCTGTGGAAATGTATGAACCTGAGAATGATTCTTTCCATGAAAAAGAACTTTCTCCGAAGAAGCTACTTCAGCCAGAGACACTTCACTGTACTACCCTGAATCAAGTCTCTAGGAAGAGACTGAAGCGAAGCATTCAGAAAGTCAATGAATGGTTTTCAAAAAGCAACGAGATTGTGTCTTGCAATTCTTCCCAGGATGATTCTGCTGGAGCAACCGATGTTTCAGGTGAAGGAGATACATGTTTATCAGATAAAGATTCCCATGTTTCAGAAAAGACGGACCCTATGGTAGATTCCATGGAAATTGCAGTGGTTGAAGGAAACAAGAGATGGTCAAAACAAACAGCAGATAGCATCAAAGACAAAATATTTGGGAAAACATACAAGAGAGGGAGGAAGTCAAATCCTCCTATTATCTCGAGAGACATTTTACCGACTACAAAAAAGGAAGATGTGACTGCTGATGAGAAGTGCTTGAATAATTCCAGCAAAGGCAGACTAAAACGAAAAAGGAAGACTGCCCGTGTCCTGCAACCTGAGGATTTCATCAAGAAAAAAGATACAGAAGAGGCAGGTGGGTGCCCTCAAAGTGTTAACGGGTGCCTTGGAGATGCTGAAAAGAAAAGATGTGATGAAAGTTCTGCTGTTAATGAGAGTCACCTCTCTGAGAATAGAGAGGATAATACACTAGCAGAACTTGAGGAACGAGGAGGATCCATATGGGAAAAAGCTACTGAAAAGGTGACTGGCAAGCACTGTGATGCGGAGCTAGAACTGAATAACCGTGATCAGAAAAGCACTAAAAAATGTTCTGCAGCAAAAAGATTCAGGCATTCTACTAGAACCATGTGTGCTCTGCAGTTAGTAGTGGATAGAAACTCTGTTTCCCCTGATCCAGCTGAGCCACATATTGATAGCTATCCAAGCAGTGAAGAACCAAGGAAAGTTGATTCTGAGCAAAGACAAGTCAGGCGCAGCAGGAGGCTTCAGTTACTTTCTGAAGAAATGACAAAAGAAACAGGAAAAGGAGTAGTAATTAAGGGAGCAAGAAAGTATGACAGTGATCCTGAAGGGTCTCTCTTTGGAGTCCAAAGGAATGTGTTGGTTCACACTTCTGAATGCAAAGACCTGTGTGAGCCCCAGGGTACGTTGAGTTACAAGCCACTCACTAATCTGAACGGTGGTGATCTGGAAGCAAATGAAATACAGATTAGTCTAAAGAATTTATCTAACACTGCAGAAACTGGAAAAAGTCTCTTCAATCCTACATCTTCATGTCGGCGTTCAAATTGTAGTTCCTTTGCACCTGATGCAGGTTCTCAAGAAGGTGAAATACTAGGTGTCCCTTTCCTCCTACAGTCTCCTTCAGTGACTGTTGTGCAAACTGCTTCCCACCCAACTGAAGAGATGCCTGAGGCATGTACTACTTTTGCCCAGGATAGCGGACATGATAAACAAAATGTTCCAAGGGAGTTCAGAACTGAAAACTTGCCAGTGGCTAAAAATGTTTCGGAATTGACCAAGGAAGCTGAAGACGGTGAGTTAGACACACAGTATCTGCGAAATATATTTAGGCATTCAAAGCGCCTATCATTTAGCCTTTATCCTACTCCCATGAAGGCATGTGCAGTAGAAGATGCTACTTCTGAAGCTTTAAAGATACCATGTGCTGATCAGGTAGAAGATAAGCATAGCAAATATTTAAAAACAGAAAACTTGCAAGAAGACAAAACAACTGCTCAAAGCTTGAGTAAGGTTTGTGAGAAAGAGAAGCTTAAGACCTATGAATCTGCTTGTGTTAGTCCTGTGACTTGCTTTGTCGGTAACACTGAATGTATGCACCCAGGGGAACACCAGGCAGATGTTTCACATGTTGCAAATCAAGGGAATCTGACACCAGTAAGAATTGGTACTGAAGACAAAAACAGATCACAAAAAAGAGAGCAGGGAAATGAAAAGACAGTGTCAGCTGACATAGGTATAGAAAGCGAGTTGAGACAGAATCCAATCAAAAGTAATAGAAGCCAAAGTGATCAGAGTAATACAGAAGAACGCATTTTCAAAAGAACTGATTTAAACACAGTTGATGAAATGTGCTTCAGTTCAGAAAGCAATCAAGCAGAAAAGGCTGAAGTTGTGGACAGCAAAGGACCAATACTACATTTTCAGTCCAGATCAGTGATTTGTCCTGCAGCTTGTCAGCAAAGGCCTGCTGAAGTCAGCTGTGAAGTCATTGGGAAAAAAAGTAGCAAAAGAGACAGAAAGCAAGTAAAGGGGAATGAGGAACAAGCAACCCAAACTGCTAGCACAGGGATGCCTGAGTGTTTAGTCACAGAGGCTCTAGAAGAACCTCTTAAAGGGAACAGTGATTTTACAGGTTTGTCTGAAACCCCTGATGGCTTACTGTGCTCTGATGATGATATTGCAGAGAACAACAGCTTTTCTGAAACTGGTAGGAGAGAGAGATCCACTGTGTTTGTAAAAAGAAGTGACAATGCCCTGATAAAAGAACTAAACAATAGAAATGTTAGTTTTAAGCCGAGATCTCAAGGTATTCAAAGATCTCAAAAAAGAGTGCAGAAACTGCAATCTTCAGATGAAGAATCTAGTGAGGATGAAGATTTACCATGTTTTCAGACTTTATTATTTGGCAAATCAATAAGCACACCTTTGCAGATCGATAAACAAGGGACATCTGTGGTAGAGTCTTCAGTAAGCCCTATCACATTGCCTCACAATGGAAGTCATGATGACAATAATAGGCAGAAAGTGCCTGAAGCTGCCCTGAGTAATGGGTGTGTTTCACCAAGCCAGGAGTCAGAATGCTCCGTCAACTTATTTTCTTCCCAGTCCAACGTGTCTGAAGAATCAGTTGATGGAGCACAAGAGCTGAAGAAACCTTTAATACAAGTTCATACATCCAAACAAGTGAGCAATGTAAATGAGAGTAAAGAAACTTTTCAAAGTTGTATTGGAGGGCTGAAGAGAAGCAAAACTAACTTCAAAGATGAATGCCAAGAAGACCCAAACATGGGAGCAAACCTAGGTACAAACCAACATTTTTATCTCTGCGGTTGTGTTTGTAATGTCATTGCACCTCGGGTTTTGGTGTTTGCAGGGGAACTTTGTTCTCTATGTGGTGCTTGCTCTTTTAAAGGAATGTATCAGCCCTAAACAATCAAAAAACCCCAGCAAAACCCCTCAGTGGTTTGTTTCCTGAAAATTAACTTCTCCCAGTGTTCTTTGTTCAAACCAAAAAATGAATAGACTGGGCACTAGAGGCTGTACTGTGTCTGGCGGGAATTAATTATTGAGTGAAACGCTAACTTTCTTACTGCAATGTGATACTTGCATCTATCAGCAAAATTTTGTAACGCCTACCTAAGCTGTTTCCCCAGATGAAATATTTGTTGAAATTGGCTGTAGAATTCTGTAGTGCTTATTTTGACCTTTCCATGGCTTTCATAAATATTTAGGACTCTTATCAATATTGGAACACTTTGAGTTTTATTTACTTTGCCATATGTGTGACATTCTTCAAAATGTTCTCTGCTTCTAACTTCAGTGTTTTCAAAACTTGTCACGTTATTATAGTTAACAGTTGGCTAAAAGGTCTGTGTGGCAAGAGATTATGAATAATGTTTGTTGGTTTGGTATTTTTCTTTAACAAACTCAGATTTTCTTCCACCTTCTTCAAGGTGAAGCATCTGGATATGACAGCGAAACAAGTAACGTAGAAGGTTCATGTGGCCCATTCTCTCAGGGTGAAATCCTTACTACGCAGGTACCTGAGTTCATGCACTAAATTCTAAAAGTAGTTTACATTTTAGGATATAAGCAAGTACATGAAAGCTGTGAAGTCAGTGTAGTGGGAAACTGCTTTCACCATAATTCTTTGTGTCACTAGATTACTTCCAAGAGCATAATTAATGAGGAATTGTAGAACTGCTTCTATGCCATTATTTGTCCAACTTTGCCTTCCATGATAACATTACATTCTAATGGCCATAACTTGTTAGGTGATATTGATTACAGTGCTTAATTGTGGGAGATGCTAGTTAATGAATCTCCACACTTGACCAATGCTGGAAACCTCAGCTTCTTGTATTTAAAAGCTTCATTGATAAGCGTTTATAATGATTGGTGATAAAGATTGGATTTGCTACATTATGATATTTAGAAGCATGGAGACTTATCTTCTAAGGGTAAATATTAAATCAAATCATTCCATATTAGAATATTATAGATCTAAGACCCAACAGGGAGTGTCTGATGAAAGGTGTCTAGGACAGTATGTTTTCTCTACTATTAATTTCCTGGTTACTGCTTAATGGCCTGACTTTATGTATTGAGTGACTGGTGTGGGGGCTTTTTGATTGGGGGTTTTCGTTGGAGGTTTTGGGGTTTGTTTGGTGGGGTTTTATTGGTGTGGGGGTTTTTTGTTGTTTTTTTGGTTGGTTTTTTTTGTCCTCTGTAACTTCAAGGTAGGTCTTATGCCAAATCTCTCTCTTCAGCATTAACAGCCCTATGGGTTGTAATGTATGTCAAAGAGGATTGAATTTCATTTTTGTGCTCTATGGGTGGTTCTTCTGTTTACTGCATCAGTGCAAAATGTGGTTAACTGGCAGGACATTGCTCCCTGATGTAGCATCATTGATAGAGATTCTAGGATATGCCTGGATTGAATGGAATAGTGGCCGTATGGCTTGGTGGGAAATTTTTGGTTTATTGTGTGGTGGGGGTTTTCTGTCTGTTTGGGGTTTGGTTTTTTTATTAAGTCAGTAACAAGGAAGCTCCATGTGGTGCCAGTGCTAGAGCTACAAATATAGTATCCAGGGCTGTGGAAGCTGCTTTATCCTGTATGTTGAAGGTTTTGGGTTTTTAAAAGGATCCTTTGAAGCCCTGAGCAATTCTTACGAGGAGATGTATATGGCATGTTTTTAATAGAGGATATTTTTGAGAGAGAAAGTAAGAGTAGGATGAAATATTTTATTCCTTTTAAACAGTCTTTGGGGGTTTCAGTAATGGTGGAAAGTGCAGAGGCTCAATTGTCGTGGTCTTGATGGTCATTATTAAATTTTAAATTAAGTGGCTAATGCAAACTAATACAGTTGGAGCAAAACAACTTTTCAAGAAATCTGTGCAGAAGTTCCCCGCCACCCCCCCACCCCCACCCCGACTAAACTCTGGTGAGCCATCTAAACTGAAATAATCTGAACAGCAAAATGACTGGGCAGTTGTTTGTTTTTTGGTTTTTCTTCTTTTGCTGTAGCATGTGTGCATTATTTTTTACAGTAAAAGCACCACAGTCCCTGTTTGAACACATGGTAAAAACTAACTAATAATAATTTTACTGTTTCTAATTTTCAAGTGTTTGTTAAAGAAATTCATCTTGCTGTTTAAAACTGACAATGTTGGCACAATTGTGTATCTTTTGCAGCACAAGAATGTTATGCAAAGTAACCTAAAAAAACTTCAGCAAGAAATTGCTATACTTGAAGCGGTGCTGAAGCAGCATGGAAGTCAGGACTATGAATTTCTACCTATCCATAGGAAACTTCCACATTCCAGTAGTGAAGGAACACTTGAAATGGAACAAATCAGACAAGAAAGAGGTAAATAGCAATGAAAACCTTTCCCAGCTTTCTTACAAACAGTTGTGTGACTATTCTTTTTTCCCCTCTACAACAAATTATAGTGTAAATTTAAAATTGATACACTAACAGAGTTTTACCTAAATTCCGCTGTTTAGTGAGACATACGTGTTTTATTTATAACTTAGGTACTATGCTTAGTCTAAAAAATCTCCTGTTACAGATATGTGTGAGATTACATGATGTAATTGTATAAATGGTGTCAGCAGGCCTTGTGGCTTGGCAGCACTAATCCATGTTGCTGTTCTGTCAGTTCTAGTTGTACTCCTGTTTTCTCCCAGTGGAATGGATAAGGGACTGGGAGAGTGGCTGAACACCCCTTGGGACTTGGCCTCTATTGCTGTGGTAGAAACTGTACTTTAGTATATCAAGGAACAAGACAGAAATTAGGTTAGGTATGTATTGGCTGTCAAAAGTAATACAGTACAAGTCAGGCTGCTGATGAGCGAAGAAGAGGAGAATACGTATAGTGGCGTGTAAATCCCCCTGAACAGGACGTGAACACAAAACTCCTAGCTGGAAAGTGCACAAGGCAGTAAATAAATGGTGAAGAATACGTTAGTAATCGCCAAAGGCTTACTGCATATTGAGGATAAGGTGAGTTGCTGCCAGCTACGTAAGTAACAGTGAGAGGGCTTTATTTAAGGTTTTTCTTTGTTAAGGCAAGACAGATACTGAGATTACTGTTCTGACAACCTGTCTGCAACAGAGTGTAGAACATTCTTTGAGCAAAGCCTACAGTAAGTCCAGATGTTCATTGGCAAACTTCTCAGTGTTCTAGAAAGGCACCCGATGCTGATTTTTTAAAGATTTCCAAAGATGTAATGCTTATTGAACTCTTAGATCATAAAGCACTGCCACCAGTGCTTTATTATCCTACTTGCTGCTAAAGATTTATTTCTAATTCTGTTGTCTTATTTCAGTCAGTTACCTTTCTTTTCTGAGGGCAGCTAGAATACCTAACATCTGGGAATTCGGAGTTATTCAGTGTCTTATCTGTGCCTTTACTATATCTGTATCTTTAGTGCCTTTACTGTGTATGGTTTTCACTGTGGAGTCTTTTCTATCTAATTCAAAGGCTTTCATCACTGCTGTGGGTGCTAGTCAAATAGCACAAAATGATCTGTAGATTGCTTTTGATCTCCTCAATGAAGGCATTGTACTGTGAGGTATGAGACCTTTAGACTAACCTCCATCTTTTTTTAAAAAAAAAAAAAAAAAAAAATTAAATTGTCAGCCAATACGGTGGATCTTCTGCTTGCATGTTAGTAAGTTAGTTTTTGTTGTCAGTGTAGTCTGCATCAGGAAGCTCCTTCATGGAGAAAAGGAGCTAAGACAGGAAAAATGAAGAGACTGAGCCTTTGAAAGGTACACCGTGGTTTGTTCAGTTCATTCAAAAATTTGAGGTAACGGTATCCTTCCCTACTGCGGCTGCTGCTTTGATACCCGGATTCCTGATAGGAAAGTAGGGCCACTTATTATGGAAGAAAGTCACTGTAATCCTCTTCCGATTTTGTGTTACGGATTTAACAGCTGCACTGTGTTTTCAGACTTCTCTTTATGTCATCTTTTGGACATCTTGTGCCGTTAAAACATTAACAGTATGCTTAACACCAAGAGATTGGTTACAATCCATGCTTAGTTAACAAAGCTCGTTGAATTGCATGGCATTCAACCTCACTACCGTTTGAGAATATTATTTCATAGAGAAGACTTAGAAATATGACATTTCTAAGCCCAGTAGGCCAAATTCGTTAAGATATCTAAAAATAGACTGCTTGAAGATTAAGTCAGCAAGTCAATGGTTAGTTTCATTCAGATGGGAAAACTACTTAAAATAATTTCATTAATACAATGCATGTTATGCTAGAATATGGACTTCTGACTCATAAAAACTTAACCTGATTAGAGTTATTGATGTTTTGATAAAAATCGCAGGCATCTTTAGCTATCACATAAATGCCTCTACTGCTTGTGAAACAGAGATACAGTAATGTGTTGAGGGGATTCATAAACAAACTGCACTAAATAGTGTAAATTTGCCTTCGGCCTATTTTATATCCTACTTTTTCCACCTAATACATAGCTGACATCTTAGTTTTGTAGATGATTTAATATGTGAAATAAAATGTAGTTGTTAGCCATGCTTCAAATGGCTTAGTATTTTGTGGAGATTTCTGTTTTGGGACACTTGCCTCTCTAAAGTGTATCTGGATTCAGATGCTTGACTTGTTACCTGAAGAAACAATTAAGAACAGTTGTTTTATTTTGATTGTTTAAGAATTATTTTTCTTTTTTAAAGGGGCAGAGTCAACCTCAGAAGGAAATCTTGAAAATCATAAATGCAGAAGTTCAAAGACATTTTCAGGCAACTGTTTCCATGTTATGCCAAGTGATTGTCTCAACAGTAAAATCAAAGAGTTAGAAAAAGAAAGGTAAATGTTTTGGGGTGTTTTATTTCTAATCTTGTATTTTAAAAAACAAAAAACAAAACAAAATCTTGAAATGAATACCTCTCAGGTTTTGAGCAATTACAATAGCTTAGCTGTTGCTACATGGTTCTGATACTTAGAAGAGTAAAAAAAGATATTAAAACCAATTTCCCCCTCTCAAGGTCTCCAGAATTGTTGCTTTCATCTTCTAAATCTGGTTTGTTAAAGAGACTAGATTCGGAGAAAGGCCTTCAGTGTGACAGCGTTCTGAAGAGCAAAGCTTCTTCTGAAAAGACAAAACCTGCGCAGGAAGCAGTGCAAGAATATAGTCAGTGTCAGCTTGACGCAGGTAACATTTAGGAGGGATCTGACACATTTTGATTTCTGCTCTTTTCCTCCTTTTTTATGTTTTCACATATCAGCAAAATAGAACTTCTTCTTGTAAATTAAGAATTTTTAATTTATATATTCCTGGTCAATTTAAAAAGATGTTACTTCTTGTTTGGTTAGTTTTGTTTGGTAGCCCAACTGTATAGTTGCCTATCGCGATTGGGTTGGATGGCATTTTGACAGTAATGGGAGTTATTAGCTGTCTCACATATAAATTGGTACTTCTTGACAGATCTGCTACTAAAAGTTTCCCAGGTATTCTAGTGTCTCAACTATAGATCAGGAAAAGGTAATGATGGAGGCAAAGGTGAAGTAATAAATAAGTAGAGGAAGTGACTGCAGCATTTAAACTTAATAGGTAGAGCAACAGCCTTCCACCATGACTACAAAAGGATGAAATTGTTTCAAGGAGTAATTTCTCTTTTCCTTCAGAAAACGCAGATGAGGAGAAGTCTGGGACCAGGCTAAACAGTGCATCTGTCTTATCAAATCTCTCTGGAAATGTGACCAGAAGTGCAAATAACTCTTCCTCCTCTGTGAGGCTTCTTAATCCTCGAACTGTGGAAGCAACAAATAGTTCTGTTGTAGCTCAGAATGCTAATAAAGGCTGGGCTCAGGAATGTAAATCGAAGAGAAGTGTGTGTTTTCCTGTATCTGTTCTGCACAATGCAGCTGGGAAAGAAAATGGTACAAGTTCAGTTGTGACTAACGGGAAAGAAATGTCAATTGTGGCATCAGGTCTGAATCAAAGTGAACATGTAAGTATATTTCAGAAGTTTTAGCGATCACTTGTTAATTGTTCCTGATTACTACTATAGTCCTCAACATAGACCTAAGTATAATGGAGGCTAATCTTGCAGGAATTATGGATTAGTCGTACAGCAACTCAAGTCAAACTTTTTCACTCCTGAAAATATGAAGAATGTTGCCTGTAAACAGCACTACTAAGCTGAACTTTTTAAATGACTGCCTACTGTCTAGGGGAAAAAGGCATTATTCCAAAGGAAGACGACTTTATTTCTAGAAAGCCTTGGGGCTTGGAGGGAAGGGGACTGTTTGGTTGGTTAGTTCCCTTAATGTTCTCAGATGCTGCTTCTTTACCCAAATTCTGACCATAGTGAGGATTTCTGTAATTAATCAATTCTGAATTGCTAATAAACCTGTTTCAACAATCCATTTCCAGGAGCATATGGCTTTTGGCTTAGAAACTACTAACCAAGAACTCTTTAGTCTGTTGAATAGTGCCAAAATTATTGACTTTTAAGGAAATACACATTCTGTGTGCTAACACAAATAAACCCATTACTTTAAAGTAACTATCTTACTATGTTATACTGCTATAAGCTGGAGTTGTTTTTTAATCTGTTTTGCTAGCTATTAATTTTCGTAACTACTTTTCAGTTGGTGGTCCAGAAGTTTGCAAGAAAAACTCACAGCACTTTATCTAATCACATTACTGAAGAAACAACCCATGTCATAATGAAAACAGGTTTGTTGAGAGCTATGTGAACAAATCCTATGTTTACACACCATATAGAATTTTAACTCTAGGCTAACCAATAAGCAGACAGCAATATATTTGAATAAGTTTGAGGAGAAGGTGTGAATTTTTTATTTTTTTTTTTGCTATCATAATTTTTTTGTTTAAATTTGGGAATATTTCTTGTTCTAGTTCATAGAATTAGAGCGAGGGTATGTTTTGTTTCCTTGTGTGATTTGAAGTTAATGTCACTTAGATTTTTTTTCTCCAGCTGTTTGGTCACCATTTTCAAGTGTTTACAGCATGTTAATATGAAGTAGTTAAGAACCAACCAAAAAGAAAGCAAGATAGTTCCTAAAGAAATGGGATACAGACGTTCTGGATATAAGATGCTATTTTGGTTTCCTAATTCCTTGCAGGGATTATAAATGCTGCTTCATTGTAAATTTTTGAAACAAACTTATATTTAATAGAAAACTGGAAGTGGGGCTTAACTGTATGTATAACTGATGGTAGTTGATAGTGAAGGCGTGCTTCCATAGGAACAAAGCAGCACTACCATTTCATTGTAACTATTACTTGCATGCTTAATTAAGGGACTTAAATTAGGTTTTGCTCTTTGGTAGAGCCCAAGAATCCCATTATTAAAAGCTTGAAGGAACTTTATAGAAACTTCAGTACAACAATACAATTTCAAATTTGATAAATGTATTCTGAAAGAGATAGCATTATATTGACTTCAGAAAAGCATAACATTCATCAGTAAAATTAAGTTACTGTATTGCTGTGTCTAGGCACCAGTTATATTTAAGCTCTGTACTGAATGTACCACGTAGCTTTTAACCAACATTTTCTTAAAAACCAAAATATTTCAAGTCAAATCTGGATGTGGGTATGGTATGTACTGTGCTTGCATTTTGCTTCATAGAAAGACTTCTAGCTGGCTCATATTTGCATACAATCTATCACATAAGCCTTTCTTGCTTTTGAAAACCAACGTAGAAAAGGAGCCAGAAAATCCTGTTATTCCAAATCTATAGACTCAGTTTTTGCCTTTTTCTTCGGGAAGCGTATCATAGACACCATAACCATATGTTTTTGGAGAGGTAGATTGTTTGGTCTTCATACAAATACAGATGGGATAAACTGCCTCCTGAAGCTGTGCCTGTTCTGGGAGAGTAGAAGATCATCTTAAATGGCTAGTCATCTAAAAGTTTATGCTAACATTAGGCACAGAATGCTACTGTTAGTGTCCTCTGTCTTGACTAGTATTCATGCTTTTTCTTGGCTCTTACCTTTGCTGAATAACTAAAAAAAGGGTTCAGAAGTGGTACATCTGAGCAGTTTCTGCTCATTTCCTTCAGTTTAAGTAGAATCAGGACAGTAGAATTTCAGAACCTTTCTATAGATGGTCTTGATATTTTGCTGCTGCGCTTAGCAAAAAAACTTTTGCTTTTAGGTACAAATAACCTGAACTGGTTTTTTTTTTCACTAATGGCAAAACTGAAAAAGATCTTATTCTTGTTTGCTCTGCAGATAAGGAGCTGGTGTGTGAACGGACACTGAAGTACTTTCTGGGTATTGCAGGAAGAAAATGGGTAGTTAGTTATCAATGTAAGTATAACTTGTTTTGGAGCTAAATGGCCTCTGCCCTTCTACCACAAATGTACTCATCACTTGTTCCAGTTAAAAAAAAAAAAAAAAGGGATCTATTCATGTCTTGGCATCTGATGTTTTGCAGAGTTTCTTCTAAATACTTTAAAATAAATAATAATATTAAAAAACCTCCAAACAAACAGCAACATCAAGCTGCTTTCTCTTCTGAATACTTTTCCTGCTTTCAAATAACTACATTAGATTGCTTCCCACCTGACAAAAGCCTTTCCTTGCTCTTAATTTAAAGCTTTGAGATGCATGGCATCACTTAGTGCAAAATTAATATTATTTATAGAAAGTAAAAAAATTCTTTAAGGTCTTTCAGGCATCATACCGTATTCAGTTTCCCTTAGTACAAATACCTTCAATTTAATATAGCAAGAAGTCAGACTGTTGGCAGTGGAGGAACAATTTTGCTGAATAAAATCACTTGTCCTGTTCTGCTCTTTTTATTTAGGGGTAATCCAGTCTTTTACAGAAGGAAGGATACTGGATGAGGTAGGTCTTTTATCTTCACAGTGAAACGTCAAATGTGTAAGCAATGCTGTTACATTGATAGACGTATTTGGAGCCTCAGATACTGTATAAACATTTGCTATATGGAAATTTGGCTCTGAAAAATTAGATTCTAGTTTTAACAAATGCTAGGACCAAAAGCCACACGTAAGCTATATGTATTCGTTGTTACTGAAGACATAATGGGTCCCTGTTATTTTTTGGAGCAGGTTATAGGCATATTTTTTTATAAGTGTTCCTACTGATACTGGTGGACTACAGCACACAGGAAAGTATCTGTTGTTGGCTTAAGGAAATAATGTTGGAACATAGCTATGTATATAGTTTTGTTTTGTTCTTACACTTTAGAATAGCCAAACGCTGAAAACTCGTTCCAGCAGTTACTACTTTTCCTAGTAGAAATGGCTTATTTGATATGACCCCGATTTAAGTGGATTTTTGTATTCCTGGGTAGTATTTGGATTTTCATTCTCTAGTACAGATTTTTGGAGAATGTCATATTAGTGACATAGTATGGATTTCGTATCTCTAATGAGCAGAAATGTCCACTTTTTGGTACAAAATCCATATGCCCTTTTGTCAAGCCAAGGGTGAAGAAGAAAAAGTCTTAGCCCCGAAAAGGCCCTAGGAAGGGGTATTAAAAGCCCTCCTGTGTTTGGGGTGAAAGGAGGCAGTTGCTGCAGAATTGCTGGGAATGCTAGAGTATGGGACAGCTGTTAATATTGTCATACACTCTCACATTGCTTTAAACAAGGAGAAGAGCCTCCGATTATAATGAAAATCGAAATTTTTTTCAAGTAAACTGAAAATATGCAGCTGTTCTGTAGCAGGTTAGACTGCATTGAAGTTTCGGAGAAGTTTCAAGAAGGTATTGGAGAAATGGGAGTTTGAGTCAGACGTAGGCCTGAAATTATCAAATGCAGCACTGCATTTGTTATTAATCTATATTAAGTGAATGTGTTGAAATAAAATAGATGTTGAAGATCTAGAGCTTATGTACTGATAATTAATTTCTATCAAATGAGACTTTACTAGTAAGTTAATTATAGTCTTGAAGGGTGCCCCTTCTTTTATACTACCATACAGTTTGACTATAATTTTTTTTCTTTAAAAAGTGCTGCAGGGGTTTCATTACTGCTCTCCGTCATTTTTCTTGAAAAGCCTTTTAATTAGTTTTCTGCACACACTTAATTGTAAGGTTTCCGGTTCTGAGTTCAGACAACTTCTTCTTGTTCTGATGCAGAGCTATGACCAGCAAAGTGTTCTTAGTCTCTAACTTTTGATTGGTTGTTTATGTTATGTTCCAGGAGAACTTTGAAGTTAGAGGAGATGTAATCAATGGGAGAAACCACCAAGGTCCTAAGAGGGCTAGACAGTCTGTGACTGAAAAGGTATGAGCACATCAGGGATGAAAATCCTGTCCTGCTGTGACAGTTTCAGATATGTGGCTATGCTAGCTGAGTATCTGGAACTTCTTCCTATTTCTCTGCTATTCTGTATATACAGAGTTGTACAAATGAAGCATTTTTATACATGAAAGGTGAGCTCTGTCAGCAGCTGAGCAGATATGCTCAAGTGACTCACTATGCTTAGAGTGAATGCTATTTTTTTATAACATCAGTATAGGATAGCACAGGGATGGGGGGTTTTGCTGATAGTCTTTTGTTGTGTAGGTCACAAAGAGCTTCAGATATACTTTTGTGAAACAGTGATAGCTTGATAAGCAGTCCTAGAAGTGCGATGAAACCAGCATATTAAGTATTGTCCTTTAAAGATACCGTATATACTCTGTTAACATGTTCCTTGTTTTTCAGATCTTTAAAGACTTTGAGATCTGTTGCTATGGACCTTTCACTGATATGACTACAGGTGTGTCATTTTAGTGGAATTAAATGAACTCTTAGCATTAAAAAAAATATATTTGGAGGGAGCTTGTGTGCATTCACCAGAGTTTTACATTTGGCCTCTTCTTGGATACTTTTGTACCTCTTTTACTCTGAAACTTTCAAAATACCTACATGAGGTATCGTGTAGGTAAAGAACTTTATCCAGTTCTATCTCCAGCTAGAAGAGAACACCATCTACATTCTATTTGGATGTCCTCAGAGAGCTGCTCTGGCAATTTTGCTGTATTTCAAACCAGGTCTTTTATCTAGTTTATTTCTGATTCTCTAGCAATAAAGGAAAAGCATTAATATCATGCTGTCTGATAATTGCTTTAGATGCTGTTGAACGTTTCTAAGCATTTTTTCTTGTCTTAGTAAACAATTCCTAAGTATTGTTTTTTGAGCAGTTGACACATCCTCAGCGTAATCTCTTTCTGGCAGCAGATGTTGAAAGTGAAACACGCAACAAAGACAGAAGTTTATATACAAAGAAAAAGCTGGGCAGGATAGCTTCTTTTTGTTAGTTTAAAATTGAATAAATTATAGTAGATGTTTTGAAATTTAAGCTAGAATTTTTCTACTTAAAATATTTGTACCTCTCTTCCCATTTTTGTGGCTTATTCAGCAGGTACTTTTGATTTGTCCAATATAACTTTATTTTTGACTGGGTGAAATATCCTCACATCTCTTGACATTTACAGTAATTACTACAGAGGATGCAGTGCTTTCACGTGCTGCAGTCATCATCAATTATGGCTCTTGAGAGATTTATTTATCTTCTTCACTATCAATTCAACAAATTAGTGGGAATTAAATACTTTGGCTACTTTTTTTAATGAGAGATAATCACAGTTCTAACTCCTGATTTTTTATTTTAATTTCATGTCTTACCTCCTTATCATAAGAGGAAATAAATTGTTAGTGACTTTCTCTTTAAGTTTTCGGCATGTGGTGTTTTACTTTTTCAGGGTTTTGTGTTTTGTTTTGTTTAGTTCTGACTAGAGGGTGAGGGAACAGAGTGAGTTGATGTTCCTCAGCAGGCTAGAAAGTGAAAGGGCTTATTCTCTACTAAGGCTTACATTTCTTTCAAATGATGATAGTTTATATCTTGGAATGAACACATGAGGGCTTAGGGAATAGTATCAGTTTTAATACGATATAAAACATTAAAGTAATAGACTGTTTATCTGATTTCTTCAGAACATCTAGAATGGATGGTGGAGCTTTGTGGTGCCTCTGTAGTGAAGCAACTTCATCTGTTCACACACGCAACAGTAAGTGCTAATGGGTGTTACACGTAGCATAGTGAACGGTCTGTAGTTACATCATACACAACACGTTGAAAGATTACCTTGGGCTTCATGGGCTTGTCAAAGACTGATGCATACAGGTATGTGAGAGAGAACTGTCTGCACAATAGTGATGCCAAACTGCATGGCAACAGTTCTTGTACTTCTTGTACTCTAGGCTCTGGCCATTCTGTACTGGAAGACAGGCTAACTTGTAGTGGAAAACTGATCAGTGTACTCTATGTAGGCCAGATAGCTGATCTCTCTTGAAATCAGCACTGAGTCTCACTTTCCAGTGCAAAAAGCCTTTAGCGCCTTAACTTAGTCACCACATTCCTGAAGAGAAATCGGAGAAAAATCTTGGGAACTAATGTCTTTCTCCCTCTACTACCACTTTCGGTCCTCTCTGAAGTGATGCACTGAAGCAGAGTTAGCCCAGTTATCGCTCTCTGCAGGTAGGTGTGAGAGTGATTTAATGACAGACAGATAACAGTAGCATTTTTGTTTTCTTATCTTGAAATCCTAGAATTCCACTGCTGTTGTGGTTGTGCAGCCTGATGCTTGGATGGAAAACACGGATTATAGAGGTAAAACGACATACTGTCATGAAGTGTTTTATGGTACACATTGAGTGTCTTTATCATCTCTGTCCTTTTAATAGCTAAATATCAGAGAGGTTTTTAGAGGAATCAAAATAGTATCTTACTGCATCTGGAGGTGGAGGTATGTCTTGGAAGAAAAATCAGGAAGGACAAGGTATATTATCTCAAGAATCAGCAACAGAGTCTTAAAAGGTAGTCTGGCGGGCAAACCCTATTCTTGGCTCAGTTGTCTGCATATCATCAGCTTTACAGAAACTTTTCTGATTGCAGATAGTTTCTAAAAGGTGGGGAAGTGTGCCCTTGGAGGACTAGTAAGATCTAGGAGAAAGCCTCAGATGGGACAAGATTCTCTTGGTCTGGAAAGAATATCGAGCTACAAGAAGGTGTTAACTGTTATAGCTTTGCCTTTTGTTCCTCTTCTTTTTTTTTTTTTTTTTTTTTTTTTTTTTTTTTTTTTTTTTTTTTTTTTTTTTTTAAAATCAAAATGCTCCAGAGAAACCATGAGACTTTGAAAGTGCAAGTGTTCTAGACTAACTTACTTTTAAATGAGGTAGTGGGAGTTACGGGATGAATGTGAGCTAGCTAGGCTGTATTGGAGTTCAACAAAAAAATGGAGCAGAATGATGATGTAAAAACAGCTGTTTCCATGGCACTGGAAAACTGAGAAAATAAAGAAAAAGACCCTGAAATGGTGAAGAACAGTTTGGGAGCACTTCAGTAATTTTCTGTTGCTTCTTTCTTAATGGCACTCATTGCTTCTCACATACTCAGTATGCCTGAGCAGACAGGAACTGAGGCTCTGTCACCGAGGTCCTAAATTAAAAGATAACAAGGACTCTTTGCTTTTAGTGTCTATTCTGTGGTGTTCATAACTTACTGCCTGACCATTTGCCAAACAGCTATTCTTTTTGGAGCCGCAATATTATCTGCATTGTTAAAAGGAGTAGTAGTGTCACATCCCTGGTTTTAGACTCTTGTTTTTTATTAAGGCCTTCAAAATGTCAGAGATAAAGCAAATAGCTTTAGAAAGACATCAGTAAGCTCACCTTAAGCTTGCTTTGACTCATTGATAACAGTTTTATCATTTGTGTCTTTGTCTTGCAGCAATCCAGCAAAAGAACAACGTTGCCATGGTGACTCGAGAGTGGGTATTAGACAGTGTTGCTTGCTATGAGTGCCAGGAGTTCGATGCTTACCTTGTGTCCTAAGGGTGATCTGCAGTTCTTTTCCATTGTTCAGAAATTCTCATCAGTGCTGATAGTTTGGTAATTATTTTAAGGACTGAGAATTTTTAAGTCACTTATGCAGAGATTATGTGCATGTAGTGTTCGTGTTCAGAGTAAAATAACTACTTTTTTTTAACAATAAATTTACTTAAACAGCATTACCATATGAAGACAAAATTACCCACCCTTCTTTGAAGATTTAAATTTCTAATTTCAAAATAGTCCTCTAAATTAATGTAAAACAAATTTTAAAAGTTAGAATATGTAGAACATGGCCTCCTTAAAGAAATGGTGATGTATTATTTACCATTGCAGCCAGTTCCTGTTTATATAGTTGAGGACATTTTCGGGACAGTTATTTAAAAGAGTAATATTGGGCTCAGGGCTTGAATTAAAATGTACTTGCAATCCCGAGTAACCTCCATATTTTCATTTTGCATAAATACATACCCTGAATAAGGGTGTATACCAATACAATGGAATATTATTTTGTGATTACTGATGTCTCAGCCTGGTTAATCTTAGTCTGTGGATTACAGTTGTGTTGCAAACTATACAAACAGCTCTCCTGTTGTATACAAAAGTGCCAACTTGCCCTAACCAGGAAAATCATCCACAAGTACAGCCCCTGAAAAGCCAACACTTGATTCTTAACGTAAACCAATCCTTAAAACCGGAAGCCTATACCAGTGTTGTGTCATTTCTGAGAAATGTATGTGGCACCTATGAAGAGACAATAAACAGATGCACTTTAGTAACCCAGTGACCTATAATAAGCCCTATAAGAATCTGCTTCCTGGTAGTCCCTGCCTGCAAAATGAGACTGCAAAGAAAATAAATTGCTTTTTATGGAAGAAAATATGTTGCTTGTTTCTGTTGCCAAGCAATTCAACTTCATAAATAATTTTGTACTTTCGGAGCAGAAAAAGAACCTGTTTCCATAAAGCTGTTGTTTAAAAAAAAAAAAAGTATTCAGAGAATTGTTCGGTGTCTAGATGCTGCTAAGTTGTCTTGGAAAGTTATAGAAAGTGTGTTTATAACTATTGGAATGTTCAAAGGAAATAAAATTATTTTGGCAAGTATTAATTGTTTAGCTCTTATGTGAATCAGTCAGTCTCTGCATTGAGGCATATATGAAAAAAAATACCTGAAGCCCAGCCTCCTGGAATGGGGGAAGGGAGGGGAGACTTGAGGAGGTAAAAAATGTAAATTAGACTTTCAGAGCTGGAATCAGAATTGTAATTTCCATCAACCTGAGAAGCAAATGTATTATCAAGTGTCTTGCAGTTGCCAAGTGGAGGCAAATGTAGTCCAACTAGGCGTTGCTACTGGTAGTGTGATTGCTGCAAGCATTTGCTCAGTTGATATACATTACTGTTTTCTTTTATGTGACAATATTTCATAACTATTGAGGCTGTTCAACACAGCCTCACCTTCGGACTCATGCTCCTCTTATCTCTAGAGCCCACACTGGTTGGGGGTTTATTTTGGTGTTGTTTTTTTGTTGTTTTTTTTTTTTTTTTAAATAATCTCCATTTCAAAAGATAGCTGGGGGGGACAACTAAACGATGCCTGTTCAGGTGTGAGGAAAAGGCCCAGCATCTGTGAATTTGTCCCTCAGATCTTGACACAAAGCTACCTTTGTAGCAGGTAAGGTACTAGCTCCAGCTAGAGAATTGTCTGTAGGAATGGCACCTCTGATGTTGCCCTTCTTCCTTGGAGGTGACTAGGCTAGATCTGTAGAAACTCTAACTACTGTGAACTTTTGTAGTAACCTGCATCTCATTTAAGATTTCAATGAAGTGAAACAGTTTGAATAAACAGATAGCTAGATAAAGGAAGGATATGCTTCCAGAGAAGTAGATGGTCTAAGGGGTGCCTCTAAGGTGGCCTCCATCGTGGAATCCATGTTGACTTCCTTAGTCTGACTTCCAGCTTCAGTAATAAAGACCCAGCACTTGGAGCTTTGCAGCCACTAGTTGGGTTGGAAATGCCATTTTATACATGAGGACCAAGCTGCGTTTTCCTCCCTGTTTGCTCCTATGCAAGAGCTGCTTGCTCTATGAGACTTTGCAGGGTAGGAAGCCTCTGAGGTGAATGCATTTTGGAGACACGACTAGGTCATGCTGTGCCTTTTACAGTAATTACCTGAGGGTAATGAGTAGCAGATCAGACATCATTAAAGAACTAGACACCTAGTTAAGGGGGCTGCATACAAACTGTTGTAGTAAGCAGCATGTGCCTTTTATACTATTCACCAGAGTGAGGGAAGAAACAAAGGAAGGGCTGGTGCTCACTGTAGGTTTGCCTGAGGCTTTGCCAGCAGGTAAGTACTATATTTGTAATTAACACTGCTCTGCTTTTGTAACTTAGGAGCTTTTCTCGATGCAGCTGCATCAGGGTCAGCTTCCAAGAAACCTGAGTTCTGCTGCTGTTCAGGGTACATAGCTCCTGCTGTGGCCACAGGAGGAATCCATTGGACATGGAGCTTGACCCAGTCTTTCTGGTCAGTACTTTCTTGGCATCCTCCAAATCGGTAGGAGCCGGTGCATCAGAGTAATGCTTTACTGTACAGGAGTCTTCAAAACTCCGTGAGGGCGTGGGGCAATCGAATTCTTTCCTTCCCCTTTTCTTGAGGCTATTAAATGCTAACTTAGTGCCTCATGCAAAGGAGAGGAATTTACTACTTTTGGGGAACAAAGTACATCCTGTTCTAATGAGAGCTAATCTTGCACTGGGGCAGTAACAGGCTAGCTTTGTCTCACACCCACTGCACTAGCATTGTTGCAGCCCGTCCGGTTTTCCCCTAAAGGTGTTACTGAGAATCCTTAGCATCTGAATTGGGGTGATACACTTTGCCTGATGCCTGGCTATGCCATGCACAGTTTCTGTTGTTCTTTACTTCACCAAGCCTTCTGCTATGTAGAGCAGGAATTGCAGCTCTAGCACCAGGCAGGCTCATCAAAATCATTTAGCCTGGGTCTTGTCTACTATAGCATCTGAAATTAGGCACAGCCCAAAGCCTCAGGCCCTGCAGAGGTTTTTGGGGGCTCTGTTCCTGCCTTTTCACCAGCATACATGAGTTGAAGTACTTCTGTGAGGCTGCCTTATCTTAGCAGAGAAACTGTTAAAAAGCCATGGGGGGGCAGAAGCTGTCCAGGGCTTATTTTCTAGTATATGGGAATGGATTCCTGGTTAAAATTCATGTATATTAATTAGGCATAGCTTTGTCTTGCATCCTTATCAACCATACTGATGTGGAGGCCAGCAGAGAGTAAGCAGCCTGTTACCAATGCAGGCTGTCCTTTACATTTTGCTGCTAGGCAGAGGCAGCGTGGAGTTATGCATTGACAGAGTTCACCCAGGTAACATTAATGTTGTTGGAATAAATGTGTAACTGATGTTTGCTTCATAGCAACTGTGGAGACCGCAGACTGAAGCAACAGGGAGAGGTTTGTGGACTGTAGGGAGTAATTAATCATCAAAGTAAAAATATTACTCAGTCGTTAAAAGCCCTTTGCGTTTGACAATATTGAATTTTGACATAGGATTCTACTGCTTCTAAAAGGGAGTTTCTGGTCCTTAAGTGAACAAAAGAGCAGACTTTCTCCTGGAACATAGTGCAGCACATATGTATCTAAAATATTTGTGCAGCGTCTCTGATGCCTTTCTCCTTGCTGTACCAGACGCTTCCTGCATAAGGGGGTGAGACTGAACCATATTGTCACTCCTCTTTTCTCCCTCCTTGGTCCAGTTCCTTGCTCAGAGCTCTTTAATGTGCAAGAGTCTGGGGCCACCACAGCTGCTGCTGCTGATACTGGAAACACCTGCATGGCATGCATGTTGAGGACTGAAATGCTGGAAGAGTCCACATGCTAGAAATTCCAGCTGGGTTTATTTAGCCTGGAGAAGGCTAAAGCAGTAGGGGGTGGGGTATAATTGAGAATCCCCTTCGTTACAGCTGCTGAATTATGTCAGGTTTTTACTACAGCTTGAACACGCAGGATGGTGCTGGCACACTGCTTTTTCCACCTCTAACTCCGTATCCTGATTTGTAGACTCCTCAGTACACAGGGTAATTCATGGTGGTGGTGGCTGTTTGCTGGGGAGCTCAAAAAGGAGGTGAAGTGGGGCTTGCTGTCTGCGCTAGAATGTAGAGACTTTAAATGCATCTGCTAGCAGAGCCTTGTAGTCATTATGCATTGTAAATGAGCTTCTTAGAGGCTTGCTCTAAAAGACTATTAGTGGCAAATCCATTTAACATATATAGGAGGCAAAGGAAGGAGAGGCCAGCAGCTGGGATTCCCGCAGCAGGTTCTGTTCCGATTGGGCTGTACAGAGATCTCCCTCCTCTCCTGCTTGGGGTTTTGGCGGGGGGAAGCTCTTTAGCGTGTGCTCCCTGCCTTGCCATTTCACTCTCTCATTATTGTTTGGAAAGGGACTTTATTGCAAAAGTGCACCTTTAATGTATTGGAACTCCAACTTGCCTACCTTCTGCCCTCAAAGGAGCAGCAGCTCGCTGCTCACGGGACTGAGGGCAGCATTTGGCGTGTGTGGTGGTGTGGCACAGGACTTCCAGAAGGGAAGGCTGGGTTCCAGTGGGGCTGCAGCATTGTCCAGCTTGTGTCTTTCTCTACACAGCTGAGCAAAGCTGCCTGAGATGTCACTGATTTATGGACAGCACCTGAACCTTTTCTACACTGAAACTGGTGCGAGCTGACTAAAGGACTGGGAGCTCTGGCAAGCATGTTGTGTTGGCACTGCCTGGATTGCAAGGGTCAGTCCTACAGTATTCCCATGAAATGGTGGATCTCCAAACACTTTACAGATACGATTGATCCTTCTCTCCTGTTCTTCTTCTGTTTGAGGCTAGATATTACTGCCCCTACTTTGAGTTGTTTCTGGTCCTAGGTAGATCCGGAGCGTTTTTGTGTACAGGCTGGAGGCATCCCAGCTCTAGGCAGTGTCTGTTTGCCAGACCAACTGCTCCTTCCCCGTGAAAGGAGACTGACAGGGGCTTGATTGTGGCTTGGGATGGTAGGGATTTGTTCAACAAAGGTATCTTTTGCAACAACTTTATTCTGCTGCCTTAGACTGTCCTTTCTGTGGCTGCCTTAAATTTGAAGTAGTCTTCCTTTTGAATTCTGTAAAGTTTTATGTGTTTTGGTACTGGACCTACTAATACTACTGAAGAGCAGCAATAACTACATGTGTAGCTTTTTGCTGAAGTGATTCACTCTAAAATCCTGCATTTGGATCCATACACTGAGAGTTATTTCCTTGTAGATCTGAAGCCATTTATAAGTGAGCAGCTTATTCATGAATGCAGTTAGAACACTTGTCGATGCGTTACTAGAATTAATGGTAAATCAAAGAAATGGTATATTCCTATAATTATTCTTGGTGATTTGCTGGATTGTTTTCATCTTGGGTCTGGTGTCAGTTTTGTTTTGCTGATATTGTGAATAAAAACCTTGTGCATAACCTATAAAATCCATCTTGGTAGAAAATGCCCATGAATTCACCTGCTTCACGGGACAAATGATGCGACCTGAGGCTAAGCAGTGAAGGTAAGGGCTTTGTCTTCCTCTCTCTACATTGTTCTGGGTGCTTGCTGGCTCTCCTTTAGAATCTTAACTCTGATCCTGAGACTGCAAAAGGACCCTTCAGACTCTCCAGGTTTTGCGCAGGGATTCTTTACTGCACGTTGCACTATGCACCTTTCTTTGCTGAAGATGTGTGTGAAGCATTTGGCTTGGATCAAAGTGGAGTCCGCTGAAGAAGGTGAATTTGATATAATGTTAATTGTTTGAAGTTACAGGTGATAGATTTTCTTGAACAGGCAGTAAGAACAGACACCTTCCCAGAAGGGCTCTTCTGAAGGGATTTTAAGACTCGTACTTACGGAATCAATGCAGCACTTCCAGACAGGTTGGGAAATATGTGCAGGGGCTACCTGCAGGGTGAGGCCAGGGGGGTAGAGGACAGGCTGTGTTCTTCTGGAGTGGCAGAGGCAGTTGGAGACTCTTCTGCAGTTCAGAGGTGGGTTCATAAGGTGCCATGTTGGACTCTCATAAGAACGCCATCGGGTCTTTGCTTTAACAAGTCATTCACCTGTGAAGCACAGCAGTGCGTTTTCCAAAGGACAAGAAATGTTGGTTTCCGTGGTGGCAGTGTGACTGTATCCTGTAAAAGCTGCTGGAGCAAAGCAACACTGTGGATTGTCACTTGTGCTGCCCGTCTGATTCTAGGGCCACTGCAACAGATAGAAGAGCCAACACACAAAGAAGGCTGCTCAATACTCAGCCACCTCTCTGACAAGCAATGGTCTTAGTTTAGGAGTCACTTAAGGAAAGCAGAGAAGCCGTTGCTGCTGACAGTCCTTCCAAGCATTTGCGTGTGAACTAATCGCTTCATCCTGTCCTGGGTAGGAATAACAGTGTCTCTTGCTTTGCCTTTTGCCCGAAGCCTGGAGACAGTCCACCTTCAGTCACAGCAAACTGCTGAGTAGCAGCAAGACAAGGGCCGAAGGGGAATTTTTATTCCTTGCAGTCTATGAAAGGGGCAGGATCTGAGACAGGTAGTTTTAGCCTTGAACCAACGTATTACCGGGAAGTTACAGAATAGAGGTGGGTGGTACAGTCGCTCTTGAGTCATACCCACATTAGACTCTGAACTCATCTATGCAGGTTCACAGTTCATCTCTATTTGAAAGGATGTATTATTTATTATGTGCCTACCAGTAGCTTATAAGCCTTAGCTTAGACTTGAAAAGCACCAATTCTTGTTTGCTTGTTTCTTTGATGTAAAGAGCACTTCTCCAAAGCAGTTCCTTGTTCTGCTGTGGAGCAAAGACATTCACAGCTCATCAGGCTGTGAGCCTTTAATGTTGAGAATGCTGGAATGGTAGTTTTTGGCAAGCAACAGGTACTTATTGTCACAGGCACATGAGGGAGGGCAGATTCTGCAGGCTGTGAGTTATTCATGTGTTGAGTGCTGCTGCTGCAACATCTAATTAAAAAAAAAAAAGCTTTCAGGAGATGATTTACTGTAAAGTTCAAATTTTTAGCAGAATACAAAATCTTTTTCTCTAAAGCAGGGTGCAAAACAATCGTATCTTCATGTACCTGGTCAAATCAGTAACCAGGCTCTCCCTTGTACATTGTTTGCTGCCATGCCTGCTAAGTAACTATAGCCCTTAGCGGTAGGAGATCTGAATGCAACTCAAGATAGGCATCTGGCTTGACATGGATTTTTGCTGTTAAGGTGACATGCCACCCGTCTGCAGTTAAACAATTCCAGTACTGAAGTTGCTGTTGGAAGTCAAAAGGTCGCAGGAGAAACTGTTGCTAGGATTTTTTTTTTTTTTTGGGGGGGGGGGATGTCCATGAGCTGCAAGTCTGGTTATTGCAGAGTTTGAAATGAAGTACTGGGTTCTACAAAGATTTGACAAGTTCTTTCTGTGAAAAGCAAACTTTGGTCTGACTGGTTGTTTTTCGTGCTTGTTGGTTTTGTGGTTTGTTTTTTTTTTTTTCTCCTTCCCTGAGCAATACCCAATTCCTGGATGGAAAAACACAAAAGAAAGACTGCTCAGTTGGACCACGCTGTACAGTGACACAGTTCTGTCCCTCTTGTTCCCTGTGGGGATGGTACCCTACGAGAGCTGGCTTCTCTATATCTGCTGAACAGTGCTACTGTTAATCAAAAAAAAATGTTTGGGTGCACAACTAATTCTTCTGACTCTGGAGTACTAGCTGTCTTGGCTCATTGTGCCTACCAGGCACGGGTTTGTGTTTCCGTCAGACAGGATGGGCATGTAGCCAGGACGCTCATGCTCGTTACAGTCCTCTCTGTTTCTGTCCAGTCACAATCCATGCAGCAAACAGATTCCTGGGTGCTATGGCTTTATCACTTAATGAAATCTGAGACTGTGTCTGTTTGGGCATCTCCCAAACAACCTCTAAATTCTCTTCCCTGTGAGCTAAAATGTCTAGAAATACTAATGCTGCATCGTTACCAGAGTTTCCATGCATGCATCTGGCACATGTGTTAGCACAGTCACATGTGCGTGCTGAGTGTTTCCAAGCTAGCTGATGAAGGCATCTCTGCAAACAGACTCACATCAGTGCCCTGTCCTGAAGACGGGCAGAATTGCCCTAGCTGGATTTAGGTGGAGACTGTGGCTGGTTTATCTGTGGTCGCTGTTCTAGCAGTCTGTTGAAGATTTGAAGGAGTGGTACTGACCTTCTAGCAGATGAAGTGCTTCAGTCAGGGCTATGCTCTAGTGGGTCTGCGTTAGGCTGGGAAGTTGGACAGGCCACATTGTGCCAGGTTTTACTGAGCAGAAAACCCTCACGAGTTGAATGGCGAGGTGAAGATAGAAAAGCTATCGGCGTGTGGCTGTGTCCTGCTAATGAATCCTGATGAAATGCAGTTTGTAAGCTAGATAAAAGCACCGTTTCAGCTCAAGCTGGTGTTCGTGCACAACACTGTACTGTACTCTTGCTGCTTGGAGCTAGCTCCTTTGCGTAGTGCATAGTTGCGAACAATGTTAGCTGTATCGGAGTCTGGCTTAGCTCTTCCAGCCATGCCAGGCTAGGGGAGCCCATTTGGTGGAGAGGTGCAGAACAGAAAGAAACCTTGAAGTAAGACTGAGCTTTTTCCTGAAGCTGGCAGAGCTGCTGCTGAGATACTTTTCAAGCATTTACCAGGCAAGACTTGACAAAGGGCAGGCTGATCCAGTGTGAATGCAGTGAATCAGGGCAGCTATTTATACTGCTCCTGCAGGGATGCTGGGTCAACCATTTCCCACGAGCTCTTAATTCCTTTGTTCATTTTCTCCTATTCATAAGAACCTTTCCAGAAACTTGCTTAGAAGGTATGTCGAGGCTTCCCACTTTGCTTGCACTCTCACACTTTTCCCATTCCTAGCTTGGAGGACTTTTTGATTCACTGAGGACCTATTTCCGAAGTAATCTCTCGGGGAAAATCATCAGTACTGGTGAGAAACACCTAAAACCTGTTCAGGATTAGACAAACAGATCAAAAGCTTATACTTTAGGGGAAGAGGAGTTGGTGCCCAAAGCCTCACCACCAACCAAGTACTGATGGACTGTCACTGTGGCTAGAACTGAGTGTGTGTGAGGGAAATCCTCAAAGAATTTTCTATAACCTTTTTCTCACCTGATTATTGTGATTATTTGTCATGGCAGGGAACTAGAGCCTTTACTTGGATTGGAGGGCTTTGACATAAAGTGAACTCCAGAGGCTGATGGTGTTCTTATCCCTCTTTTCAAGGCATCAGGTCTGGCCTGCCTTCTTGATGCTGGTCTGGGGAACTAAGTTCTTGTGTCTAGTGCGCCTGATCCTATAGCCTATTAGGATGCCCTTTTTCCTCACCTTTTGCTCTAGATTAGCAGATGAGGGAAACCTATTTTCCCTTGTCCCAGGAAGAAAACGCAGTGCTGAGTCCCTGTAAAGGACGCAGACTTTAGACTGTTCAGTGTATCATACAGAGTTCTGTACCCATTGCTTGAGAACTGCTGAGCACAGAAATATTAATTTTACTTCTTAAATTATTAATGAATTTTCTTTTCGTATGGTCAGTGAATTGTAGAGAGGTTTGTGTGATGTGTCCTGCTGTTAATACTCCTCTTGAGAGTTGCGGAGGAGGGGGAAAGAAGGCTGAATTGTCTCTACCCTTAACCAAGCAACCAGACGTGCATGTGTGCATGTGTGTGCTGGCAATACTAATCAAAGAAGTGCTGGCAGAGCCCTGCCCAGCAATCTGTGTTTTGTGGTAGCAGCTCATTACGTTGCTGATCACCATGCAGTTTTCTAAAAACCACCGACCCCTTCTTAATCTTAATTTGACTCCGGCAACCAGACTACAGGGGCTGCGGTTTCCCCTGCCACAGTCCCATAGTAAGTATGATGCTTTCTGCTGTTGTCAATGAAAACAAAGCCACTGAGAATGTGGCTAGATCTGAGGAAAGCATACACGGGTAAACAAGCAAAGACATAGACTTACACCTGACCTACAGAATGTTTCTTTAAATCTCCACAATTATGGAGGATTATAACAAAAACAGCTGTAAAAATCCAAGGCTGAGCCACAGTGCTGGGAGTAACCATACAGAGAGGCACAGTGTGATTTCTCTCATACCTCCATCAGATAAAATCTGTGGAAGCCAATATCTCTACATGAACCGTCTCTAATTGATCCTGTAGATGGAGGTAGGAGGCTGGAAAAGGATAGCCACCGACTGGAACCGTTTCAGCACTATGACTGGGACATGTGAACTTTCTCCTGCAACAACATGTCCTGGACATACTTCTTGGCCTTGACTCCAGTAGAAACTCCTAAATGGGCTTGTGGCAGGAGGGAAATATGCTCCTGAGTGAAATGAGAGATGGTTTTCCTAAGGGTCAGAGTGTTGCCAACTGTTTAAAAAGGTTTTCCTTTCCCTGAAACATCCAAAATTCATCATAAAGCTCATAACTGTAAAATAACAATGTACAGAGTAGTTGGACCTCGAGCTAACTGCTGGGAGCAACTGGCACAAAGGCACTGCTGGAGCGGAGGTGGACATGCCTGATGAGGTGCTGGGGACATCTCTGTTGCAGACCACAGCATGGTGTAAAGGTGCCTAAGTGGGCCTGAGGGCAAAGGTAACTGCAGCAACACAGCCTGGTTCAACAGACTGCAGCGTAGACAGATCCTTGCCAAATGAAAGCGAACGCTTACCCTGAGGCCGGAGGCGGTGTCATGTCCCCTCACGCAGGGAGCACTGATGCAGGGTGCTAGGGCAGTGCTACAGCAGAGGTCCGGGGACTGTTTTGGGCAGCATGCTTCAAGCCCGGTCCTGCTGCTTTCACTTGGGGAAGGCTTCCCTTGGAAAGACTCCCGGAAGTGTATTGCAAAGAGGGCTAGAGACGACTCCAGCTTAGTGCGAATAGCTGTAACACATCCGTGCACAACAGTAACTGCCAGGCAGCAGGAGCCGCTCTTCAGTCTCAGTTATAATTTCAAACCAACATGCCAGGCTTGTTCCACTACCTAGATATTAACAAGCTGACTCAAAAGGAAGGAGGACGTTTCATCTGTGTCTTGCATATCGTTATCTTTCCCATCTGACTGCCTTTGTCCCTCCCCTTCCCACCTCTCTGTGGAGATAAATCAAGGGCCAAGAATATATTCATGCAGCACAGGCAATAGCGAGAGACTCAAGGAGGAGGTTCTGTTTATGGAGCCTGCCCAGACCAGGGCCTGGCATGCTGTTACCTGCCAGAAGAAGCATGTTTAATTACCTGTATTAATATTCAGGCCATGAAGTCGTCAGCATTTGTATTTATTCATTTATATAAATGGAACAAGCTTCCTAGAGCACTGCTGCTGGCAGCACGTTCCCTCAAGGCCCTTCCTGAGAGAAGCATTTGCCATTTTGCATACATGCATTTCAATTAATTACAATGGGTTGACTGATTAAATGAAATAAGATGATTATTTAAGTGATGGTTGTAGAAATCAACTGGGGTCAGAGTAAACACATGGAAAAGACAAGTGGTTGACTTGTAGTTCGATTTTTCACCTCAGATAAATGATTCTCTGTCATTTCTTAGATATGGGGATTTTGAGGGCTTTATTGGAACAGTGCATTGATAAAACAGAAGAAAGAACTTTACGACACAGGCAGACACTGTTTACTGGGAAACAAAGCGGCACTATTGCCAGGAACCCCAGTATCTTCTCTGTGCTTCTCCTGGCCTCAGATCCACGCTCTGAACTAGACATTCCTTTCTCACGTTATCTATTTACCGTGACAGCGAAAGGTTAATGGTACTGGTCAGAGCTGAGAACAATGCTAGATTCTTGCATTCATCTCTTCCCATCCATACGTGCACACCAATTGCAGCCTCACCCTGCCATACCGACACTGCTCCAGTCTTACTTTGATCGCTCTGCTGCGGCGTTACACCAGCCTGTCTGCGTACATCTGTCAACAGGCTGCCTTTCTCCCTGGAGCACCTCCTGGTGTTCTAATCCTGGTCTTCCTCTGAGCACTAAATAGGTGAAACCAGTCCTGTGCTTAGTATCTGGTTCGCTAATAGATGGAGAATGTTGCTGAGCTAGGGACAGGATCGTCTAAGGGGTATGTGCAGCCTTGTAGAGTTGTCTGAGGTCCAACCTTCCAGTCATGTATGTTTCAAAAA